>PISX010000020.1:0-490000 GCA_004024625.1 Mellivora capensis | reverse complement strand
TAGGACAAGACTTTAAAGCCCTAAATGGTATTTGGAAATGTGGCTAACTCAGATTAAAGTCATTTGCATTATATTATAAAACACATAGGACACTTAGGCCATCAAGATCACGGGGATGGCTGAACTTTGGTCTGCCACATAATTTTGCAAATACAGAGTGTACTCCTAACCTGCTTAACAACCAACCCCACTTAAAACAAGCTGCCCTTTTTCATCTCTGGTGTACTCAGCTTTTAAGTAGACCTTGTGGGAAGAAACATTAGACTTAATACAACAAACTTTGTTTCATCGTTTGTTTTCACTTTGGCTTATTATTTTTATATTTCCTGTCCTTGTAGGACATTTCCATGTTGCCTGCCCTAAGGATACCACTACCATAATTGAGGGGACCTGTTTAGAAACTGTTTCAGAGAGAATCATTCAGTTTCATTTTACAGCTTCATAGCCCAGAACCAGAACTTTTCAAAAGACACTCAATAACACCAATGCAGGGAACCCTCTGGACAACATATCAATTTGTATTATGAAGTGAATTATGGCTGTACCCACCAGAGCTAGTATAGTTAAGTGTCTGTCAGTGTTTCCATTATATTTTGAGGGCTTCTTACTTGGTTACAAAAATACCCTTCAGGCTGAAGCATACAAGACCAGCCTAGGAAGTTTAGTTTTACCTTTTAAAAACACTAGCTTTCTTTTGTGTTTGCTTGTATACATTGTATAACAAAGAGAAATCTAGTTTTCTAAATCAGTATAGTTGCCAGAGAGATAATGTTTTTAATGCAGAAAGCTCATGATGTTAAGAGTCATTTCCCTGAGAACATTGTTCTCCTTGGAAAATGCCAAGTTCCAGAAATGAGGATTCCAATGTGGTGTAAATGCCCTCCAAAAATTATAAATGTATTTATTTGCCTTCTGAATTTTGCATCCAGGAATCTGCTCTTTTATCTTAGACGGGATATGACTACATTATGTTTCAAGTTTTGCCTCTGACCATGCCCTTATCCTCACATTGAATCCATGTAAATTCTTGCCCTTCCTTCAGATCCTAGCTCAAATTTCCTGATTTCTGAGAAGAAAAGGATTCAGAGATTCTTCCCCTAAGTCACTTTGCACGTAACACCTAGCTCCAAGAGAGCAGCTGTTGGATCATACCATTTGTATGTGTGTCTCTTTAGTAGACTGCACAAACTCAGGACAATGATAATGTCCTGTTTACTTGCAGTGTTAGACATATTACATGTGCTCACTAAATATCAGTTCCTTGACTGATTGGATGAATGAAGTACTGTGTGAAATAGGAATAGTGGCAAGGACATTCAAGAATTTTTTTTTTTAAAGTTATCTTTGAAATGTAAGGACTTGTCTTCAATATGATTTTCCACTTCCCGGTCTCAACCTTCTAGAGGGTACAAATTCTCATATGTCCATAATGAAGAATCGCTCAGGAAATTGAATGACTTGTAAACTCTTACAGGTAGAGATATACACAACAGGATTTGTTGAGAAAATTACTGATCAAGGAGTTAGGAGATGAGTGTTTGTTCTGACTTAGTCACTGACTCCATGACCCTCTTCCAGTTACTTAATAACTCAGTGATCCAATCTCTCTGCACTTGGTGGTAATAGCAGTTCTTATCTGCTTCTCAGGGGTGTTTAGGGGAAAATGTGTTAGCACATCTGAGACAGTTTAAAGAAAAATCCTAAACTATAGATAGTATATAAATTAAATATTATATTGCTATATCATACTACATACTAAATAAGTTATTGCAAACAAAACTATTTTGGTGAAATCACATCAATCTAATAACAAAATATAATTGAAGATTTGATTCTTTCACTTGTCATAAGCAATTGGATTATATTTATTCTATAAATAAATGAAATGAAAAGTAGATTGTTTGATCATTTCTGCATTTGGCATTTGGGGATAGTCCATATGATTATTATGATGGATAAACTGTCATGCTCTACCTGAACCAAACACATTTTCAAGGAGAGGAGCTAAAAAGAATTACCAATGCTTTTAGAAGAAACATTACTGGAAGAAATTATTATTTTTTTTAATCACAGTTTTGCAAGCTGTTTAGCCACTGAGGGCTATAAAGCTTCCAATGTTTCTCAAAGTGTAATCCATGCCTCAGTATCATTTTGATTACTGTGAACTGGAGAGTCTCAGACCTCGTTCTCAAGAATAAGCAACTCTGAGGTGGGGTCCATCAATTTAAATTTTAATCTCAGAGGATTCCTATGAAGACACTCAAGTTTAAGAACCACTTTAGGAGCTTACATCCTGTGTTACCTCCTGTTCAGGAAGCAAATGAAGAAAGTACAGACTGAAGATCAGGAACAGAAAATAAAGCTTGCCTGTGTAGTCAAGAGTGATAAATTATTTTCTTCCTTTAAAATCACTGAGTGTATTACATTTTGTAGAATTTGTAAAGGAATTATAAATCAATGATGTAATTATGTTTTGGGGAAGAAAGGAGTTTTGTCTTTTGTTTTGTTTTGTTTTGTTTTTTAAATGTGGACAGACTGAACTAGAAAGAAGGAAAAAAGACATTGACAACTCCAGTTTGCTGTAGATTACCAGGGTTTAAGAGTTTAATTTGTAGGGACGCCTGGGTGACTCAGTTGGTTGGGCGGCTGCCTTCGGCTCAGGTCATGATCCCGGCGTCCTGGGATCGAGTCCCACATCGGGCTCCTTGCTCAGCAGGGAGCCTGCTTCTCCCTCTGCCTCTGCCTACCACTCTGTCTGCCTGTGCTAGTGCTCTCTCTCTGTCCCTCTCTCTCTGACAAATAAATTAATTTAAAAAAAAACTTAAAAAAAGAGTTTAATTTGTATTAATGGGGGAAAGGAAGACTCCACAAACTCCTTTATTCTTTCTTCTGTCTCCACCTGAAACCGAGCAGAAGTGCATCAGGCACAGAATCATTTTGACACTTAAGGGTTTGTCTTCCAGCAATTATCAAGACAAGTCAGGTAAAAATATCAAACAAGATTTTATTGTAATGTGTCTCTATTATTAAATGAATATAGCATTTTGCTTTGTTTCTGTTGGTAAGATAGTATATAGTCATGTAGAAAATTTCAAATTATGGAAAAGATTACAGAGGCAAATGAAAAACACCTGAATTTCTGATATAGCATGGCAATTACTGCTCTCATTTCAGTGAAAATTCTTCTAGAGCTATACACCTATTGTAGAATATGATTCCATTTATATAAAATTACACCTATAATTAAATTTGCATGCATTTACATAAATATAAATATACGCTTATAGATAATTTTATATTTTTACATGTTGCTTTTCCATGTCAAGGGCACTTTTTAGAAATCTCATAATCATGAATATCCATGGAATCAACAGGAAAATAATTAGACTTAGGTTATTGTTGGTGTCAGCTGTTTCATCTCCTTCATTCATGTCTTAATTCCTGGGGACTTCTGTCCCTCCCTCAACACCTCTCTGCTCTAACTTCTACCTCTAAACCACTTTAGCTATAAACATTATATGGAAAGACAGAGATAAACGTGAGTTCTAATTCTAATTCTAATTCTAATTCTATCATATGAGATTCATTAGCACCTAAGGAATCCTTGGTCTAATGCTTCTTAGAGGTCTTTTCCTGTTCTATAGACTTCTATTAGTATTTTTTTCTAAAGTACTTTCTCAAACAATTACTCCATGGTTGCTAAAGAAGGCCAAATAAGTTGAACTTTTTATCAAACATGTATTTAATACTTACAGTATTCTAGGTGCACTGTATGGATTATTTTACTGAATCCTTACACCTACCATATAAGGTGAAAACCATTCCTGTCTTTATAGGAACGCTGAGAAAAACTGGGTCTCAAGGAGTGTAAGTAGATGTTCAGCGAATTTCTCACAATGGAGCAGGGTGGGTTGGAGGAATGGGGAGCAACTACTTAATGAATACAGGGTTCTTTTTGGAGTGATAAAAATGTTTTGGAATTAGATAGAGGTTGTGAATGTACTGCTAATGTACTAAATAACAATGAATGAGTCACCTTATATAGTTAGTTTTATATTATGTAAATTTTACCTCAATTTTAAAAAATGGACAATGAAATTAAACCCAGTTTTTGACCCCAGAGACCACACTCTCTTGACTGCTACAAAATACTGCCTCCCATATGGCTATAATGAGTTCAAGTTTTGCTAGATCAAACAAAATTAATAGCTTTTGCTGCAGAAATATTCATGGTCTTGTGCTGATAAACATGCTAAATCTCTCATAGGATGACTAGGGAAACAGGGATGTGGTAAGTAGTGTTTCTCAAATTACTTTTTTCATGGAACCCATTTTACCTGGAGTGTTTGTTTTTACAAGGACATGTTTCATAAAACACCTTTATGGAATAACTGTTTTCTTCAAAGCTCTGAAAATAATGTTTATTACAGAATTATTTTCACTTGGATGGTCTACTTAGTGTATCAGCAAAACTTCACAGGAATTCAGGCAATATAATAAAGATGGAACAGTTGCCTGGAATTCCCCTTGCAATAATTTCCTTAGCACTTGTTCATAATAGAAAGAGTAGAAGTGCAACGGAGATAAGCAATTACACCTTTTATACTCTATTTGAAACATTTACTATTTACTTTTTAGTTAAGTTTCATGCAAATGATAGCTCTGCTAGTGCACATAGAACTATTTAAATTTTATGATAAAACACAAAATGTATAGGGGAGTGTAGATTTGACATTCTGCAATTTTTAGCGGAGCAGGTTCTGGGCTTAAATAAGTCTTTCTTTTTTTTTAAGATTTTATTTATTTATTTGACAGGCAGAAATCACAAGTAGGCAGAGAGGCAGGCAGAGAGAGAGGAAGAGAAGCAAGCTCCCTGATGAGCAGAGAGTCAGATATGGGGCTCGATCCCAGGACCCTGGGACCATGACCTGAGCCGAAGGTAGAGGCTTTAACCTGGTGAGCCACCCAGGCACCCCTTAAATAAGTCTTTCAAAAGCAACTGAGAACACTAACTTCCTGAATTTGAAAAAAGAAGGATGTTTTATATAAATCTTATGAGGTTTTCTTTTTTCAGTTATCTTTCTCAGTAGAGAAAACAAAACAATTTCTAAAACAGAAATTGAGAACAATGATTTATTATAAAATAATGATTTATTCTTTAGTCAAGCCCAGCTTATAACCCAATTCTTCTATTCCAATATTCTGTATTAACTATTGTAACTTCATATAAAGAATGGGGGATTTGGAATCAGTGCAAATGAATTTTGCCTGTCACATATTTACTTATGTGTTTTATGACTCAGTTTCCCCAAATAAACATTGATCTTCCTACTTTGCAGAATTTTCATAAGGAGAATATAAGGTATACCTATATACCTATCCTTCTGAACATGTATATGTTCCTGACTATCCTGCTTATCATAGCCAAGAATTCTGACTCCTGTTTTCAGCAAGCCTGTCATCATTATGTTGGCTTCACTTGTATCCTTACACAGTCTAGAACACATGTAAAACCATTTCCCGGATGTTCTTAATAGCACCCTACCATTGCTGATCTCTTTGAGTTATAATGATTATCAACCTGGTAAGGTTTACATTGGATAATCCCCATTGCCATTTCTGCTGGTGAACCTCTAGCACTCCTGGGAAAAAATTCCCCAAATAATCCTGTTTGCAAATGCATTTAGCCTGTATTTGAACTACTCAGCTCTCATTTCAAGAGCAAAGTGGAAAAAATTCAAACAATTTTTACACACACACCACACATACACACACGTTTATGTCTATTTCACAGTTTCCCACACTAGACTTAATTTTTCCTACTTAAAGAAATTACCACCGTTCCTTTCCCTATTTAAAAAAAAATACATCATTCAATGTAGACTCTCTTCTGTTCAATTGACTTCTGTGTGTTTCAATTAATGTTTAGTTTTAGCTTAAGGCAATTCTTATGCCATCAAGAGCAACAGAGAACCACATATCTTTCCATATGTGAAGTCTGTGATGTGGTCATATATGGAGCCTGACAGGAGGTGAGGAGAGGTGGAAAGAGGCTGAATCTCAGTCAGGCCTGGCACACTAGGCAACTATATAGAAGTTAACTATATAGAACCATATAAAGTGTTCTGAAGTACACCAAAAGCATATTTGTGGAGGAAGTGGGCTCCGATTCGTAGAAAACACTCAAAGCTGAAGATAAAGCAGCAGTGACAACAATGGAAAATGGATAGCCACTTGCCTGAGGACAGTTACATATAAGAATGTTGTGTTCCTTCTACTTCCCCTATTCCAACCCAAACAAATAACAGAAAAGGAGGAAGAAATGCGAGGCATCAGGGCATTTGGTACCCTCCTCCTCTTCCTTCACTCCCACTCATCCCATCACTTACCACCCCGAACATCTTTAGAACAGCTAGAACATCAAGTCTAGGCTGCACCTAGGCAAGGCAAGAATCTATGAATTAAATATGAGGCTGAAACATTAAAATAATCAAAATTCTTAAGAAGAAGTATAAGACCTTGTCACAGCAAAAAGTGGCTGAAAAGCTATGGGATCCCCAAATATGATGAAGGTAGCAAGCACACTACCCAGTAGGAAGTAGGCTTCTCAAAGCATGGCAGATAGTGTTTAATGAAAAAAAGATCATGTTTTATACCTTCGGTATTTCAGACTCTTCCATCAAGACAATTTTGTTGATCTCCATAGTAAAGTAGTTTTCAAAAGTAATCCTTCTACCAGTTTTTATCTTTGAGCAAGCAGGTTTCTTGCTCCTTTTCTTTAGTCATTTTATTCCTAGCCTGATCTGAAACCCTCTACTAATGGACATATAGTCAAGGCTGTATTTGGCCAGTCTGTTCTGGTATTGAATGAACTAATTATTAAAATAATAAAGAACTTGGACTGACAATGACTCAAGCTCTCTCTTTCTCACTGCCCTTGCAGGCTTGGGCTCTCCTCCAGAAGCCCCCACAATCCAGCAACTAAAGGGTTAATGCTTGTACAGTTGGGGACATCTTGGTCCCTGTTCAATTGAATGGACTTATTTCAGTTTACACCAGTATATATTAATTTTCAATTTTGAGTATAAGCCCAGTCTATTACAAATATGAGCAAATGAAACATGTCTTCAAATAGTTACTGTCTCTCTTGAATGATGAGTGGTTACTTTGCCACTGGATGCCCTCAATTAACCAACATTCACTAGTCTTTCTAGACTTTCGGATATTGCTTCCTTTTTTTTTTCTTTTCTCAGCTGGTATTGCACATTTCCTCATGATAAACTCCCAACTTTCCCTGCTTTGCTGGACTGCCATGGATGTATCACCACACAACTCAGGTAATGGATTTGTCTTCTGAACTGAACTTTCTTACCAATCTAGAGAAGGAACTCTTTACAAATATCCACCCTATTTCTGTAGATAATCTGAGTTCCAGATCTGTTTGATCAAATCAAACATTTCTTCTCTCCCTGTGTCTTTGCCACACACCAAAACTTTAATTTAGTTTTCCACTGGAAAATTTTATATCTTATTGAAAATACTCAAATACTGGTAGTATAAAGGGTCTATGATAAATGCGAAAACACGTAAAATTTCAAATCCAGGGAATGGAGAAACATTTTATTTATTAACATACAATACAATTTTTGAGGGTAAGGAACCATTCTGTGCTTCAGGGAAATAAGGGCTTGAAGTTATTGTCCTCCTCAAGATGTGATCCTACACCGTATTGACTATCACAGCCTTATAATCTTTATTACTTCCCCTCAGGGCTTCAGACTAATATGAAAACCTGACTGCTTACCTGTCTCAATTTCCAGCCAATATCTCTTAAACTTCTCCATCATCCAATATGTATATACATTCAATACATTACTCATAAGAGCTCTCAAAATTAACGGTTTAAAAACTATCCAGTTATAAAATAGATAAACTACATGAAGAGACGTTTCATCAATGAAGATACACAGATGCCACATAAGCACATAAAAATGTATTCAAAATCATTAGTCATTAGAAAAATTAAAATTAAAACTACAGTGAGATATCATTATGCACCTATCCAAATTGTACACACCTATCAGTGTAACATAATCAAAGTACTGAAATGCTATAATTTTCATCACATGCTGTTGGTTGGAAACAAGTCAAAGGTTCTGTCTACAATCAAGGTCTGAACATCAGGAGGCAGAACTCATGGGAGCCACATTAGAGTATGTTCATGATGTTTGTCATATAAAATGTAAGACATATTTCAAAGTTTCCAAAGGAAGCAAAAATCACACATATAGCTAGGTATACTACATAGAGATAATCACTATTAATGAATGCTGAATGGTTTCTTCATAGTCATCTATGTGTTCTTGAAACCTTTGCCCTAACAAAAGGACATCATATATACAATAATTTGAATATTCTGTCTTTTTAAATAAATATGTACAACAGCATATGTATAAAAGAGGTATGGTACTTAAAGTACTATTTTACAATTTGTCTTACTTTTTAAGAACATATCCTCAAATAATCTTCAAAATTATAATTTTAGAAACTATAAAATATCTTCTCCTAAAGTTTATAATTTATTTCAGTTTCCCTATTATTTAATAGTTAATTTGTTTCCTAATGCCATGTTATAAATATCACTATGATAAATCTTAGTCTCATTTTTAAAAAAACCTCCTAAATATATCTTAAATATATACTTTGAAGAACTAAGTGAGAGGATTTCACTTTCCAGTTTCAATCTAAACTTTTATTACTATCATCCCTGTTACAGTACTATTCTTGACCACTTGCATGATCCTGTTGCTGTATTTGACTGATACCTGACCAGTTCATCAGCATCTTTCAAGATACTTGAAATGTCCACTCCTACAGGAAGCTAGATTGATTGAAATGACTTTTCTAATGGCACTCCATTGGCATCTCTCCTTTGTACTGTTACAACATCATTTTTTTTAATGGTGTTCAACTTGCCAACATACAGTACATCATTAGATTTTGATGTAGTGTTCAATGATTCATTAGTTGTACATAACACACAGTGCTCATCTCATCACCCAGTTACCCCATCCCGCCACCCACCTTCCTTTCCACAACCCTCAGTTTGCTTCCTAGAGTCAAGTGTCTCTCATGGTTTGTTTCCCTCTCTGATTTCTTCCCATTCAGTTTCTCCTCCCTTCCCCTTTGATCCTCTAAGCTATTTCTTATATTCCACATATGAGTGAAACCAAATGATAATTGCCTTTCTTTCCATTGATTTATTTCATTTAGCATAATACCCTTCAGTTCCATCCATGTCAATGTAAATGGTAGATAAATAATCAACCTTTCTGATGGCTGACTAGTATTCCACTATACAAGTGAATCACATCTTCTTTATCCATTCATCTGTTGAAAGACATCTTGGCTCCTTCCACAGCTTGGCTATTGTGGACATTGCTCCTATGAACATTAGGGTGCAAGTATCCCTTCTTTTCACTACATCTCTATCTTTAGGGTAAATACCTAGTAGTGCGATCACTGGGTGATAGCCTAGCTCTATTTTTAATGTCTTTAGGAACTTCCCAACTGTTTTCCAGAGTGGTTGTACCAGTTTGCATTCCCACCAACAGTGTAAGAGGGTTCCCCTTTCAATGACATGGGAGGTGCCTGGGGGCACAGTCTGTTAAGCATCTTCTTTCAGTTCAGGTCATGATCTCAGGGTCCTGAGATGGAGCCCTGTGTAATCGGTCTTCCTGCTCAGCAGGAAGTCTGCCTCTCCCTGTCCATCTGCCCCTCCCCTCAGCTCATGCTCTCTCTCTCAAATAAATAAAAATCCTTTTAAAAATTAAATAATTGATAAGTTGATTAATGAATTAAATGATGTGTTTACGTGTCTTCTCTCTTCCAGGATTGTAATGTCTTTATCAGGCAGAGAACGGATCTCTTTCTTCTTCACATCTTTAGCAACTAGCACAGTGCACATAATACTTAATAACTTCCCAGGAGGAAGTTGAACTGAGCTACTGAATTAAATTTAGTGTGGGTATACTCTGGAGATATAATTTTGCTAAACCATCTACATTTTACAATGTGTTTTTCTATCCTTGAGCACACTAACAAAGCCTAAAATTAAATGAAGGGGATTCAGACACTCTTATGCAACATAAAGGCCCTTTGTAACACATGCAACTCTTTAAAAAAGGAAGCAAATATAAAAAAAGATCAAGAAATTTGCAACGACTCTTCCTTCACCAGAAAGAATGTCTACCCAAAGATGGAGACAAATATTATTGCACATGCTTACACACCCTGAAACTTAAAAATGTATATTAGAGTCATCCTCTTGCATTCACAAAATGATTGAGATGATCATTAAAAAGTCTAACAAAAACCCCAATAGAAAGAAGTAAAATAGCACTTAATTATGTAATAGGTAGAAGATGTGCTTTAGGACAATTTTATCATTTTAATACCCTTGCAACCCCTGTGATAAGCATTAGTATATTCATTTTTTATCTGAAATAGTCTGCCTAAGATTTCACTAGTCAGTGACAGAGCCACACTTCAAAGATAGGAAGGTCCAATTTCAAAGCCATGATCTTCCTATTTCTTTGCACTGTGAGAGCACCAGGAAATACCATAGTTTTCAGTTTATTACCAGAAATGTTCCCTAAAATACCAAGGGAAAGAGTAGTAATGACTAACAGCAGGCTTGAAGTTGAGGCTGCATATCTATGGGAAACCATGATTATTTGCATTGTGCTATGTTTGATTTACTTCCCTTTCAAATGTCACGCCAAAGCCTTGACACAACAGAGATTTGTGCCTGAACCATTCATTCTCTGTCTGGCAGAGCACATTGGCTGGCATATTTTACATGGATATTCAAAAGTCATACCAGTCTCTGAATAGAGCCTGAAAGTAACTAAGATTAAAAAAAATGTGTATATATATATATGTATACATATATATATGTATGTATATGAAAAATAGAGTCGAGGCATACTAAAAAAAAACCTAGGAGTATGTTCCAGTTTTTAAATCTCAATTATTCATATAAGTATATGATTTGCTTATAGAAATTTATTTTACATAGAGATGTAACATGGCAGAACACATATAGTATGTTTTGAGGCAAATTTAAAATGCAAAGATGAGTATATGAGCGTATTTCCCCAAGTATTTTGTTTGCATAAAATGGGTTATCAATTATTAATGATATAATATATTTATATATCCACATTTTTTCTAAGCACAAACCAACTTTCAACTTTCCTTTAAATATGAAATTACTTTATCACACAAAAAAATCAAAGAACTGCCTCACCCAATTCATTGTGTGGTGGAAAGACTCAAAATAGGGTAAATGATCTAAGAAGTTTTAGAGAAACTATAAGCAAACATTTGTGAACCCATTCACTATTTAAATACCTCCAAAGAAATGACAATCCTTCTTTCAGTACCTTATCCCAGAACTCACATTCCTTATGTGCTACTTTAAGCAATTTTTTCTTGCTACTTCCTCCGTAGAGGACTGGTTTTCATAGCTTCTGTATGTGGAATCAGTTTCCAGTTCCTTCCTTCATCTTTCTCCCTTACAGTTCCTGAGAATCTTAATTCCTTTTGTCTTTACCCCTGGAGTTCCCACTATGTACTTTTAATTCAATGTATAACTTTTCTTTTCAGCTCCCTCTCAGGATTCAAGGTTATTATGACTCATGATATTTATAATGTTCTTTGTCCACATTTTTTAAAATTTATTTTTATTTCTTTTCAGCGTAACAGTATTCATTGTTTTCGCACCACACCCAGTGCTCCATGCAGTACGTGCCCTGCATAATACCCACCACCTGGCTTCCCCAACCTCCCACCCTCTGCCCCTTCAAAACCCTCAGGTTGTTTTTCAGAGTCCATAGTCTCTCATGGTTCACCTCCCCTTCCAATTTCCCTCAATTCCCTTCTCCTTTCCATCTCCCCATGTCCACATTTTTTAAATAACATTCCATTTTGGAATCAAAAGCATCCTGTACTGGCCTTGCACTCTCACCATTATCTTTCCCGCAGTGCATTTATATACTTTTTACCAAGATCTATTTATTTTGCTGTTTGCATCTTCTTCCACAATCAACTTGGAATTTGAAAATAATTTCACTCTCTGGTCCCCCAAAACTTAGATATTCTTAGACAGTTCTTAACTAATAGTTAACTTGCTTATATCCTACCTTCAATATTTAATCATCAGAGTCACTAAAGACTGTGTTAAACAACTTCCCTCAAATAGTTCCATTGTTTTACTGTCAAGGGCATTAGTAATAACTGTTCTTTGAATATATGCTGTATGAATTAAGGGTCTCTGTGATAAGGAAATCATATGCATTTAATTATCAGATTTTTAATTCTAATGTTTTCTTACTAGTATCATGTTTTATCAGATGGAAGTGTGTATCATAAACATGAAAATGTACTATACTTCCACATATATAAGCACATTACACTAATAATTTTTATATTTTTATTATTATAACATTTCTATTTATATACTTTACTTATGGAGAACATTGGAAATATATTTTAAATATGCATACCTTTGTCCAAGGCACATCCTGCTGTGGTCTCAGGACAGGAACCTATTGTAAAAAATATATATATTCTCATTAATATCTTAGTATAACAAACAGATTGAGAAATACCAACACATAAAATTTTTAAAAAATGGTTTAAACCTCAACCATTTCTTAATATTGTTATCTGCCCATTAACTTCAAAAATATTCTGTTTTTATCTTTTTTATTTTGCTTTAGTCTATTAAGAACAGGACAAGGTGTAAATATTCTGATATACTTCTCAATAAAGTTCTCTAAAGGAACTTTATTTTTTTGTATCTTAAAATAAACATTTTTCTTTCCTAGAAAGAACATAAAGGCAGATTAAGTTCCTGATACATAAAAGTCAATTTCAGGGAAAAATTCAGACAACATTTTTCAAAATGCTAAGCAAATTATTATGTTCCAAAAAAGGAGGAGGAAGCAGGTTAAGCAAGTTTTATGATAACAAAAGTCCTATAATATTTGCTCATCAAGAAATGACAATGGATTTGGCGCCTGGGTGGCTCAGTGGGTTAAAGCCTCTGCCTTCAGCTCAGGTCATGATCCCAGGGTCCTGGGATCATGACCTGAGCCAAAGGCAGAGGCTTAACCCACTGAGCCACCCAGGCACCCCCAGATAATAGATTTAAATATGTTCAAATGAACTTGGGTACTTTAAAAATCAGAAGAGGAAACTGAATCACGTATTGCTGCATTAAAACCAGTATTTCTATCATTTCCTTCTTTTTTATTGTATTAGACACAGTGTCCTATTTCCAAATACATGGACACCCAACCCACATAAAAGCACAGATTTTAATCTAAGAACTCCCATTGCAAATGTGATAATGCTGATGATAAGAACTTCAATTAAATGTAAAATCAAAGAACGACTAATTTTGTTCATTTTTTTGCATTCTATCTGCTTGAAATTTCCAGATATGGGAGGAAAAATCAGAAGAAATTAATTTTCTTCCTGATTTCTACCAGTATGTTGGAATAAAAGTTCTACCATGAATAAATCTTAAAAATAAAAAAAAAATAGCATCCATAAAGTAAAAATAAAAGTATGTTTTTCTTCCATGTTTAAAGTTCATAGACCCAAACAATTTTAGCTCTAGAAGGCACCTGAGTGGATAACCAAGTAAACCAAATCCAAACTATCAGTTAAAGGATTCTCATTGTTATATGGACATGCCTCAAGAGTCCCTGGATAATGTAAGGGAACCAATCCTTTGGGTAAGCCAAAATACACCCTCAGCCATTATTCAAGCACACTAGACATGTGCACAAATTCAAGCATACATATGCATGATGACTGCATGTGACCCGCCCCCACAATTTTAGGCCATCTTCTTTATTGTATGGCCAAACCTAGATCCTCACTTTTCTTGGATTTGAAACTTGGCCCCTGGATTACTAGCCACACTGGACTTTAGACAATTTACATAACCCTCTCTGACCCTCAGTTGTTTTATTTTATTTTTTTTTTTTTTTTTACTTACAGTGAAGTTGTTATAAAGACTAAATGAGTTAATACAAATAAATTGCTTAGAAACTTTTCCTAGGACATATTAAGTAGCCAATAAATGTTCACTATTAAAAACTACAAAATATTTGAAAGTAAAAATTCCTCAAAAATATTAAGTAATTTGGATATTTTAAAAATATGTCAGTTGGTATTTCTAGTCTTCTAATCATCTCTCAAGTGTGAAAATCTCCATTTGTATTTCTTACATTTTAATATAATTATATTTGCCCAATTATAATTATAAGAAATCATTGAGAAGCATAACTATGGAATGCAAAATTTATTCATGAAGGAGTCATAAAAGAAACCAAAGTAAAAGTCGCATTTTTTTTCAATAAGGGATTTTAAGTGGTTAGTAAATAGCTGTAATTCTATGTTCTATGTTTTACTTGTGGTCTGGCATGACTAGAGGAACAGAAAATCTTCTTAAATGACAGGGAGGTACTTAAAGTTTTCCACAGGTCAAGCAAAAATCCAATTATCTAATATCCATGGGAGCAGAAGTATGTGGCAAAGAGAAAGTACAAAACTGGAGACCCATTGTTACTGCCAGGCTATAAAAAATTTATCACAGGAAGACATGGTATGAACAAAGTCAGAGTTGGACTCACAGAACAGATAATCTTCAGCTATTAAAATCTCTATTTCCCTGGCCATTAGGGATAGTCAGGGCTTTAAAAAAATAGGATTAAGTTTGTTTGCTATGATTTTTCAGATCAGACCGTGCTCTCCTATAAGTAGGAATAAGTTGCAGGAGGAAAGTGAAGGAACATAATTTTTGAAGATTGGTTTAACTGAGTATAGGGTAAAATTAGAAAGGGGGAGAAAAGACTTGCTAAGAGAAAATGAACATAATAGCAAAGGGAGAAGAAAAGAACTACAGCTTTAATAAGGAAAGTGCTAAATGCCAAACCTGAAAGGTAGACAATATATTTGGTAAAGTATGTTTTAATTCACCATAATTCAATAGTTACCCAAAATCATTCTAAAGGAAAATAAGGTGGTTTAATATTTTTATTTTATTTTTCCCCAAAAGAACAACTACTTTAAGCAAAACTAAGGTACATTTCTATTGATTATTAACATAAAGATATAATATACATGGCAACTTGAATTAAAACTAATGTTTGAAACATAATAATTATTACTATTTAATATAAACTAGTGTATAATTTTACACTGTTCTGATTTTGCTCATTTGAGGATACTTCATTACTATCATGTTGCTCAGAGTATTTAATCTGTAAAGTATAATGTTTCTTTGATATTAATTTAGTGGGACTCACAATCTAAAAAACAGCTCATGTCTCACTTTGTTGATTTCCTTCAAGGATCTCTGCAAAGGTAAAAAATCTGGGGGGGGGGGATTGTTAAAACCTTTCATCAATTACAGATGAATTTCTACAGCTAAAAGCAACATATTGAGGAAACGAAGAGGGAAAGGATAGGGAAGTTTTATGTGCTATTATTGTGATTCAAAAGAAAGTTCCATTCAGGTAAGTTTAACAGACATATTCAGAACATTACACCCTAAAACAGCAGAGTACACATTTTTTTCAAGTACACATAGGACATTCCCCAGAACAGATCTAATAGTAGGTCCCCAAATAAGTCTCAAAAAATTTAAAAAGTTGAAAGTCTTACTATACATCTTTTCTGAACAAACGCCATGAAACTAGAAATTAACCATAAGAAAAAATCTGTAAAGACCACAAATACATGGAGGTTACATAACATGGTACTAAACTATAAATGAGTTAACCAAGAAATCAAAGAAGAAATAAAAAATTACATGGAAAAAAAATGAAAGTGAAAACACAATGGTTGAAAGCCTTTTGGATGCAGCGAAAGCAGTTCTACCATGGGAGATTATAGTAATATAGACCTATCACAAGAAGCAAATCTTAATTAAAAAAAAAAAAAAACCTTACGCCTAAAGGACCTAGAAAAAGAAGAACAAACAAAATCCAACCCAGCAAACAGAAGGAAATAATAAAGATTAGAGCAAAAAGAAATGATACAGGAATTAAACAACAACAAAACAAAACCAAAATTTTAGAACAGATCCATGAAACCAGGAGCTGGTTCTTTGGAAAAATCAACAAAATTAATAAACTTCTAGCCAGACTCATCAAGAGAAAAAAAAAAAAAGAGAGAGAGAGAGAACCCAAATAAACAAAAGCACTAATGAAAGATAAGAAATAACAACCAACACTACAGAAATACAAACAATTATAATAGAATTTTATGCAAAACAATATGCCAACAAATTGGAGAACTTAGAAGAAACAGACAAATTTCTAGAAACATATAACCTACCAAAATTAAAGCAAGAAGTAAAAATTTGAACAAACCAATTATCAGCAATGGAACTGAATCAGTAATAAACTCCCAAAAAACAAAGTCCAGGACCAAACAACTTCACAGGCAACTCTACCAAACATTTAAAGAAAAGTTAACATCTATTCTTTTAAAACTATTTCAAAAAATAGAACAGGAAAGAACTTTTCAAGTTCATTCTATAAGGCCAGTCAGTATAACCCTGACACCAAAAGCCGATAAAGATACTGCCAAAAAAGAAGACTATAGGCTAGAATCTCTCATGAATATAGTTGCAAAAATCCTCAGCAAAATATTAGCAAATTGAATCCAACAATACATTAAAAATATAATACACCATAATTAAGTGGGATTTATTCCCATGATACAGAAGTCAATATTTACAAAACAATCAATGTGATACATCAAAAAGAGAAAGGTTTAAAACCATATGATCATTTCAATAGTTGCAGAAAAAGCATTTGACAAAGTACAATATCGATACATGATAAAAAAAAAAAACCTCTGCAAAATACGTCTAAAAGGAACATATCTCAACATAATAAATGCTTTATGTGAAAAACCCACAGCCAACAACATATTCAATTCAATTCAAACTGAGAGTTTTTCCTCCAAGGCCAGGGATGTCCACTCTCACCACTTTTATTCAACATAATACAGGAAGTCCTAGCCACAGCAATCAGAAAAGAGAAAGGAATAAAAGGCATCAAAAATGGTAAAGAAGTAAAACTTTCATGATATGCAATGACATGAGAGTGCATATAGAAAACCCTAAGGACTCCACAAGGAAAACAAACCAAAACAAAAAAACCTTCTAGACCTGATAAGTGAATTCAGTAAAGTCACAGGTGTACAAAAATCTGTTGCATTTCTATATACTAATAATGAAGCAGAAGGAGAAATTAAGAAAGCAATCCCATTTACAGTTGCACCCAGCATAATAACATAACTGGGAACAAATTTAACCAAAGAGATGAAAACCTGTACTCTGACAGCTATAGCACACTAATGAAAGAATTGAAGATGGAACAAAGAAATGGGACAATATTCCATGTTCATGGATTGGAAGAACAAATATTGGTAAAATATCTACTCTATTCAAAACAGTCTACAGATTTAATCAATCTCTCTCAAAATACCAATAGCATTTTTTTACAGAACTAAAATAAACAATCCTAAAATTTGCATGGAACCACAAAAGGCCTTGAATAACCAAAACAATCATGAAAAAAGAAAAACAAAACTGGAAGTATCACAATTCCAGACTTCAAGTTATATTACAAAACATTAGTAATGAAAGCAGTATGGTATTGACATAAAAACAGATACATGGATTAGTAGAACAAAATAGAAAACCCAGAAATAAACACTTGATTAAATGGTCAATTGATTAGACAAAATAAGAATGAATACACAATAGGAGAAAAACAGTCTTTTCAACCAATGGTGTTGGGGAAACTAGAGAGCTACATACAAACGAATGAAACTGGACCACTTTCTTACACCATACACAAAAATAAATTCAAAATGGATTAAAGACCTAAATGTGAGACCTGAAGCTGTGAACATCCTTGAAGAGAGCACAGGCAATAATTTCTCTGACATAAGCCAAAGCAACATTTTTCTAGTTATGTCTCCTAAGGCAAGGAAAGTGAAAGGAAAAATAAACTATTGGGACTACATCAAAATAAGAAGTTGCTGCACAGCAAAGGAACCAATACGTCAAACTTAAAAGTAACCTTCTGAAGGGGAGAAGATATTTGCAAATTCCAAGAAGCAGACATGACTCATGAGGGTATCTCAGTGGAGTCCTCCATCATCTCAGGAGGAGTAGGGAGAAAGAGGTTTCCATAGTTATAATCTGTTAGTACAACCAGGTAACTACTTCAGTATTCAAGTGACCTGCCTCCTCTATTATATCCAAAATAATTAAAACTGATGAAATTCAATTCAAACTTTCCTTTCTCATTTGGAGGATCAAGAGGTAGTCTCTTTTTGTTCCTTAACAGAGGTATCACAAAGTATCTCATGGCAGGACATAAATATTTTTTTAAAGTTCTATAATTTGTTATGTCCCCTTGTTATAATGTATCTATGTTATTTTATTGAAACCTTCTAAACCTTGTTGTACAATTATTACCAAAGAGTTTAGCAAATTCATATTTTCAGAAATGAAGAAAGCATTGTAAATGCCCCATGGTTATAAATGCCAATTCACCTTATTTTTTTTAAAAAGATTTTATTTGTTTATTTGACAGACAGAGATCACAAGTAAGCAGAGAGGCAGGCAGAGAGAGAGAGGAGGAAGTAGGCTCCCTGCTGAGCAGAGAGCCCAACATGGGGCTTGATCCCAGGACCCTCGGATCATGACCCGAGCTCAGAGGCTTTAACCCTATGAGCCACCCAGGTACCCCAAGAATTATTTCAGTTCTTAAACAATAGTATATTGACCATAGGGCAAGTTCCTTTAACACCGTGGATATGGGATATCTTGGGGTGAGGGTTGTAGGATTCAGGCAATAGTTCCGTCATTTATCAACCTGTATTCTTGGGCAAACCACATCCTCACTGTGGCTGATGACGGAGGAATCTCCATGGATACTCTCAAGTTTAACAGCCAACCAAGGCTACCCACCTGAATGAATGAATGGACCTGTAAGCTGTTCTGTTCTTTAGATGCAGAACTAGTTCTGTTGGGGCACTGAAATATTTGGTTGGAAGCAGCCACTAACAAGTATGGTGCCAAATTATACTTTTAAATGTGATTTAGGCACTCTGATAGAGGTCTTGAGGGGAATTATTTTAAAATAAATAAATAAAAAGATTCTAGGGTGTTATACCCTTAACATACTTTGAGTTGTAGGAACATGTGAATCTGACAATCCTCAAGAAGGGTTAATCATAATATTCTTTCCCTGTCCTATTTATGATAGCACTTCATAAATGCCCAATTTTCAAAACCCCAGTCTTTGTAGCAACAGGAAACAAATAGTGGAATTAATGTGCAGCAAGAGCAGCACTGTTATTACGCTGGCTTGGCACATCATTATTCGGAACATAGCATTAACACCTTGCAAGGAGACAGGAGAGAGGAAGCAGGTCCCTCATTATTTCTGAGAGCAGGACTTGAGCACCAGTTAGGAGATTTGAATGCTCCATTATCATCAGTCTATGGCTGGCATTTATGGATCTGTCACCCCACTGGATCATCAACTAATTACATTAATAATCAGATCTCATTTTCCTTTGTCTTTTTAATTTTAACCACAGAGTTTTGTCCATGAAGGTCACTTGTTTTATGGTACTGCTAACAGAGACACATCATCATTAATACTTTAGCTATAATATCTCTGTGAAGCTGAAGGGCTGGTTCCTTGTGAATTTTAATCCATGTTTCTTAAGAAAGAGGAGATCAGGGTTCTGAATTCCAGTTTTGTCAGAAACTCTCTGGCTTTAGGAAAGTCATTTAACCTGTCTAACCTCACTTTCTTCATTGTAGAATGCAATAATTAGAATTGTAATCTCGGATTCACTCATTTTTGAATATTTATAGTTCTATGCCTAAACTTTCTTCTAGGAAGAAGAACAGTAAGTGGAAATGTTATGTAGCATCAAGAAGCTACAATTTATTAATCTCCCTGTTTAAAAGATTTTATCCTCATCCAATTCATCTTCCATTCAATTGTGAATTATTATTCAAAGAGAAAATTCTGTTAGGTCCTTTTCCCACTAACACCCTAAAAGAGATTCCCCATCACTCCAGACACGTAAACTTCTTCTTTTGGTATTTCAGGAAGTAAATAGTTCCTGTCTTGCTCAGCAGTCTTGTCTCCCACCATTAAACTATATCACCCTTCCACTCCTAGAAATCAAACAAACAAACAACATAACAACAAAAAACCACTTGCTTCTCCCTGAGTATACCATGTGCGCTTTCACGTCTATGTTTTTCATGTTCTGTTCTTTGTTCTTTGAATACTCTTTTCTTATTTCTCCTACTAACTAAGAACCTAACTCAAGATAAGTCCTTCAGAGCTCAGCTTACCCCATCCACCTTTCCTTCCTTCTCCTGGGTGTAGTTATATGCCCCTAAAAGGTTGTATCTCATATGTCTTGCATATGTCTTATATCCCTGGACTGTAATTATTGCTTTCAAGGCATATCTGTTTCAAAACACTGGCCAGTTCCCAAAGAGAAGGGATTTTTTTCCCCCTCTCTTTTCTAGCACTTAGCACAATGCCTGACACATAATGGTCACTTAGTAAACATTTATTGAATAAATGGATAGAAAATATGTACATGCAAAAAAGATATCCAAAATACAGTCTACTCCCTGTTATCTCACAACAGAAAACCAAACATGCTAGTTTAATAACCTAATCAGCCATAACAGGTTAGAGATGGTGACTTTCACTAAACTTTTCCTTATCTTTAAAATTACTTCTTTTCAAAACCTTAATTTGAAAACAAAAAAAAATCAATATAGCTTCATAAAGCACCATTTATATCCTCTTTCCAACAACCACTCACTTCCACTTCATAGCACACCAGACAGCTGAGTTTATTTCTTAACTAGATAATAGCCAGCTAATTTTAAGCACACATTTTCCAAATAGTCAGTACATACTTTCTCCTATCCTCTGGGTTGAAAGGCAGAAATTCAGAGAATCAATTTTCCAGTCATCCTCTAAAAATACTTTTTAAATTGAGCATCCATGTGAGTATAGTCTGGGCACCACCAAGTAGTTTTATAAATACACACCTTGCCATATACAAGCTCATGTTGCGAAACAGACATGCGCTCATGGCTATCCTGTATTATACTAAGAGCCCTGGAACTGAATGGAGGAAAACTAGACACATCCTTATCTCTGAGTTTCAGATTGTCTATAAAATGAGATGACCAAAATTGATTTTTTTTTAAATTTTAAGTTTAGAATTCTTATTTGGGAGGAGAAAAAAAAAAACACATGAACTTCTGATACCACTTTTGTCTAATATATCCTCAACACATATACAAACACACACATTTGTGTTTGTGTTTACACACACACAGCTAGTTGCATAGTTGTCAAAAAATAAATATATCTCCCAAAGATACACATATAATTTTAGAAACATGTCAATATTTTACAGTAACTTTAAAGACTATTTTTAAACTATTTTTTGTAAAATGTTTTGTAATAAATGCAATTCATAAATTGTACCTATCTACAAAGAGAATTAGAGCACTATTAGAGGACAAAAAGAAAAAAAAACAACAAAATACTGTTCAACACAATTAGTGAAAAGGGGTTTGTACAGAAGACATTGTCTAAAATCCCATCTGCATAATAGAAGGAAGAGGCTAGAAAAGATTGGCTAAAGAAGATATTCCAAAGGCAGAACTACAGGCTAGATGTGATTCATCAGTAAAAGGCAATGGTGAGATTAGAAGAAGATTAAAGCAAGTAGATCAGAAATGACCATTATCAAGTAGTTGCGTAGTTGAAGTTTTACATGAGGTTCCCTTGGCAGTACAGGAACAAACATACCCTGTTAACACAAGTCTAAAACACCAAACATGCCGCTTTAGGCACAGGCACAGTATATTTTCAACAAGTGTTAGTTTCCTTCCACTGAATTAGGTTAAAACTTACAAAGTTGAACTTCAAGCTTACTGAAATTTTAGATTTTTCAAAAGGACTATTCCCTCTGACCAATAAGATTTTATGATTCCCTTTTACTAAAACACAACTTCCCCTTATTATCTCTCAGCTTACTTCTAATCTTTGTCAGATCTTGACTCAGATATCTTTCTCCACAAGTATTCCCTGACCACAATAGTTGCTTGGATTCTTTCTCTAGGAATTTTCCTAATAACCTGCACTTCCCCGTCACAGTGCCTCTGTGTGTGTGTGTGTGTGTGTGTGTGTGAACAGTAAACAGTAAACACATGCTGGATGTCATAAAATGTACTGTCATATATATATATATATATATCTTAAAGCCATCATTGAGGGTATAATTGAAAAGGCAAATAACATCTTCTAAAAATTCCTAACCCCTTCAAGTCACTGCTGGGAGTGCTCAGATTGATAGCCCATTGACTGAAGGACCACATTTGCATCTTTCAAAGATTATTGAAAAACACAGACCTTTCAACATTGAGGTAAGTTACAAATTTATTAATTGTAGCAAACGGAAACAATTTTTTTAAACATTTCTTTTAAGAGAATAGAACCTGGGCTGAGAGAAGTTGAGGAACCTGTTCAGGCTTAGACAGGTAATTAGTAGCAAAACTAAAACTGGACCCCTCTGTTCAGAACTGCTTGCCCAGTACATCCTGTCTTTGAGGAATAATTGCAGTAAACATAAATAGCTCTGAGTTTTCATGTGTAGGATGAAAGAAGGAGAGGAAAGATTGATGCAGGAGTCTTACTTCCTTGACTGCACTATCCTATCAGGGCTTCTGAGCTATTTTCATAAGAATGCATTGTTTAACAAATAATTCTCAATTTGAAATCTAAATGCTATATTGAGTACTCAGAAATCCTCAAAATTAAAGGTCATTTTATTCTTTTGCAGGTCGTGCGCCTGCTTCCTCTGAACTTGCCTAGTTTAATGCTATTCTTCTGGTAAGTAATTTATAAATATCTGTTAGCAGACTTAAATTGTATTTGGTTCAAGATATCTGAATAGACAAGCACAAAATATGACATCGTGTAATTTAAATACATGAAGGTAAATAACCAAATTGCCATGAAATTTATGATTACACCTTTAAATTTATATTCAACTATTTTGTTTCAGTTCCTCCTAGGTTATCAGAGATGATTATCATTATTTTAAAATAAAAGGAACAATACTGAAAGCATTCGTCCATTCAATAGCAATTCTTAAAAGTTATTTCTAATAGCAGGATTGTTTGTTTCAGATTCTGTTCATATGTCATATTATTAAATGCTATTTTCTTACCCATTACAGGAGATATACATTTTATACATATTTTGGTTTCTTAAGTAAGCATATTTTACAATGTAATTAGAAGTTGTCAATTCCTCTCTTGCATAATATCTGAGCTAATAATTTGACCTAGAAAAGCAAAATCTTTTCATTAAACTTCTCCTTTCAACAAAAGCTTTGTTAGTCTACTGAGTCATTATAAGTAATGCTTTATATGCTAGGGTACACTGTTCTTCCTGGTGAACTAACAAATTAAAATGTAATGTGAAATGATGACACTGGGAATATTGAGGAATAGCCACTGATACAGGAAGGAATCCATAATGAAACCAAGATGTACCTTTTAATTATAATTTGATCAAACTGATAATATAGAATAAGATAGAGTTTGAAAGAGTCGAAGGAAACTATAATTGAGAACATAAGAAAGCCATGTCCTACCTCTTGTTTTCCCCCTACCTATTGCTTTAGGACTCTCCTCTCACCTTCCATACCTACAAAGTCTCATTTCATTATATCTTGCCAAGAATTAGGAAGCAATTAAGTTATTTTTCACCATGTTCATCTCAAACTAGGGTAATTATTCATGTATTTTTTTTCCATCCCTGCTTCCTGCTTTTTTTTTTCTTAAACTTGGTTTGCTCAAGAGTAAAATGAGCCACAGTACTTATCAGCTCAATGCATACACAATTGATACCAAAGGCAACTGACAGCAACTGAAGCCAGAGGTTAGCTGCAAATCCATTAGTGATTTTAAGCAGAGTGTGGGGGAGGGGGGACTCTTGGTGAGTTTGTGATAAAGCTGAATAACTATAGAAGGCACAAAATAAGACAATGTAATTTGAATTAATATGTCATCAGGCAGATTCACAGAAAGCTTTAAAGAGTGCAAAAGGTTCCCTATAAGGTAATCAAAGCCATATTTGCTGTTCATATGTCTAAAAGTAAAATTTCTTATACTTTGACACATAATGCATGTAGTTTAAGGGTCATATTCTAAAAATAGCTGCTCAGAACAAGAAACTAACATAATTTAAAAATAGTCTTGCCGACTTTGAAGCACTGTTATCTCAAAAAGATTTTTAAAAATTAAAGAATATATTGTAGAAAAATTTTAAAGTGTATACTGTCAGAAAATTTAGGGGCATAATTTTCATGTGAGCTCACAAACTTTTCGTGATTTTTTTTGGTGTTAATACCTTTTCAACCATAGTACTCACAATTTATATTTAAGGAAAAAAAATTTAACATCTATGCTCACATTCTAGAGTTACAAATCATGTACTGTTTGTTCCTCTTTTACAAATTTCCTTCTGAACCTATAATGAACTTTCATAAGGGGACTCTCAAGTCATCATGACGCCTCTCTTATTTTTATGACCTTACTTGGAATTTTTAAAAAGAATTCCAGTATAGTTAACATACAGTGTTGTATTAGTTTCAGGTGTACAATACAGTGATTCAACAATTCTATATATTATTCAGTGCTCATCATTGTAAGTGTGCTCTTAATCCCCATCACTTATATCACCCATCCTCCCATCCACCTTCCTTCTGGTAACCATCAGTCTATTCTCTATCATTAAGAGTTCATTTTTGGTTTGTCTCCTTTTTTCTTTGTTTGTTTGTTTTGTTTGTTAATTTCCACATATGAGTGAAATCAAATGGCATTTGTCTTTCTCTGACTTATTTCTCTTAGCATTATACTCTCTAGATCCATCATGCTGCAAATGGCAAGATTTTACTTTTTTGTGGCTGATATATATATATATGAAATGACACCACAAAAAGATGTTTATATATAATATACAAAGATAATGGAATATTATTATGTATATATATATAATTTCTACTATGTATAATTTTATATATAATTTCATAGATCTATTATGTAATATTAGGTATATTAGGTATGTTTATATAATAGATCTATAGATAGATTATATATATCCTTTTTTTAAATTTTTTTAATTTTTTATAAACATATAAAGTATTTTTATCCCCAGGGGTACATGTCTGTGAATCGCCAGGTTTACACAGTTCATAGCACTAACCATAGCACATACCCTCCCCAATGTCCATTACCCCACCCCCCTGCCCCCAGCAAACCTCAGTTTGTTTTGTGAGATTAAGAGTCACTTATGGTTTGTCTCCCTCCCAATCCCATCTTGTTTCTTTTCTTTATTCATTAATCATTTATGAGCACTAGGATTGCTTCCATAATTTGGCTATTATAAATATTGCTGCAATAAACACAAGACCCATATATCTTTTGAAGTGGTATTTTCATATTCTTTGAGTAAATCCCAGTATTGGAATTACTGGATCATATGGTGGTTCTATTTTTAAGTTTTTGAGACTCCTCCATACTATTTTCTATGGTGGCTGCACCACTTTGCATTTCCACCAACAGTACAGGAGGGTTCCTTCTTCTCTGCATCCTTGTCAATATTTGTTGTTCCTTGTGTTTTTGATTTTAGTCATTCTCATGTGTGAGGAGATAATTCTCATGGTGGTTTTTATTTGCATTTCCCTTATGATTATTGATGTTGGGCATCTTTTTGTGATAACATTTTTTATTTTAAGATTTTTTTTTAAGAGAGAATGAGAGAGAGCAGGAGGATGGGCATAGGGAGAGGGAGAAAGAGAATCTTAAGCAGGCTCCATACCTGATACAGGGCTCAATCTCACGACCCTGAGATCATGACCTGAGCCAAAATCAAGAGTCAGGGGCTTAATTTGACTGAGCCACTCAGACACCCCTTATTGTAAGAAGTTTTAATTAGCAGATCAGTGACAAAACAGGAACCATACAGACTCATTCAAGAGCAATTACAAAGCACTGGTTCTCTAAGGGAGTTGTGCTAGCTTATAAAATCTGAAGAAAATTTCAGTGCCATCCTTTATGCCCACATACATTACTAACATTATATATACACATATATATACACACATTTATGTGTATATATGCATATACGAAAAACACACATATATGTATATACACATAAATACACACATAAAAGTGATATATATATATAATATGTGTGTCTATATTATATATATAATGGTATGGGCAGGGTTTGGGTGAACATAGTTCTTTGTGTCAGCAAATTTTAGCTAAAAATATGTTTGGAGAGGGAATAGAGTTCCCTACTTAGGGAACTAGTTAGGGTTAGGGTCTTTGGAAGGGTCTAGTTAGGGTCTTTGGAAGTAATGCAAAAAAAATCCAAATTAATAAGTCAGAACAAAAATAAGAAAGAATATATTTTTGTTGTCTCTCCTTACTACTAATAGCAAGTAATAATTAAGTAATAAAAACTTATTATATAATAATGGAGAAATAAGACAAATACAAAAATACCATTAGGCAAACACCACACTAATAATTTCTTCAGGCAAAATTCACCAAAGGATTTTTAAAATAATTAAATTATTAAATATTTATTTATTTATTTAAAAAATACATATCTATCACATATCTATAGTAATATGGAATATAATAAAATGATAGTTCAAGAAAACATTTTCTATCATCCCTGAAAATATATTTTTTAAAGACTTTATTTATTTATTTGTTTGACAGACAGAGATCACAAGTAGGCAGAGAGGCAGGCAGAGAGAGCGGAGGAAGCAGGCTCCCCGCTGAGCAGAGAGCCTGATGCAGGGCTTGATCCCAGGACCCTGGGATCATGACCTGAGCTGAAGGCAGAGGCTTTAACCCACTGAGCCACCCAGGTGCCCCTAAATAATTATTATTTAATTTTAAAATAAAATTATTTAATTTTTTAATATGTTAAATAATGAAATAATTGGGTAAAGTAGGATATTCACATAATCTCTCCAAATAGAGTTATAAGTTACAAAGGGAAGAATAGTAAATTTACAGTGGAAAGATACAACACATATTATCTTAAATATATCCTGAGAGAAAAAATTTATCCTGTACCCCCTGATATGATAGACTGACAAGTGCACAACACCACTTCTGTTATGTTGAAAAAATTTCAAAACTTCGATCTAATCATGCGAAAAAGACTACATAAACTCAGGATGACAAGCATTCTTGCGAGCAACTGACCAGTACTCATCAAATGTTTCAAGGTCATGAAAGATAGGGAAAGACTTAAACAACTGTCATTGATTAGCGGAAACAAAGAAAACAGCCACTAAATGCAATTTGGGATCCCAGGCTGGATTCTGGAACAGGAAAAATATATTTGGAAAAACTGAATAGTCAATATTACTGTACTAATGTTAATCATACAATTATACAAAAAAAATGTATGATAGTCATAAGAATGACCATGACTATTTTTATGACTATTAACATGAGGGGAAACTGGATCATGGGTATCCATAAACTCTTTACATCATTTTTTGCAACATTTCTATTGATATAAAATTATTTCAAAAAATGTTAAAGCTATTTTAACAGAGCTTCAGGTAGGTAATGACATAAATGAAGCCAATACACTCTAAAACTTTCTTTACAGCTGCTAAATTATTCCAGTCTAACCATTTTAGTGAATTATACAATTACTCACTGTCTTAGTTCTTTTTCACTCAAATAAATTGAGCATATATTACTCCTCCTTATTTCATTATCAATAATATGAATGAAACTAATTGCTTAAGCCTATGTTTTCCAGAATCAACATTTATCTATCCTCCAAATTATCTTTTCTAGTTATTATTTCATCAAATTCAAGCAAGTATTTATTGATTGCTACAGTGTGCCTTGTATTCAAGAAAATAGATGATTATAATGTATCTATCTACCTACATAATTAACAAATCTAGAAAAAGTTTATGTAATTTATATCTTACATATCCACTATAATCTAATATGTAAATTAAAATTACTTGAAATGTATTGATACATTTCCATACATTTAATGACTACATTCTTGGTTTAAAAAGGGTTACCATCATTGATAAAAGATCAGGAAACTCGGGAGTTGAGAGAGAGAGAGAGAGAGAGAGAGAAACCAGAAACAGACTCTTAACTGTAAAGAACAAACAGATGGTTACTAGTGGGGAGATGGGGGAGGGGATGGGTGAAATAGATGAAGGGGATTAAGAGCATACTAATCTTGATGAGCACTGAATAATGAATGGAATTGTTGAATCACTATATTGTACATCTGAAATGAATATAACACTGTACGTTAACTACACTGCAATTAAAATTTTAAAAAAGAACCTAAGGAGTTTTGACATCATTAGATTTATATATAATGGTGTGAGGTTATATAGGCAGCAGGGATAAAATAAGTTGCTATGTAATGGCAATTTGTAAAATTTGAAATTTATAGAAGAGAATGTGAGAGGCACAATAGAATGCTGAAGGCACAAAAGCACAGCAAAATCTCTGGCTGGGGGTAGCAATACCATTTGAATAGTAATTCTCGTTCCTATCTAAAAATAATTTTATTAACTTTGTATTTTTAATCACAAATTTTCTATTTTCTCCATATTTTACTAAAATAAATGTAATAAAATATTCATTTGAAAAAGAAGCACAAACACTTGCTGTATAATGATGACACTATCAGTAGTAAATGATTGGGTGGTAGAGAGTACCACTTACCCAAGCTTAAAATGTTTATTTGTTAGGTTCCAGGTTAAAGTCCAAATTTGCTTATGAAATTTGGAATTATGCTGTTGATGTATAATGACTGACATGTTAGTCTGCTCTCAAGTTGAACCTAGTGCATTTTGCCTTTTCTGTATCATGGGTAAACAACTAAAGATGATGGCAAATGGGCATTTATAAATAAATACACATATCTAAGAATTATTTCAACTTAATAAAAAAGAGTCAAAACGTTTACTTAAAATTTAATTGATATATTTAGTTTACTCTGTTAATTTACCTTTCATTTTCTCTCCTAAACACATAAATTTTGTAAAGAAAGGACAGAGTTAAATAAGATTCCAGGAAAAAAAAAAAAGTTAGGAAAAATAGGTTGAAACAGTATCAGGGAAAAGGGACTTGGGACACCTAATAAGGTGAATAAGAAAAGAAGATAAAATAATTGTACCAAAAACAGGTCAAAGACCTGGGAAAGAACAAAGCTCCAAAGGAGATCAAATAAAGTAGCAAACATGAAATCTGAGTGATGTATGTATCTTATAATTAGCAGAAATTCATAACACCAAGTACAAATAACCATGAAATTATAATTTTTCTAATTTTTTTTTCCTTTTATTCTTTTAATAATATCACAATGTACAGAGGACTAGTACCTGGCAATATTTTCTCTTAATAAAAGTCATGCCATAAAAAATAATAATGTGAAAAATAGGTATTACATTAAGGAGCAGTAACAGGTTTTTGTTTTAACTCCACAGACACAAAATAGAATATTAATTTTATACAATAGGAAAAACAGTTAAAATGGGAAAGGGAAAAATAAAAGACCAATAACTACTGGGTAAGTTCCATGTGGTTTATAACATTTTATTTTATTTTTTAAAAGATTTTATGTATTTATTTGAGAGAGAGAGAGAGAAAGAGCACAAGCAAGGAGGAGGGGCAGAGGGAGAAACAGACTCCCAGGTCAGCAGGGAGCTTGACAAGGCTCTATCCCAGGACCCCAGGACCTGAGCTGAAGGCAGATGCTTAACCAACTGAGACACCCAACACCCCAGTTTATAACACTTTAAAACATTTATAAAATTTTAATATTTGGCCAAATTTGCTCAATTTTAATGAAGTGTTATTTCATCCACCTGAGGTTGACATACAATAAACATGGGGCGACTCTTAACTCTAGGAAACAAACAGGGTTGGTGGAGAAGAGAGGGTGAGTGAATGGGATAATCACTAAGGAGGGCAGGTGATAAAATGAGCACTAGCTGTTGTATGCAGCAGATGAATAACTGAACTCTGTATCTGAAACTGATGATACACTATATGTTAACTAATTGAATTTAAACAAAATAAGTTAAAAAATAAATAAACCTGGGGAGCATACTGGACATTCTATGAGGTGAAGTTCACAAGATGTAAATAGACTCAAATAATAAATTGTGTGCTCCAGAATATTTCACCTTATTCATGGGATTGAAGCCCTTTAGTTCAAATTGGAATTTACAAAGACAAGTGAGAATTAAATTTAAGGTGAACAATCCATCGTGAACACTGAAATCTTTTTTTCAGCATTAATTCCCTGGATGAACTTCAGTGCTATCTTTGCCTTCAAACATGGAGTTTAAGCACTTGAGTAGATATTTTGTTTATATTTGTGGAATAACTAAAAGAACACAGATAATTTCTCAGTTCAAAGACCAAAGAAGTTCTTCTCAGGCCCAAATCTCTATCTGATTTATCCCCAATTTTCCTCTAATTCTAATGCAGAACAGGGTCTCTAGTTGGAATCCTGACTCTGATCATTTGCTCTCTGTCCTTAGATTTAACTTAACTGAGTCTTGAGTTGCTCAATGTAAAAAGTGACTGGTTTCATGGTTTTACCATGAATTTTTTTTTAGAATGAGGACAACATATAAAGCATTTTATCAAATACCTACTATAATCATCACTATCAACCTTTAATTTGTTTTCTTACCCCCCCAAATCTCTTTCCTATAAGCCCTAACTGAAGATGACATCTATCTGTTCCAGCAGTTGTTTTTTGCTCTGTTGTTCATTGTTCCTGTTTCTTTTGTATCGTAAAATCTGACTAAGGTTTTGCTGCCCACTGCAGGAGAAATGAGGATAAATCTTCTTCCTCCTGCCTGGATTTTTCAGTGACTTTATCTCTAGTGTTCCGTTGGTAATTCTGTAGTTTATTACCTGAACGACATCGCTTACAAATATTCTCATTTTTTGAACATAATACTAGTTTAATACCTATAAAGGTAAGTTTGATTAACTATTATATCCATAACACCATATAACCACATAACTAAGGAAAACTACAATGGCTTAAACATTGGATATTAACATTTATTTTTGTTGTTAATTATAATTACTATTTAGACATTCCTCTCAAAATGTTTGGCCTTCCAATTCAGTTATTGTATTTTCTGCTATTTTCCTGCTATATTCGTTTACTAGATCTGTTCAAAATTTGTAATACCTCTCAGTCACTGTCTAGAATCATACCAAGTACTATAATACATAAGTTTCTTAACAAGTGCAGTAACTAGTTCAGTTAAGCATATCTTAGTGATTTTGGAGGAAGAGTGAGATTTAGTACCTACAATAAATTTATAAGGTGAACAAGAAAATGTGATAGATGAATGTGTTAAGCTTTATTTTTAACAGTTCATAGTAGAATGCATTGGGAAGCTTTCCTAAAATTTTGTGCTGTAGTAAAATCTTATTAAAATATTTTCAGGGGGCACGCCTTGGTGGCTCAGTGGGTTAAGCCTCTGCCTTAGGCTCAGGTCATGATTTCAGGGTCCTGGGATCAAGCCCTGCATTGGGCTCTCTGCTCAGCAGAGCTTCCCCCTCACTCTCTGCCTACTTGTGATCTCTGTCTGTCAAATATATAAATAAATAAAATCTTTAAAAAATATATTTTCAGGGATGATAGAAAATGTTTTCTTGAACTATCATTTTATTATATTCTATATTAGTATAGATATGTGGATTCTCCAATGAAGTGTAAAAGTTTTGTTGCTTTTGTTATACTAAAGTCTTCAGTTAATTGTATTAATTATAATGGGATTGCACCTTAAAAATAAGAAACTATACTGGTTGAAAAGTGTGTACCTATTTGGTCTATGAAAGATTTGTAAGATCATAGAATCATAGGTGTATTTTTTAAAGCTAATATGGACTTGAAAGATGATAAATTTATGGATTTTGTTTTGAACTTGTGCATTTATAATAATGAACTTTAATTCCTTCCTAGTGGCCTAGATGGAATCAATTGCTTATTTCAATATCAGGCCTAATCTTGTTTAGAATTTTAAGAGTCTCTTCTTTCCCATTAATGAGCTCTATCAAGCTAATTTGTAATGTTCTGAAAGCATATTTTTAAGAACCTTGACATTCACCCTGTACCATCTTTCATCTTCCTTCTGCGTTATTTGCCATGAAGAAGAACCCATTTTTGTTCCTTTGTAATTCCACTTTGGTCAAGCTATCATTTAGATCTTCCTAACAATCTTTTTTTTTTTAATTATATTTCCTATACTGATAAAATTTTGTGTTTGTAGATCAGATACTATTTTCAAAAATCTGGAATCTGTTTCTCACTTGATACAAGTTAGAAGCTATCAAATATCTAAATAACTGCCATGCTGCCATCTTCTGGTTATCTTGTAAGAATTTTATTTAATGCTTGCTTATAAGCTTTATTTAAAAAAAATTCTTCTTATACTTTGAAATACTACCAAAATATCTGCATTAAATTAAAGAAAACAGTGTGAATGATTAAATCCAACAAAATAACTATATCATCTTATGCATTTAAGTGTGAAATCTGATGAGTCACCAACGACAGAAAAAGTTTTATGCTATGATTATTTACCTGGGAGACTGAAAATGTTTTTTAACATTTTTATATTATATTACTTTTTAAGTACTTTTTCTCACAGTTTTTTAGTGTGGCAGCAAAATGACCATCGTTCTTTCAATGTCTGTGAAGTTTCCCAAACATATAATTTTTGTTATTTTTAATTAGTGATGTTATTTGAATAGTGCTGAAGATAGCACTGAACCATTTTGGCAACTTAACTGCCTTATTTTAACTTTAAAAATCTGCCAGCACCTATAATAGTAGCACGGGCCAAATGCCCACAAAAGAGTGTGAGGAGCAGGTCAGAGTTTCATGTTTTTTAGGGCTTTTGTGTTTTGTTTTGTTTTGTTTTGTTTTAAGATTTTATTTCTTTATTTGACAGAGAGACAGAGAGCACAAGTAGGCAGAGAGGCAGGCAGAGGGGGGAGGGAGAAACAGGCTCTTCTGGCCGATGCAGGACAGGACCCTGGGATCATGACCTGAGCTGAAGGCAGCCTCTTAACTGACTGAGCCACCCAGGCGCCCAAGGGCTTTTGTGTTTTAAGGTATTACTGAAATCTATAGCATTCTCTTTCTTATGCGTTAACCTAATCATTTTCAATGTTTTTTGTGAAATTCACTCCACCAACATTTTCATCTTAGTAGCCTTTGAAATAAAGGCAGAATCACTTAGATATGAGACAAATTGATATTTCACACTGAACAATAATTTTAAAATGTAAGATAGTAGATGCATCACTTCTAATTCAAATAAGAAACAGTAACTTCAAGTCCTTGCTTTTTCAGCCGAGTATATAAGAGTATAAATCATAATAGCTCATTGAAAATCAGAATGCAAATGGCCCCAATAAATGTTTAGCAACAGAAAATTTTTTTCAACTGTTTATTAAGTGCAATCCAAAATATAAAGCAGCTGAGACAGGTGCTAATTTCATTCCTGTTATTAGTAATTAGGATGAAATTTAATGGTGTTTGTAAGTAGCTCTCAAACATTTGCCATATTAAACAGAGTTTAAAATATAAGGGGCCATTAAAATGTAGCTTTTAAGCTTAATAGACTTGAGCAAGCAGGTATTTTGAATAATCAACACCTCTGAGAGCACGTGCCAAGTTTAAATGGCAAAATTGGCCCATTCATCCACAATAGTGGGCACAGAGATGACCTTTTAACTGCTGGATACAATGTGTGTATATGTGGACTGAGCCATACCCAGATGGTTGGTGACTATTCTGTTTACTAAACTGCAAGGGTCTGAAATTCCTGTTATTACTTCGGCATGACAAAACTATTTTTTAGTCTCTTATATTCCTAAAAGTCGCTTTTATCATACATTAATAGACAGGTGTCAATTGAATGGATGTTCTTGTCACTCCATAGCTCTACTCTCCGTGACACAGGCATCTCTATTTATCTCTCTGTTTGATCCATCTGATATTTCTATAGTTTTTCTTTTTCTGTAATAGTGAAAATGGAGTATTTCTTAATACCCACAATGAAAACTCACACACTTGCCTGACTCAAACCCATGGTTTTGCATTTACTAGCAGCAATCTAACTGAAATAAATAAATACATTAAAACACCTGCAATATGTATATAGTATAAATATAATCAGATAGATATGATTGTCAATATGCCTCTACTAAATCTCTTATATGCTTTTAAGAGTAACCTTATTAGGGATGCCTGGGTGGCTCAGTTGGCTAAGCAGCTGCCTTCGGTTCAGGTCATGATCCTAGCGTCCTGGGATCGAGTCCCACATCGGGCTCCTTGCTCTGCAGGGAGACTGCTTCTCCCTCTGCCTCTGCCTGCCACTCTGCCTGTGCTCGCTCGCTCTCTCTCTCTGACAAATGAATAAATAAAATCTTAAAAAAAAAAGAGTAACCTTATTAGAAAAATAAAATAAATTATTATACTCAAAAATTCATTCCTCTGACACACATTCTAAAGCTAAATCTAGAGGAGGGAAAGTAACATTTTTGTATTCAGTGTTTAAAAACTTTCAAATTTTACTCTGGACAAATAGTTTTGCTTTGTTTTGTTTTAGATCTTATTTATTTATTTATTTGACAGAGAGATCACAAGTAGGCAGAGAGGCAGGTGTGGGGGGAGGGAGGAAAGGAGGCTTCCTGCCGAGCAGAGAGCCCAATGCGGGGCTCTCAGGATCCTGAGATCATGACCTGCACTGAAGGCAGAGGCTTAACCCACTGAGCCACCAGGCACTGCATGGACAAATAGTTTTAAAATAACACTATGTAACAGTAAAATACCTAATTTTTCCTTATTAGTAGTGCCTACTGGAATCCCATTAGATTAAGTCCAAAATTCCAGTTAATTCTATATTCGGAAAATGAATATAAAGAACAAAATAAATATTAAGCTAAAAACTTTCATCACTACAAAATTTAAGAATAAAATTGGCTTTTAGTTATATAATACTGGAAATATCTCATGAAATACAATCTACCACTTTCTTAAAGAAGAAGAAGAATCAAGAGAGCTAGAGAATAATCAAAAGGGCTAAGAAATGCAACAATTTATTTTTTTTTATTTTTGTGTTTTTTTTTAGAAATCAGGAATTTAGGTTCACTCCACCAGCATGTATTGATCTCTAGTTCTATGCCAGACAACTATTCTAGGTTCAAAGACACAACTGTGCCTGGCACATTTCCTGTCCTTGAAGTGTTCAGAGTTCATCACGGGAGTCAGGGAAACATCAAACTATTAAAATAATGTGATAAATATTTGAGTGCAGTGTTCTTAAAAGTACGTATTAGGGACCATTAACTATGCCTGTGATGACCAAGAAATGATGTACGGACTGGGCTTTAAAGGATACTTAAATATTGGCTAGATAAAGGAGTGCGTATCTGAAAAAACAAGAATGAAATGGTTAAGTGTGGAATCTTTAGAGTCGATGTATCTGGTGGGCAGGTGATAGGGAAGTGAGCTTGACGAGGAAGCTATTGCAGCGAAGACCTGTGGGACAATGTAGGAAACAGAAATGGGAAGTGTGGTGAAGGACCTTGGGTGCTAAGCTAATCAGACAACACAGAAAATTAAAACTTTAAGGAGAGGATGCGTCTTAATGATAATAAATAACATTACTCAGTGGCTATTTTACACGTGAAATCTAATCTGATCTTCATAGCAGTCCTAACAAATAAGAAGTACTACGTTCTTCCTTTACAGAGAATAAAGCCAAGGCTTACAGAAGATAAATATTTTGTCTGAAATCCAATAGCTAATAAGTGACTTAACCTGGATTTCTCTCTAGAAGTCATACTCACCGACTCTGCTTAACTGTCAACTTTCAGTCAATAAAGTTCTGTCTTTCAGAGAGAACTTTATTGGCGGTTTTAAGTGACAATAAATTAGACAGAAGAGACCCTTAAAGCCAAAGAAAACAGTTAAGAGGAAGTTACAATAATCTAAAACAGAAATGTCATGTGTCTAAGCAAAGGCGGGGAGTGCCTGCAGGGGAAGCAGCTTTGCCTTCAAGCCAAAAACCTTGAACTTCATGGTTCTCACTGGTACAGATTGTTGCTGCCAAGACCCTGGGGAAAAGGCTTCTCATGGTTTCATACCTTTGTAGTATTTGAAATCCATTACCCACAAACGGTTAAGGCTGCTATCTCTCAGCTCTGCCTTTCAGTCTGTCACATTTTTGCTCTTATCCTTATAGTGTTGGAAAGCCCCCATGTATTTGACAATTTGGCTTAAAATGTTGGACATTTATTTGTCTTGCAAATAGTGGGATCTAGTTGAGCAGTTTTCAATAATGTCCTTCTGTAAGTAAGTTATGGAAAACTGTCCCATTGTAGGAAAATGTATCAGAAATATATACAGTTGTAGGGCCAGAGGTCTGATCGCAATATGAAGGTCCATTGGCACTCAGCACAGGAAGTATGTGGATAGTGGAGAAGAAACAAGCAGAGCCGGAAAGAAATCTGAGGAAAGTTCTGAGTCATACAAGCAAGCTATCAATAAGAGTATCACATTCTCATTGGTACTTAAAACAGGATACTGAAGAAGAATATACTATACTAGGTAAAATGGATCATATACAATTATAAACATACCATCATCTATTTAAAAAATTTTTGGTGGGGATGTATGGGTGGCACAGTCAGTTGAGCATTGGGCTGTTGGTTTCAGCTCAGGTCATGATCTCGGGTTCCTGGGATCAAGCCCTGAGTCAGGCTCCTTGTGCAGAGTCTGCTTGAGATTTTCTCTCCCTCTGCATCACCCCCCAAAATAAATAAATCTTTAAAAAAAATTTTGGTGAGAATCAAATGAAATTGGTTGATCAGTATTTCTGTGTTGTAGGGCATAAACCTACAGCAGTACTTCAAATAACAAATCCACGTGTGGGTGAAGTTGCATGTTTTATATTTCTCATTATATCAGATGTCCTAATACAACCAATACCTCTTCTGACAATGTCTGATGATTCCAGCCTAAACAGCAAGTAAAACTGCCATTGACACAGCAAAATGATCAAACCATATTAAAGATGATTATACTTTCATTTAAAAAAAAAACAGATATTACATGACTGTTGTCATGAAGAGGTATTGATAAGTATGCAACAACAACAAAAACAATAACAAAAAATAGACAAAATTCTAAGTATATAGCAACAACAAAAAATAGACAAAAATTCTTTTAGATCCACATCACTGGAATTCACATAGTGTAAGAGCATAACAAAGACTCCATGAATTGCTACAGAACTGAAACTTATGTATCTCATCTACAATTTTTCAAAGCCGTTGACCAAAAACTTCCTCTCACTGTATGTATCTTTATAATAAAAACAACTAATATTCATTTAAAAAACACACAGGAAGGATTGTGGCCAGGTTGAAGTGCTTGTTAAATACCTATAGATTATACTGAGAATTCAAATGAGCTCTGGACGAAAGTTAAATTTAGAAATTAAATATATTATATAGAAAGCCATTATAGAATGTGGTTCTCTATGTGAATTAATCAAAGACTAGATATAAAGTCCACTGGAATTTGAGAGTCCTGAACACAGAACACTGTACAGAGGATACTGAAGTTGCCCACATCTTCTGAAGGCATGAGGTTCTACATGATACAGTGAAAGTCCAGTACCAAAGACCTCCAAAAATAAAAACAACCACATGAACATCAGGATGTTCTGAAAGAATGAACACTAGATTCTTTAGGCTGCAAAAAAGAAAGAGTTGTATGATAAACATTGTCAATCAATGTTCTATAAACATTAAGAAGATCAAGAAAAAGACAACAATTGCTCGGGTCATATTCATAAGAAAACAAAAAGTTCTAGTCAAAAAAAAAAAAAGAAACAAAAAAGAGAAAACAGGGTTATTAGAGGAAGTCCAGGCTTAAGTAAAACAACAAGTTTTAGTAATTGAGGAAAAAATGAGATTTTAATAAGCATAAAAAGAGTTAAACATAAGAAGAAAATTTGGGGTTTTAACAAAAGGATAAACCAGGGAAGAATGAGGAACTATTATAAAGGGAGTTGAACCCATAAAAGCAATTGTTTGGATGGGAGGCTTTCATTTTGAACTGTCATATTCACAAAAACAAAAGAAAAACAGACGGAAACACAGAGAGAACTGACACGGATTAAACCTACTTTACAGCACAAATAGAAACCTCTTATAGTCTGCAAATTCCCTTTCTTGACTGGTCCTACAAGGTACTAGCCATTGGAAATTCACCAATTATACATATCAAGAAAAAAAAATTCCAGAGATTTTGGTCAAAATAAGTAGAATAAAAATTTTATGTGCTTTGGTGAGTGCTGTGAAATGTGTAAGCCTGATGATTCTCAGATCTGTACCCCTGGGGCAAATAATACATTTATGTTAATAAAGAAAAAAAAATTAAAAATTAAAAAAATAAATTGCAACTAAAAACAAATACATTTGGGAAATCGATCATATTATATCTCTTTTAGATTATCTCAATGCCCATTTGTGTTATAAAATATCTAAGATATCCTCCAGTTTAAGAAAAGAGAATTAACTTGTTAGTTTTATTTAACATTCCTGAAACTTACATGAAGTCAGAGCCATTTGGAAAAAAGGAAACTAGAGTGACCTTGAATTGTAGATTCCTTGAGTGAAAATACCAACAGCAAAGGGTCCCTTGAATAAATGATTGCAAAACACCTTGAAATGCTTTGTAACTATGAAATACAGACCTATGAAGAAACAATGTTTGATCTGAAACTAGATGGCTGAATGAAGGAACTAGACCACTGTCTAACAGGGTAAGTTTCTGAAACATAGAAACCACTTGTTTATGGGGGCCTGGTTGGCTCAGTGGGTTAAGCCTCTGCCTTTGGCCCAGGTCATGATCTCAGGGTCCTGGGATCGAGCCCCACATCAGGCTTTCTGTTCAGCAGGGAGCCTGCTTCCCCCTCTCTCTTTGCCTGCCTCTCTGCCTACTTATGGTCTCTCTCTCTGTCAAATAAATAAAATATTTTTAAGAAACCACTTGTTTAATCTTTGTAGCTCAGTCCAGCACATAGCAGATAATAAATGTATTTTGGCTGACTGAGTGGTACGCCATTGGTATTGTGTTTAATTATACTTTGCCCAGTTTATGTAAAATCAAAGGGCCATGGATATATCTTAAAGACCATGATCACTGATTGTCAATAAATATACTCATTCACATTTATGGATGATGCTGATACATATGCCAATCAATTTAAAGCTTGCAAAATGATAGTCACTCAAAAATTAAATGAATATTTCTTAAGAGATGTGCAACATAGCATTTATATCTCTAATGCAAGAAGATAAATGATAAGTAGAGCTTTTTGACAACTGCTCGGGCGTAATCTCTTGGTTCTATACTAAGAATTTAGAATGCATTTAAATAAGAAAGACTTATAAATGAAAGAACCACTTGACTGATTTTTTTTTTTTATTTTTTTTTTTACATTTGAGAAGGAAGAAAGAATCAGACACATTTAAAAGACCTTTTCTATCAAGAGTAAATACTGGGCACTTCCAACATCTAAAATATTTAAATTTTATAGGTCTTTTAGTGAGAAATATAAATGGGAATGTTTTTAAGTGGTGAGTTCCCAGAATACATTCATAGAAAAGAAAATGCTTTCATATATAGAGTAAGTCCTTTCTGATGAAGTAAAGCTACCAGCTTTAACCCAGCATTCTTTTCTCTATGCTGCCTCAAGTCTAAGCGAGCTAAAGGTGAAAGGATGAAAAAAAAAAAAAATCTTCAAATACAAAAGAAGAGTGAAATGTACTCTACCTAAACTCCAAAGGGATTTTCCTTTTGTCAAAGGCTGCCTTGTATAATCTATGCTGTTTAAAAATCATGCTAATCTCACTGAAGCTCTTATTCATTCTTTTGCTTGTTAATTTTAAATAATTTGTGGAAAAGAGAGTTTCTCTAAATAAAGGAAGCATCTTTGTGGCCTTTGGAGAGGATGTCAAGTCAACAAAATTTGTTGGATTAAGAAAAGTAGTTTCATCTGGGATTCCGAAAATTCAGTTCCATTTTATTGACCGATTTGTCAAAAAATCATTTTAAGTTTACAATGTTTAAAGGTTAAACTCACAAAACAGAGAAAAACTAATTGCCTCTCAAGGAATTAGCCAGACCATTGCATGACTTGTCATAGAATTTCCTATAAATCAGAAGGATGCTCTTTATGCAATTTCATCAGAATACTTTTTGGTACAAATCTCAAGCACATAGTACCCACATCAAAAGTGCATGATGAGGGACGCCTGGGTGGCTCAGTTGGTTAAGCAGCTGCCTTCGGCTCAGGTCATGATCCCAGCGTCCTGGGATCGAGTCCCACATTGGGCTCCTTGCTCGGCGGGGAGCCTGCTTCTCCCTCTGTCTCTGCCTGCCACTCTGTCTGCCTGTGCTCGCTCATTCTCCCTCTCTCTCTCTGACAAATAAATAAATAAAATCTTTAAAAAAAAAAAAAGTGCATGATGATTAGAGTTAGAGGTTATCATTCTGTTTACATAAAAATTGAGTCAGCTGGGGTAATTTTCAAAATATAAAGACACAGAACAGTAAATTGGTTGGGGGGGGAACTGTTTCCACTTTAGAATCTAAAGAATACCTCTTTTTAAAAAATTTTTATTATGTTACGATAGTCACCATAAAGAGTACATCCTTAGTTTCTGATGTAGTGTTCCAAGAATCATTGTTTATGTATAACACCCAGTGCTCCATGCAATACATGCCCTCCTTAATACCCATCGTCGGGCCAACCCATCCCCCCTCCCTTAAAACCCTCAGTTTGATTCTTGGAGTCCACAATCTCTCATGGTTCATTTCCTCCTCCAATCCCCCCACTGCTTCATTTTCCCCTTCCTTCTCCCAATGTCCTTCATGTTATTCCTTATGTTCCACAAGTAAGTGAAACCATATGATAATTGACTTTGTCTGCTTGACTTATTTCACTTAGCAGAATCTCCTCCAGTCCCATTCATGTTAATGCAAAAGTTGGGTAATCATCCTTTCTGATGGCTGAGTAATATTTCATTGTATATATGGACCACATCTTCTTTATCCATTCATCTGTTGAAGGACATCTCAACTCTTTCCAGTTTGGCTATTATGGACATTGCTGGTATGAACATTAGGGTGCATTGGCCCTTCTTTTCACCACATCTGTATGCTCAGGGTAAAAACCCAGTAGTACAACTGCTTCTTTCAAGGCTACCTCTTATAAGGCAATAATCTGCTCCTCAGTTTGTCATATAATCTAAACTTAATGTCTGGTTTCCAGCAGCAAATTAGCTTGTTGTTCTAATACTTCATCCAGTTCTACTTATTTAGACCACTTGTCTAAAGCCTAGAGATCATTTACATGTGTATGTTCAGGGACTATTTTTGTGGGTAAGCCTAGTCATATATTAATTCACCTTACTGAAAGACACAGCTTCGGAGATTAGGAATTGATTCCTTTATTCAACTGTGCATCCCCAACATCTACAACAGGGTCTAGCTTATACTTGGTAGTCAATCAAAATTTATTATGTATCATGTTATATAATTTAGAACATTTTTAAGAGTATATCAAATATTACAGTGATTGTATTAATCATTATAAACATGGTTAAATGATCAAATATACTATTAGTTATACCACATGGATTTACTTAGAAAACCTAGCTCCATACAGTATTTTAATACAATCATGCAAAATATTTCTAAAACATGATTTTCTTCATATCCATTTGTTTGATTATTATAAATTCCAGAATCAATCACTAAGTAAATATGTGGCCAGACATCTAAGGGTTATGCAAGTGGAAAAGATATGCCAAGTTACTTGAAATGACAGAAAGAATATTAAAGGAATGATTTGGGGAAAATACTAATGTTACTGTAGTCCTCACTTAAATGATGTCTATGATAAACAAGATAAGTCAGTAAAATGTTCAGTGATAATCCTCACTGGTTGTAAAAAAAAAATCAAACTCATATGAGAAACACACATTTTTTCATCACTCTCAGTATAATTGCAAACAAAAGAACCTGTATTTTTTTTTTCTTTAATGGGACATTACCTCCAACAAAATCTAGCACCTTTTTCCAAGATCTTTTCATTTCAGTTACAGTGGTGAAATTTTCACTCATTGTAATGACCTTATGGAATAGAAGAAAACACTTAAGCAGCAAGGTTTAATTAGGCACTTTACAATTAAACATAACTGGTGCCTTCATAATTTCTAGGGTCTCTGCCTGGTATACCAATGGTGACTCCAGGTAGGAGCAGGTTGAGGGGTGAGTAGGAAGAGAATATTTAAGTCTCTGCAGTTCTGTTTTATTGTTGTTGTTGTTGTTTGGCTGTCATGGAAGAGAATTTTTTCCCCTTTTGTTAATACTTGCTATTTTTTTAAGATTTTATTTATTTTTTTTTTATTTGACAGACAGAGATCACAAGTAGGCAGAGACAGGCATAGAGAAAGGGGGAAGGAGTCTTCCTGCTGAACAGAGAGCCTGATATAGGACTCGATCCCAGGATCCTGGGATCATGACCTGAGCTGAAGGCAGAGGCTTTAACCCACAGAGATACCCAGGCACCCCAATACTTGCTATTATTAAAGATGAAATCACATAGCAAGTCAGAAAAAAAAAGAACTTATTATTTAAAGGGAAGCTCATGGATATTCTGACAGCAGGCTTGAAGTATTCTAATGTGATATGAGAAACAGCCTGACATAGTAATTTTACAACAAACTAATGAATACAGGAGATTTGGAGTTTATTTAGCTTTGCACCATCTCAGAAGAGGTTTTCAAGCACCTATCTTCACAAAGTTCTTTTACCTAAGCCTGGGAAGGACACCCACAATTGCCACAAGACCCACTCCAAGGTTGAAATTTACATCAGAAACATACTAATGAGTTTGTTTGTTTGTTTGTTTTAGTGTATAAAAGTTATCTTATCTGGCAGTTGCTTCTAATCTGCTTTTGAGCCCTGGGAGAACTGTTTTCCCTTAGAATTCAGTATCACACTCTATGTTCCCTCCCACCCCTCTACAATCTTCTCTCTCACTCTCATAAAACCATTTCAGCTGAAAGACATTTCATCTCTGGGACACAGTGAGATAGGTATATAATGAAGCAATACTTCATAATATGGCAATGCACTCCACTGCCTCACCTGCCTCCAAAACCCACCTGGGGGAATGAGGATCAACACATCCCAAAACCCATTTATATATATATATGTATATATATATATACACACACACACACACACACACACACACATACAGCACAAGTATTTGATTTTATAAAATGCTTTTTAAAAGAGTAAATTGGATGTTAACTGATATTGTGGATTCATGAAGATTCTAAAATTAGTATAATACTCATATGACTTTGATTTTATATTTTTTAAGATTTATTTATTTATTTGAGAGAGAGAGAGAGAGCATGAATTGGAGGGGCAGAGGGAGAGGGAGAGAGAATCTGAAGCAGACTCCATGCTGAGTGCAGAGCCTGACTTGGGGGTCAGTCTCATGACCACAGATCATGACCTGAGTGGAAACCAAGAGGCAGACTCTTAACCAACTGTGTCACCCAGGTGCCTCTCATGTGGCTTTTAAATGACATCACAAATTTTCGATCATAAAAGTACAACCACCCTGTCCTGACTCTCTTTTGAGGAAGAGTCTTTCAGTTTTTATTCTAATCAATGCTTGGCACAATATAGGCATTGAATAAATATTTGATAAATACATAAAATTTTAAATGATTTGGGGTCATTACATCAAGAAATTCATGAATAAAATGATATATAATCTTAACAAAATTTAAGATAAGAAGCTTTCTTCTTAAAAAAAAAGAAGCTTTCTTCTTTAGCATGTCATGCACTTGAAAGAGGTAAGTGGGGTAAATTACTTATATATGAATTTTTTATAATAATTTGGTGATCCTTGGAGTGCCTGGTGGCTCAGTGGGTTAAGCTTCTGCCTTCAACTCAGGTCATGAACTCAGGGTCCTGGGATCAAGCCCCACATCGGTCTCTCTGCTCAGCGGGATGCTTGCTTCTCCCTCTCTCTCTGCCTTTCTCTCTTCCTACTTGTGATCTCTCTCTCTGTCAAATAAATAAATAAAATCTTAAAAAAAATAATTTGGTGACCCAAAATAAAATTTTAATCCTATATTTTATTTTACCCACATTTTACATATACACATGATATATTTATTTACCACATAGAAGAAATTCTGTGATAATTATCATAATCTTATATTTCTGTCCTAAAGTTTAAATGATGATTATGCAGAATTTCTAAATTAGTAATGGTAACACATTTGTAATATATTGTATAGTTTAAATAGTGCTATAATGTAATATCTAAATTGACTCCAACAAAGGTTTTGGAGTTGAGTATGATCACCCCCTTTTGAATTAAGAACAATAAATACCAGAGTGGTTAAGAGCACAGGTTCTGGGGCCAAGCTTACCTGGGTCAGCATCCTAATTCTGCCATTTACTCTGTGACTTTGAGCAAATGTCTCAACATCTCCAAGCCCCAAGTGAGTGATATCAACAATCTTATGACTTCCATTTACTATTGGAAGGGATAATGCAGAAAGTGCTCAGCCCATGCTCTGCATTAAGCAAATATACAATAATGACTTAATTAATAGCAGTAGTCTTAAAGTGGAATTGCTATTAATAAGAGATTAGACTGATAATAAAGTGACAGTTTAGGAAACAATAGTGGTGAAAAGTTTGAGTTCAAGGCAGTCTGATTTCACAGATTTTGTTCTTCATACCAATATTCCAGTAGCACATTTAAGTGAAAAATGAAAAGTAAAAATTTGCTACCTGAAGGAACACTTTTGGGTTAACTTTCACAAAGTAAAAACATGTAATTTGAATATTTAAAATCCTTTTCATCTATTATAACTCAGGGTTCATGCATATTGAGATTTCTTTTTTTTTTAAGATTTTATTTATTTATTTATTTGACAGACAGATCACATGTAGGCAGAGAGGCAGGCAGAAAGAGAGGGGGGAGGAAGCAGGCCTCCTGCGGAGCAGAGAGCCCGACACGGGGCTCAATCCCAGGACCCTGGGATCATGACCTGAGCTGAAGGCAGAGGCTTTAACCCACTGAGCCACCCAGGCACCCCCATATTGAGATTTCTTAAAGTATACTCTTATGCATTATTTGTGCTAGAAAAGCTATTCATCAGTGAAAACAAGATACTAGCTTTTTCAGCTTAAAAAAGATATTTGGCAAAATGGTACCTAATTACTCTATTCACAAAGGCAGAATGGCCTTTCATATATGTATTTGTCAGTCTCTTTCTTCTGAACATTAATGTTTCTTTTGAACTAAAAAAATACTCTTCTATTCAATGGAAAACAGAGTTTAGGATCATGATCATAAATGGACTTCTGTAGAGGAAAAAAGGAAAAAGGAAAGCCAAAATAGGAAAAAAAAAAAAAAAGAAAAAAAAAAGACAAACCTTAAAGTGACCCAAATTAATATATTCACTCAACAAATAGTGGAGTAAACTTAAACAGAAGTAGTTCTTAGGGGAGACTGTAATCCTTACTCTAAAAATGGTTCATAATGCAACAGCCATTAGATTTTTTTAAAAAATCACTGGGGAACAGATTAAAAGTAGATGGGGATAAATTCATAATGGTGCAAGAATGATGGAAAGTATGTTGTTATTTAAAAGGCTATTGGCATGAGTAAACACAACTCAGTGGCATTGTGGCAAACATCTTATACACATCCTTACAAAATATGCAATCCTTATTCCCTATCCTTTTGTTACTACACATCCCCACTTTTGTTCAGATGACTGAAAATCCTCTGATTTCAAAAAGCAGGTGGACAATCAAACACAATGAGAAGTCCACTGAGAAACTTATGTGAAGATCTGAGAGAAAAGCCAAGAGTAGTGTGAGGAGAGAGATTTCTTGCTCTGACCTCTGCCCCCATTTCACACCCAGCTAAACCAATACTGGCAACCATCTAGCTTCATTTTTCACGATTACATATAGATTCTTGTTTAAACCACTCTGAATCAGATTCCTTATTTTTATGTTTAAAATTGTTCACAACTATCCCATACTCCATAACTATTATGGACTAGAGGGTATAGAGATTAAAGTTTGATTGAAGAAATGGATATGAAGCTAACCCTGATATGTCTGACCAAGAAATCTGCCATTCCATCCTCAGGGAAAAAAAATCAGCAGGAAATATGGTGATTCTGATGTAGAATACACATTTGAGGTTGTAATGGAATCTTCATAAAATTGGAAATTATAAAATATATGTAACTAGAGGTAGATAAATAATGAGGTTATTTATATAGAATTCAGCAGCAGATTTGAAATATCAACTGCGGAAATGGATAGAATAGAGAGGCGAAAGAGGATGGAAGGGAGAATTCACCATTTGGAGGCTGAATGGAGAAATTAGCTACACAAGAAAAAAATAGATTTAACAATGGACTATGGCTGCCACATTAACAAGTGCAGTCATATGTGTGGAGACCAAATCATCAGGAGTCATTTGCAACAGATGCACCATTCAGTCTTTAAGAAACCAGTGGGAAAAACGTAATGATGCTAAGGATTGATGTCAAAAGCATTTCTAGAGCCCTAGGAAAGTCATGTTGTCCACATCTAAAACATCCTCCATTCTCTTTTATTTTCACTTTCACTTGGAACCCCAGCTACTAATGCCTCAACTCATTCTTCAGATACTAGCTTAGAAATCTATCATAATCTATCCCATTGTAATACATGATTATACTTATCAGTATTTATAGTACATTAGTATATGTTTACTTATCTGTTTACCCAATGGATATATGAAGTCCTTAATGAAACATGTGGGTCTTGCTCATTATTGTATTCCTGGAAGGAATGGTTTGAATGAAATAGTTCTGATTAAGGAAGCTTATAACTTTGAAATTACCACCACCTTCCTCCCCAACTTGTCTGTCCTCTTTAGGCTGGAGTAGTTTATAACACTGACATGGAAGTGAGCATGGGATTGTACAGAAAGACCAGACTTTGAAGCAAAACAAATAACTTTATGATCCTGGTGTTCCACTCATTAGGTTTTAGCCTTAGAAAGGCTACATACATATTTTAATCTCCTGGTTATTAAAATAGAGATGGTAGCTCCCCTCCTCTATTCTCCAGGATTATAATAGAAAATATCTATCTATCTATCTATCTATCTATCTATCTACCTATCTATCTATCTATCATCTATCTATGGTCAATGATAATTGGCCAAAAGGATAAGTAGAAGCTGTGGTGGGATATAGATCTTAGCTTATGCATCTTTATGTTGTCTAAATAATTTCTACCTCTTGAGGTAAGACTACTAGAACTAAGATAATTTATTTCAAGAATCATCTTTGTTGTAGAAGCATCATTATAGTGTTAATAAAAAGAATTAAAATATATGTTTCCTCAGCTACTATGAAAGAAGCTAACAAATTTCATGTCTAATAATAAAACACATTTTATGCTAAACAAATTTCCTGTTAAAAAATCTAAATAAATACATTTAAATTTAGGAAATTGGTTTTCATAAAGACTTGTTAATGGATATTGCTGCATTAAAACAAACAAAATTCACTTTTTATTGGAAACATCTTCATCCAAATCAACTACTTTACATATTTAATAAATAGTCTTGTGTTTTACCACAAATGAGCTACCTAATGTATCATAATTGCCAAAGTGCTTTCATACATTTATATAAATCTCACTATTTGGACAATATAATGTATTCCAGTGAACATATTTAAAGGACTACTTCTGCCCAAAATGCCTTATAGATAGAAAAAATAAAAAGAAGAGAAATAAAATAATTTTTGTGTATTCTGAAGCAGCTAAGTATGTTGCCTAAAGTTTTCTAGTATGTCCCATCCCAAGATATCACTATTGGCTAAAACACCATCATTATTGCAATAATGCCCAAGGTGCATACCTGTAGTAAAATCTACTGAACTGGAACAGAATCCTGCAACAAAAGGTGGATCTCCATTATCCTATGCATAAAATAATAATCATGGTTACATTAAGATGAGAAAAGTCACAAGATATTAATGATAGTAATGAAGGAAAAAAGTTAAAGTTTGTTTTCTTAGTGGGACAATTAATGGGAAATAAGGATTCTTTGACTGTAGATTATTAGTTTATGTGAGTAACTGCAACATTTGAAGACCTAATCAGGAAGCTGTAAATAAGCAAATTACCAGCTGTCAAAAAAATTATCACTATCAAATTAAATGAGCTTCCCCCAGGCAAACTAACATTGCTTTTGCCTGAAGGCCAACTCAAAAATGAATCATGAGGGAGACAAATCATATAAATAAAACAGATTTTAAATTATTTCACTGTGTAGACTAACTTGAAAAATAAACCTTAAAACTCATTTCTAAATTTTGCAACAACAAAGTAACTGCAGTGATGGCTGACTACTGTAGGCCAGATTAAGTATTTCCTAATGACCTCTGATTTCTAATTTTACATTAACATAAATATGGTTACATAATCAACTCAGCTAATAACCATGGTGATCCCATAGGTCAGACCAAAAAGTGATTTTTAAACATGAAAAGTGGTAGATAAAAGCAACATAGGATTTATAGTATTCTCTGATGCAGAAGTCAACTGTTTAATGCTACCTATTTAATTCTATTCCCCCCAAAAATTGATTCAAGACTATCTTTAAAAGCCAGGTATATAAGTTATACATATTTTCTCACCCTATCAAGTTTATGTGGGCTGGTATTTATACAGATACAACCCTATCAAAATTGAAACTAAAATGTTGGAAATCGTTTATTTTGCTTTCCTTTCATCTAATTGCGACAATATTTAAGCCATCCATTATCCATAGAAAGTAAAACAAACGGGCTGGAGAGTGAGGGGAACTTCTGTGAAGACTCTGAAAAGAAAAGAAAAAGAAGGGACGCCTGGGTGGCTCAGTTGGTTAAGCGGCTGCCTTCAGCTCGGGTCATGATCCAGGCGTCCTGGGATCGAGTCCCACGTCAGGCTCCTTGCTCGGCAGGGAGGCTGCTTCTCCCTCTTCCTCTGCCTCTGCCTGTGCTCGCTTGTTCTCTCCCCCTCTCTCTCTGACAAAAAAATAAATTAAAAAAAAAGAAAGAAAAGAAAAAGAAAAAGTGCCTCTACAGAAGGGTGTCTTGAAAACACATAGTTTACTGTATCAGTTAAAAAATCAAGAGTTCTACCTAAAAGTTAAAGAAATTTAACAACATTTAGTGTCATGTAGACCTAGGAAATGAATCTTTAAATGGTGGGATGCCCAGTATTGTGGTAGATAGTGTACACTGTTCTATATCCCCCAGAAATGAGGCATAGCAACCAACAAGTAAAGCAGCCCTCTCTAAAGCTTGGTAAAAGAGCTCAGTCCTCTTGTTAGGTGAGTTTTTAAGCCACGTGTTTCATCTCTTTATTAATCAAGCTGGTACAGCATGTCAGAGAACACAAGTCCTAAATGGCCAATTTTCCCCCTTAAATACAGAGATTTAAAGAATATTATTTTCTAAAATATCAAATTATCCAGGAAAAAAAATACATATATATACACTTGCTGATAAGGAACAAGTAAGGGAAGGAGAAAAACCGTTTTGGGAGATGACATTATTATTGTAATGGTCTTACTAACAATGAGGCAGAAGAAAGAGAAATCAAAAAATCTATCCCACTTACAATTGTTACAAAAACTATATGATACCTAGGAATAAACCTACCCAAAGAGGTAAAGGATTTGTACTCTGAAAATTATAGGACATTTATGAAAGAAATTAAAGAATACACAAAGAAATGGAAAAAGAAAAACAATATTCCATGCTCATGGATTGGAAGAACAAATATGTTAAAATGTCTATGCTACCCAGAGCAATCTACACATTCAATGCAATCCCTTTTAACATACCATCAGCATTTTTCAAAGGTCTGAAACAAATAATCCTAAAATTTGTATGGAACCAGAAAAGATGCCAAATAGCCAAAGGAATGTTGAAATAAAAAAACCAAAGGTAGAGGCATTGCAATTCTAGACTTCAAGGTGTTTCACAAAGCTGTAATCAACGAGACAATATATTGGCACAAAATAACACAAAGATCAATGGAACAGAAGACATAACCCAGAAATGGACCCTCAAAACTATGGTCAGCTTATCTTTGACAAAGCAAGAAAGAATATCCAATGAGGCGAAAAAAAACAAAAAACAAAAAACAGTCTCTTCAACAAATGGTGTTGGGAATATTGGACAACCACATGTAGAAGAATGAAACTGTACCGCTTTTTTATACCACACACCATAATAAATTCAAATGAATTAAAGACCTAAATGTGATATAGTAATCCATCAAAATCCTAGAGGATTTTGTGTTCTCCTAGAGGAGAACACAGGCAGCAACCTCTAACCTCAGACGCAACAACTTCTTGCTGGACACATCTTCAAAGACAATGGAAACAAAAGCAAAAATGAATTATTGGGACCTCATCAAGGTAAAAAGCTTTTGCACAGCAAAGAAAACAGTTGACAAAACCAAAATAAAACTTACAGAATGGGAGAAGATATTTGTAAATGTCTTACCATATAAACAGCTAGTATCCAAAATCTATAAAGCACTTATCAAACTCAATACCCAAAAAACAAAAAACCCAGTCAAGAAATTATATATATAATTATATATTACATATAATTATGTATATTTTATATATTATATGTACTTATATATTATATGTACTTATATATTATATATGTATAGATATATATATGAACTGAGTATTACTTAGCCATCAAAAAGAATGAAATCTTGCCATTTGAAATGACGTGGATGGAACTAGAAGGTATTATACTAAGCAAAAATAAGTCAGTCAGAGAAAGACAAATATCGTATGATTTCACTTCTACATGGAATTTAAGAAGCAAGAGATGAACATAGAGGAAGGGAAGGAAAAATTAGATGAAAACAGAGAAGGAGACAAACCATAGAGACTCTTAACTATAGGAAACAAACTGAGGTTTGCTATAGGGGAGGTGGATGGTGGAAATGGGCTAACTAGGTGATAGGTATTAAGGCTTATTACTTGAAGTAATGAGCATTGGGTGTTGTATGCAAATAATGAATCACTAAATTCTATCCCTGAAACTAATAACACACTATATGTTAATTAAATTGAATTTAAATTAAAATAAAAAATAATCATGATGGTCTTGAGGACAATAATTGCAAATATTATTATTCCAGAAATGAGAACACAAATAGCTGGTAAGGTGTGCCTTTTGTATATTTGCTTGTAATAACTGACAAACGTTTATTATTGTGTAATCATTTAACTTCAAAACTCTTCACCATCATTTATTACCTAATTTTCTCACCACAATCCTAAGATAATGCCAGAATATTCCTGGATGGGTAACCTACATTTGGATAATGTAGCTCCCCCTAATAATCAAAGGGCTTTCTGAGGCTTTGGGAGGCTGGAAACGGAGAATTGATAGAGGACACCTGGACACTGACTCTGCCTCTTCCTACCCTTCTTGTGTTCTCCACAATGTGAGAAATATATTTATTGATGCTTATTTTGGCTAGAGGATTGGAAGGAATCAGACCTCTGTAACTATTTCTTTTTAAAGGCCTACATAGTGTAAATTCCTCCAGATGAGTAGGAAATGTCATGTGAACTTAGATTAAAGTTCAACAAGAATTGCATTTTGCAGAATCTATATGATTCTACCCTTAGGTAGAGGACTTAGGCCTGATAATCACCAACTGCTACTATATGTATATACCACTGTTACAGATGTTGTGTCTTAAACTTCTGTCAAGTCTTTTTTTTGTTCTAAATGCATTAAATCCCAAATGTAATCTGATTTTATTGTGTGAGTGGTATACATGGAGATAGCAACAGGGATGGGTAGGGTAGGGAACTGCTCACACTTAAGTGTGAATTTCTTTCTAGTCAATTCATAGTCTACCTGAACCAGCATGACCATTGCATTTGGGAGGATTTGGAACTTCTCTGAATATTTCTTAGAGATATAGATGTATAGAGATTATCATGTTTAATATTTAGAATCAGAGAAGTTGGAGAAAATATTACCGAAAATACAATAGTTGTAGAGAGACTCTGCTTGTAGTATCTTTTCTTTGGGGGCATAAAAACTACCGATATTAGTAAACGTGCATTTTTCAGAATTTTACTCCTATTACTGACTATGTCTTACCAAAATTCATTAAGATAGATTTCCATTATTGTCATTGTAATGACTGTGAGAGGTAATTACATAGACTAGAACACGTAGTTAGGAAGCAGTGAGGCAGGGATTTCAATTTAAATACAACTATGTTTTTATTCATCACTTCCAAAAATAAAGGGTGCATATATGGATTCATGTGTGCGTAAGTTTGCATGTTTTGAAATAAGGCAAAGTGATGAAAGTGGGCTCTGGGACCCGACGATCTGTATTTGAATCCTTACTCTGGTACATACTAGCTTTGAGATCTTGTAAGGTTTAATTAAATATTCTGAAATTCAGTTTCCTTATTTGTTAGCAGCCATGGCTGCTCGGTTCCTAAATCCATTAGTAATTTGTACTTGCAAAATGTAATCATCAAATCCTGTCCTTTGTATTGTATTTATTTGCTGGGATACTTTTATAACAAGGCATACCCCCTATTCTACTATTTTGTTAACTAGTCATGGGCAGAGCCCATATAGGAAATGGAAGGTAGGTGGTTGATTCTTTTATTTCACTTACTAGTTTTCAAGATGTTTTAATTGTTTCTCGTCCTCTGAAGATCAATTTTAAAAATGTCACTTTGAACTCACAGATTTATATATGTTTGGTAAATTTCAGTTAATTGCAGTGACTGTATTTGTATTTATTAACTACAAATTAACCCAGTACAGGAATCTTCAAGTTGTTTTCTGAATCATTTTGACATACATCTCTAGAGTTTTTAATAGCTTGCTTGCTACCTATGTTGAAAAGACATTCTAGATTCATCCTGTCCTAGACCTGTCATTTCTCCAAGAAGCCTCATTTCAAAAAGCCATTACAAAACTATAGTCTGGGTGCTTATAGATATTCATTGCTACCGGGTTTGTCATTGCTTCTTGGTCTTTACAGTGGCAGAGCTAGGATACACACATATACAATTTGTACACATATATTCATATATATAAACATATTTTTCAAGGAAACAAATCCTCATAATACTGATGTTTCCAATGCAAATTCAAGACTACAGAGTTTTTAGTAAATCTCTTTTGTGTTGCATCATTCTCCCCTTATCCATATAAATAATCCTAATTTTTAAGCATACAGAAGAGAATAGAATTAAAATATTCAATCACTATTGCTCATTTTCTTTATTTACTTCACAGAAAGCCTCGGAATATCAATAACACTGCCACCATAAATATGACTAATAAAAATTCTTAAAATCTGAATATGCTTTCCCACAATTTCTTATTTCTATAGTTATACTACACAAACACACATATATACATATTTGAGTGTATCTACACCATCTACATAATTTACATCAATCACCTGTATCAATGTGTATATCATCTTTCCATCTATGATCAAGGTATAGAGCAACTGTACACTATATGCTTTAACTTGTTTTATGAGTAACTGTATTTTAAGTACTCACACCAATCTTTGTATGTCCCTCTACTCACATAGCTATCAGAAGCTGACTCTGTAGAAGATTCTCAAGGACTCAAGGAAACAATGGAGTTCCTAAATGACAATAATAAGTTATCTTTGCTCTTGATAAATCAAAGTTATTTTTTCTAAAGATATTATCATTGGCTTGTGTGGTTCTCATTTCTTTCCTTGTGTATTAGTTTCCTCTAGAATTAAGTTTCTGTTGTCTGATAAGTTATTTTCTCCACCTTATTAGTCATTTTCTTTATAGTCCAGCATTTTACTAGAACATTTCTTGCTTTTGGTAATTCCAGGTTGATATCCTTAGGTACTGAGATTATCTTTCAAAATGCACTTTCAAATAACAGTAGGAGAATTTTCCTGATTATAATTTATTTTTAAATTTATTTTATTAATTTAATTTAATTCAATTAATTAAAATATAGTATATTATTGTTTTGAGAGGTACAGGTCTGTGATTCAACAGTCTTATATAATACCCAGTACTCATTATATCACATGCCTTCCTTAATGGCTCTCTCCCAATTATCCCATCCCTCCACCCCCCCCTCTCTTCCAGCAATCCTCATTTTGTTTTCTGTGATTAAGAGTCTCTTATGGTTTGTCTCCCTCTCTGGTTTTGTCTTGCTTTACTTTTTTCTCTCTTCCTCTATGATCCTCTGTCTTGTTTCTTAAATTCCACAAGTCAGTGAGATCATAAGATAATTGTCTTTCTCGGGGCGCCTGGGTGGCTCAGTGGGTTAAAGCCTCTGCCTTCCGCTCAGGTCATGATCTCAGGGTCCTGGGAACGAGCCCCGCATCGGGCTCTCTGCTTAAGCGGGGAGCCTGCTTCCTCCTCTCTCTCTCTGCCTGCCTCTCTGCCTACTTGTGATTTCTGTCTGTCAAATAAATAAATAAAAATCTTAAAAAAAAAAGATAATTGTCTTTCTCTGATTGACTTAGTTTGCTTAGTATAATACCCTCTAGTTCCAGCCACATTATTACAAATGGCAAGATTTCAATTTTTGATGGTTATGTAATATCCCATTTTGTGTGTGTGTGTGTGTGTGTGTGTGTTTATGTGTGCATGTACATACCACATCTTCTTTATCCATTCATCTGTCAATGTTCATCTGGTCTATTTCTACAGTTTAGCTAATGTGGACATTACGGCTATAAACATTGGCGTGAGAGGCCCATTCAGATCTACATTTGTATCTTTTGGGTAAATACCCAGTACTGCAATTGCTAGGTCATAGGGTAACTCTATTTTCAACATTTTGAGGAACCTCTGTACTGTTTTCCAGAGTGTAAGAGAGTTACCCTTTCTCTTCATCCTTGCCAACATCTGTCATTTCCTGACTTGTTAATTTAAACCATTCTGACTGGTAAGGTGATATCTCATTGTGGTTTTGATTTGTATTTCCCTGATGCCAAGTGATGTTGAGAATTTTTTCATGTGTCTATTGGCCACATGAATGTCTTCTTTGGAGAAATGTCTGTTCATGTCTTATGCCCATTTCTTAATTGATTATAACTTTGAATATTTGTTCTTTTCCTTTGGTTTTCTTCAGGGACTCCTGTTATTTGTATGTAGGGACTTCATGTATCTCCAACATTTAGTAATTTGTCTCAAATCTTTTTTACTTTTTTAATATTTTCTAAAATAAGCCTTCCATTAACCATTTTTTTTCCTTAATGTTAAGTATATTTGTTTCCATTTTCCTCCTGGTTCAGTCTTCACATCTGAAGTGGTTATTTCTTTTATTTTTAATACTTTGCTGAACTTTATTACCTCACTTTTGAGATTTTTCTAATTCTGATTTATGTTGTTTTTTGTTGTCTTTTATACTGTCCCTTATTTCTTGTACATTATTTTTAAATAATATAACATAGTTTTGAAGCATTTTGTGGGCAAGGTTTTCTGTCATAATTTTAATTTTTGTATTAGGGTTATTTGATTATTCAATTAGCTAATCCAGGGACAATGTAAGTCACAAAGTAATTTATCAGAGTTAATGGACAAAAATGTTTAGTCAATATTCAATAATCAATTATTAATTTGTCAATTGACCAATAGTCAATTATTGAGTATTGGTCTATTGCATCAATAGAACAATTGTCCAAACTATTGACCAATAGTCATTTATTGATTATAAAATGATACAAAACATATGTATATGTATCCTAGTACTTGGTACTTCCAGGATCCACTGTGTTCTTAGTAGTGTTATTCTATTCTAAAACTTTAGATAAAATGTGTAATTTGTAAACCCTTTTAAAATGATATTTTGCGGCCTGGGCAAGATGGCAGAGAAGTAAGAGACCCTGTTTCAACCGGTCCCATAAAGTGAGCTAATTATTTACCAGAACACTCTGAACACCCATGAAATCAGCCTGAGATGTAGGATTAAACACTTCTGGATCTCTGTGGGAGCAGAAGACAGCAGTCAAGAGGTAAAGCAAGTGGAAATCAGACTGATATCAGAGAATAAACAGAAGGGGGAGGGAGCCACAGGAAGCAACTCATTGGAAAGTACTACCCCAATACAAGAATGCCCTATGATCGGGAACCAGCATTAATTTGGTGTCTGGTTTAAAACACTCAAAAAGAGCAAAAGGTCTTAAGGGGCAACTGGTAGAATTGGGTGGTCACAGGCACGGGCCTAAGCCCATGGACCCAGGACGGCCACTGCTGGAGACCACCTGTGCCAGAGAGAGTGCAATAAAGCCTCCATGTCCTGGTCCCTCAGCCGCAGGCTTTCCACAACTTGCACCAGCGCTGGGCCAGGTGCCCTCCATGCATCAGGGAGTCTGATGTGTGCACCAGCCAGAGTTCTCTAGAACCCAGCCTTTTGCACTCTGCACATGCACTGCATGACCAGGGACTGAACCACACATGCTCCTTGCCCACACCTGAGAGTCCCCTGTGCAGATGCTAGCCTGTGGGTGATAGGACCAGCTGAGTCTGAACACTCCCAGCCTGGGCTTGAAAATCTCAGTGCACTATCTCTGGTCTTCTATAGTCCTGGCAAAGGCAGCCACTGGAAGCAGACTCCCTGGACCAATATCACTCTCAGTTTAGTCACACAGGGGTACAGAGACAAGTGGGGGGCAATTTGTGTGACCCCTGAGACGGTGGCCGGGGGCACGTGCTGCCTGTGGGAGGTTGACGGCTCAATGGATTTTGCAGAGGGGGAATCTGTGTGTTTGGGACCACCCCGAGGGGAGCAGACTGAGGTTTCTCTCTGAGACAGAAGTCTGGGCAGTTTTCTTTCCACTAAACCTCCGAAAAGCTGCAAAAAGCCGCCAAAGAACAAAAACCTCCAGAGAACAGAAGCCTGAAAAACCAGTTTCAACAGACCCCAGCCCCTTGAAAGGGAGCAGGAATACTCAACCTAAACAAGACTGACTGAAAATCAAAGCTGGCAGGCCCTTCCCCCAGAAAGCCAGCTGAAAGAATGAGAGGATAACCACCACAGGGTCCCCATAAAACAGTAAAACCCCAATATCAGGGGAAAAGAAGATATTAAGCTCCTGGTATTGTCCTAAAACCTGTGTATTTCACAGATACAACTTTATTTTTAAATTCGTTCTCACTATTCTCATTCTTTTTAATTTTTTTAAGATTTTATTTATTTATTTTACAGACAGAGATTACAAGTAGGCAAGAGAGGCAGACAGAGAGAGAGAGAGGAGGAAGCAGGCTCTCCGTGGAGCAGAGAGCCTGATGTGGGGCTCGATCCCAGGACCCTGGGATCATGACCTGAGCCGAAAGCAGAGGCTTTAACCCACTGAGCCACCCAGGTGCCCTCTTTTTAATTTTTTAAAACTATTTAGCATTACAATGAGAGGATCAATACAACAAATTCCATAATAACTTTTTTTCTATAATAGCCTTTTAACTTGAACTTTTTTCATACACATACCTGTTTTTCTTTTGCTTTTCTATTTTTTAAATATACATATAGATATAAGCTTCAAGGTAATCTTCTTTCTAATCAATACTACCCCTTATATATAAACCAGTTTTAATCTCTCTTTATCTCTGGAAAGTTGAGTCCTTTAAAAAGATATCAAAATACACCCAGGAAGAATCAAAATAAACTTTCTCACCCACATTGAGGATTTATAACCACCCTCTCATCTTTTTCTGTGTATTTGTGTTTCTGTGTATTTGTTTCTGTTCTGGTATTATATAAATCTTATACTTGGGCTTCACTTTGGCTGAGTTCTTTTTTTTTTTTCCTTGTCATTTACTTTTGTCAGTCTTTTCATTTGTCCATTTTTGTTTGTATACCTTATAAACCTTATTTTGGGGGCCCATTCTGTCTGGGTCCTCTCTCTCTCTCTTTTTCTTTTTTTTTCCCTGTCTTTCTCTCTCTTTCTCTCTTTTTTTTCTTTTTTCTTTCTTTTTGGTGGTAACTTCCAATTGCTCAGAAGTGTTCCAGGGTGCACCATGACTGGATCACAGTTGATATATTCAGCTACACATCCCCTCAAACACCTCTCACCAAAATGACTAGGAGGAGGAATGTCCAACAGAGGAAAAATTCAGAGACTGTGCCCTCTTCATCAGAGCTTTTGGATATGGACATAAACAGTATGTCAGAAAGGGAATTCAGGGTAACAATTATCCAGGCAATAGCTATGTTGGAGAAAACCATTAATGACAACATGGAATCTATTAAGGAAGAAGTGAAAGCTTCCCAGGAAGAAGTTAAAAATGCTAACAATGAGAATCAGTCTAATCTAAATTCTCTAACAGTTAGGGTAACTGAGGCAGAAGATGGGAATAGTGATCTAGAGGACAAAAGGATAGAAAAAAAAAAGAATCAGGAGGAGGCCTGGAACAAAGAGCTTAGAAGCCATGAAAACAGGATTAGGGAATAATGACACCATGAAACGTTCCAAAATCAGAATTATTGGGATCCCTGAAGGGGAAGGGAAAGAAGGAAAATTAGAAGATATAGTTGAACAAATTCTCCATGAAAATTTTTCCAATCTGGTACCAGCATCCATGTCCTAGAAGCAGAAAGATCTTCCCCCAAAATCATAGAATCTAGAAAGACCTTGAGACACCTCATTGTGAAACTGATGAATCATAATTTTAGACAGGAGCTCTTGAGAGCAGCTAGGGGGAAGAGATTCCTTATATAAAGAGGAAGGTCCATCAGAATAACATCAGATCTGTCCACAGAAACCTGGCAAGCCAGAAAGGCTGGCAAGACATATTTGGGGCAATAAATGAGAAGAACTTGCAGCCAAGAATACTTTATTCAGCAAGGTTGACATTCTTAATGGATGGAGAGATAAAGAGCTTCCAAGATCCGCAAGGTTTAAAAGAGTATGTAACCACCAAGCTGGCACTGCAAGAAATATTAAGGGGGTTCTATAAAAGAAGAAAGAACCCAAGAGTGTCATAGAACACTATGTTCTATGTATGTCTATGTATCTATGTCTATGTATACAAAGACAATCTATAGAAACAAGGACTTCACAGGCAATACAATGTCAATAAAAATGTAACTTTCAATAATCACTCTCAACGTGAATGGCCTAAATGCTCCCATAAAACGGCACAGGGTTTCAGATTGGATAAAATGACAGGACCCCTCCCCAAACAAAACAGAACAAAACAAAACAAACAAACAAACAAACAACAACAACAACAACAAAAACACGACAGGATCCGCCCATATGTTGTCTACAAGAGACCCATTTTGAACTTAAGGATACATCCAGACTGAAGGTGAAGGGATGGAGAAGCACCTTTCATTCCAATGGTCCTCAAAAGAAAGCTGGGGTAGCAATTCTCATATCAGGTAAATCAGATTTTAAACTAAAGACTGTAGTCAGAGATAAAGAAGGACACTACTTCATTCTTAAAGTATCTATCCACCTAGAAGATCTAACAACTGTAAATATTTATGTCCCCAATACAGGAGCAGCCAACTACATAAGACAACTGTTAATCAAGATAGAGTTATATTGATATGAATAAATTAATAGTAGGGGACTTTAACATGCCACTCTCAGTAATAGACAGATCATCCAAGCAGAAATCAATAAAGAAATAGGAGCATTGAATGACACATTGGACCAGACGGACCTCATAGATATATACAGAACATTCCACCCTAAAACAACAGAATACTCATTCTTCTTGAGAGCACATGGAATTTTCTCCAGAATAGACCACATACTGGGTCACAAATCAGGGCTCAACTGAGATTATTCCCTGCATATTCTCAGACCACAATGCTTTGAAACTGGAACTCAACCACAAGAAAAATTTTGGAAGGAATTCAAACACTTGGAAGCTAAAGACCATCCTGCTCAAGAATGTTTGTATCAACCAGGAAATCAAAGGAGAACTTAAAACAATTCATGGAAACCAATGAGAATGAAGACACTTCAGTCCAAAACCTATGGGATATGGCAAAGGCAGTCCCAAGGGGGAAATACATACCCATCCAAACCTCCCTCAAAAAAATTGAAAAATCCAGAATGCACCAGCTCTCTTTACACCCCAAAGAATTGGAAAATCAACAACAAATTAAGCCAATCCCACACACAAAAAGGGAAATAATCAAGAGTAGAACAGAGATCAAGGGGATAGAAACTGGAGATACAGTACAACACATCAATGAAAATAGAAGGTGGATTTTTGAAAGAGTCAATAAGATCTATTAACCATTGGCCAAACTAATCCAAAAGAAAAGAGAGAGGACCCAAATTAATAAAATTATGAATGAAAAGGGAGAGATCACAACTAACACCAAGGAAATAGAAACAATCATCAGAAATTATTACCAACAAGTATATACCAATAACTTAAGTATCCTAGAGAAATGGATGCATTCCTGGAAACCTATAAACTTCCAAAACTGAATCAGGAAGAAATGGACAACCTGAATAGACCAATATCTAGTAACGAGATTGAAGCAGTGATCAAAAACCTCCAATAAACAAGAGCCCAGGACCCCACAGATTCCCTGGAGAATTCTACCAAACATTCAAAGAAATAATACCTACTCTCCTGAAGCTGTTTCAAAAAATAGAAACAGGAGGAGAACTTCCAGCCTCTTTTTATGAAGCCAGTATTACCCTGATCCCTAAAAGAGGCAAAGACCCCACCAAAAAGGAGAATTTCAGACCAATATCCCTGATGAATATGGATGCTAAGATTCTCAACAAGATTCTAGTTAATAGAATCCAACAGTACATTAAAAAAATTATCCACCATGACCAGGTAGGATTTATCCATGGGATGCAAGAGTGGTTCAACATTCGCAAATCAATCAATGTGATAGAACAAATCAGTAAAAGAAGAGAGAAGAACCACATGGTCCTCTCAATTGATGCAGAAAAAGCACTTGACAAGATACAGCATGCATTTGTGATTAAAATGATTCAAAATATAGGGATAGAGGAAACATTCCTGAACTTCATAAAATCTATCTATGAAAAACCCACAGCAAATATCATCCTCAATGGAGAAAAGCTGACAGCCTTCCCTTTGAGATCAGGAACATGACAAGGATGCCCACTCTTGCCAGTCTTGTTCAACATAGTATAGAAGTCCTAGCAACAGCAATCAGACAACAAAAATAAATAAAAGGTATTAAATTGGCAATGAAGAAGACAAACTCTCTCTCTTCACAGATGACATGATACTTCATATGTAAAACCCAAAAGACTCCAACCCCAAACTACTAGAAATCATACAGCAATTTAGTAATGTGGCAGCATACAAAATCAATGTACAGAAATCAGTTGCTTTCTTATACACTAACAATGAAAATATAGAAAGAGAAATTAGAGAATTGATTCCATTTACTATAGCACCAAGAACCATAAGATACCTGGGAATAAACCTACTAAAGAAGCAAAGGATCTTACTCGAGGAACTACAGAACACTTATGAAAGAAATTGAAGAAGACACAAAAAGATGGAAGACCATTCCATGCTTATGGACCAGAAGAATAAACATTGTTAAAATGTCTATACTTCCTAGAGCAATCTATACTTTCAAGGCCATCCTGATTAAAATTCCACTGGCATTTTTCAAAGAGCTGAAACAAACAATCCTAAAATATGTATGGAATCAGAAGAGACCCCACATTGCTAAAGAAATGTTGAAAAAGAAAAACAAAACTGGGGGTATCATGTTGCCTGGTTTCAAGCCTTACTACAAAGCTGTAATCACCAAGACAGCATGGTACTGGCACAAGAACAGACACATAGACCAGTGGAACAGAGTAGAGAGCCCAGATATGGACCCTCAACTCTAAGGTCAAATAATCTTTGACAAAGCAGGTAAAAATATACAGTGGAAAAAAGACAGTCTCTTCAATAAATGGTGCTGGGAAAATTGGATGGCTACATGTAGAAGAATGAAACTCGACCACTCTCTAACACAATACACAAAGATAAACTTGAAATAGATAAAAGACGTCAATGTGAGGTAAAAATCTATCAAAATCCTGAGAAGAACATAGGCAGTAACCTCTTCAACATCAGCCACAGCAACTTCTTTCAAGATGTATCTCCAAAGGCAAAGGAAACAAAAGCGAAAAGTGAACTTTTGGGACTTCATCAAGATCAAAAGCTTCTGCACAGCAAAGGAAACAGTCAACAAAACAAAGAGGCAACCCACAGAATGGGAGAAGATATTTGCAAATGACACTACAGACAAAGGGCTGATATGCAAGATCTATAAAGAACACCTCAAACTCAACACACACAAAAAACAGATAGTCATGTCAAAAAATGAGAAGACATGAACAGACACTTTTCCAAAGAAGACATACAAATGACCAACAGACACATGGAAAAATGTTCATCGTCATTAGCCAGCAGGGAGATTCAAATCAAAACCACACTGAGGGGCGCCTGGATGGCTCAGTGGGTTAAAGCTTCTGCCTTCGGCTCGGGTCATGATCCCAGGATTCTGGGATCAAGCCTGCATCAGGCTCTCTGCTCAGAGGGGAGTCCGCTTCCCTTCCTCTCTCTCTGCCTGCCTCTGTGCTTACTTGTGATCTCTCTCTTTCTCTGTCAAATAAATAAATAAAATCTTAAAAACAAACAAACAAACAAACAAAAAAAACCACCACATTGATATAGCACCTTACCGCAGTTAGGATGCTCAAAATCAATAAGACAGTAAACAACAAGCGCTGGAGAGGATGTGGAGGAAGGGGAAGCCCTCTTCCACTGCTGGTGGGAATCCAAGTTGGTGCAGCCACTTTGAAAAACAGTGTGGAGATTCCATAAGAAATTAAAAGTAGAGCTTCCCTATGACCCTGCAGTTACACTAGTGGGTATTTATCCCCAAAGATACTAATATAGTGAAAAGAAGGGCCATCTGTACCCCAATGTTCATAGCAACGATGGCCACAGTCACCAAACTGTGGAAAGAACCAAGATCTCCTTCAATGGACAAATGGATAAAGAAGATATGGTCCATATATATATATATATATATATATAATGAAGTATTATGCCTCCATCAGAAAGGATGAATACCCAACTTTTGTATCAAAATGGATGGGACTGGAAGAGATTATGCTGAGTGATATAAGTCAAGCAGAGAGAGTCAAGTATCATATGGCTTCACTTACTTGTGGAGCATAAGGAATAACATGGAGGACATTGGGAGATGGAGAGAAGTGAGTTGGGGGAAATTGGAGGGGGAGACAAACCATGAGAGACTGTGGACTCTGAGAAACAAACTGAGGGTTTTGGAGGGGTTGGGTGGGGGGTTGGGTGAGCCTAGTGGTGGGTATTATGGAGGGCACGTGTTGTATGGAGCAATGGGTGTGGTGCATAAACAATGAACGCTGGAACACTCAAAAGAAATAAAATAAAATAAAATAAAATGGGGAAAAAAAGGATATTTTGCTACTTGACCTACTAATCAAAGTCTTAAGAAATTAGGCAAGGGTTTTTAATTTTTTTGAAACCTTTATTATACTTACCTATTTCTTAGCAATCAATATACCAACTATTCAAAGTAGCAGTTAAAGCATTATCTAATTATTGATAACTAAAGATGTTTAGCTTATAAAAAGCACATAATGCCAAATTTTTTGATGATGCTCACTTCCAAATGTTTTAACTGTTCTCATAAATAATATGACAGAATCGACAGTTTTGCTCTAAAAATAATGTGTTTACATAATAGTAAAGTTATGAAAAATATGTTCCAGAATTATTACATTTACTATTTGTAATATATCTTAAGTAAGTCATTAAAACTTATTGGAGTATTTTACTACTAGTGCATTCTGTAGTTTAAAGGGATGAGGTGTAGTGGGAAATAAAGATTTAAAAATATTTTGCATTCATATAGGACATTGCTCTTCATTTTTAGAAGGCACACCAAAAATATCATATGGAGCATTGTATTAAAAATTAGAGAAGTTAATTCAAATTGGAGTTGACATTTTCTACACTGTATATATGTCTATAAACTGATGGCATTTATTTACATAAAAATATCCATAATGATGTTCAATTTCAGAATATTTAAAGCTAATCCAAACAATCAATCCTTTGATTTCTATTATGAATAATAACTGATGTATGCTAAATATAAGAAATAAATAAAACAAGCCTATGTTTACCCAGTGGATAGTAAGCATTTACAATAAAGTCTGTGGAATTAAAGGACTGTGGAATTCATCTTGATCTACCTGTAAAGTATTATTTCCTCTGGTTTGATGTGGCCAAGTGATGTTTTTAGAGAAAATCTCAAATGATTTATAAACTACATCTCAAACATACGATTTTTAATATAGAGAGGGCTGTGTAGTGGTATGTTAGCTAATGATTGATGGTAAATAAGCTGTCACATTTATATGGCATCTTTCTTCACATACACAATAACATTCAACAAACCCACTACATTAAATGAGGCACTAAGATTGAGCAATTAAGTATTTAAGTATAAGCCTGGTGCAATTTTAATTTTTTTAACTCAGGAATTATGCCTGGCTTAGAAATTAATTTTAACTCTAGAAATATCCATTATCATCATTATAATTATTTCTATTGTCATTATCACCTTGAAGAAACCAATTGTTTTAAAACATTAAAAAACTATTCTGTTATCAGATACCTGTTACTATTTCCATTACATCTATAAAAATTAAGAGTGCCTAAAAATAATTACTAATAAAACTCATAATTACTCAATGAAATTTATTAAGCTCCTTAAGTTTATTAAGTAAATTTTGTTTCATTTGTATAATTATCTATTAAAATATGGTGCTTAGGGGCACCTGGGTGGCTCAGTGGGTTAAGCCTCTGCCTTCGGCTCAGGTCATGATCTCAGGGTCCTGAGATCGAGCCCCGCATTGGGTTCTCTGCTTAGCAGGGAGCCTGCTTCCCCCTCTCTCTCTGCCTGCCTCTCTGCCTACTTGTGATCTCTATCTGTCAAATACATTTTTTAAAAAATATGGTGTTTAGTTAATAGTCTCATACAGCATGAGCTAAGTACCTCTAATATGGTTTTCTAAACTTTAATCCATAGCTCTTAGCATTGTGCATAAAAATAAAATTCAGTTTTACATTTTCGTTTTAAAAACCCACATACACCTCTTTACTTCCAAGCTTTGGAAATATTTCTGTGACTTTCGTGAATTCACAGTAAAAAATAAGAATCAAAGTTTAAAATATAAGTTTCATTATTTCTGATAAGGACTATCTCTTATATGTAAATTTGAATATATTGTTTTTTATTTGTCATGTTATTTGAACATTTGACTCTTTGTTCTATTTCTTAGTTTATTTATTATTTCAGATCATAATTTATCAGTATAGAAAATCTGACTAATATTTGTTAAGTGTGGAAGAGAGGGGAAGAAGCTTATAAAGTATGATAAGTTATGACCCTGTTATTTTTTAAATTTTTACTTAAATTCCAGTTAGTTAACACACAGTGAAATATTAGCTTCAGGTGCACAACAAGCAATTCAACACTTCCATACAATAAATATAAACACAAAAAATCCCGGTGTTCATCTCAAGTGCACTCCTTAATCCCCATCACCCATTTGACCAACCTTACTGATCTCCCCTCTGGTCACCATCACTTTGTTCTCTAGAGTTAGGAGTCTGTTTCCTGGTATATCTCTCTCTTTTTTTCCCTTTGCTCATTTGTTTTGCTTCTTAAATTCCACAAGGAGTGAAATCATATGATGGTTGTCTTTCTCTAAAGTATGACCCTATTTTTGATGAACATATCTACACTTATTTTTATAGCTGCTAGCATTCTAACACCTTTATATTTCTTAATCTTCTTAATGTATTGGGAAGTAGAGTTAGAGTTAGTTTCCATCTTTGGAAGCCAAAAGGGACCGAACTTCCTCCTTCTGTGTATTGGCAGCTAGAACATAAGCATATTCAGGTTTTCCTGCACAAACTTTGGAAGTGTTGACAGACTGACATGAAAAAACTTGGACAATATGAAAATGCAATTTTGAAAGTCTGGTAGTGGAAATTTTGTGAAGTCCAGTGGTGTGGTATCAGCCATGCAGCCTTACTAAAACTTTTGAGACATGGCTTTAGCTGTGTTTTTATTACCGACTCTTTCAGTTGTAACCTTGGTGTGAAAATCTGTCCAATCCATTCCTTTTCTTTTAAACTTTGCTTTTAAATGCTTTCTTTTGTACTGTTGCTGGCAACTGAAACATTAGAACAGAAAATGGATTGTATCAGAAGTATCAGTCCCTCAAGAAAATATAAGGATTCTGGGGTTGTTTAGCTGACTGCATTAGGGCTGACAACAGGAAAATATTAATTAATTAATTAACTAGATTAGCATTTTGAGAAAGAACCCTAAATGGCATGGTTTTTAGCATGAGACCTAAATGTTTTATTCATCATAGTCTGTGGTCACCCATTGGAGGCAAAGCTTCAGGGTATAGTCCAGATGCAGTCATTAAGTACTAACTATGAAGGTTAAGAGGCATTCAATGACTGCACAGTTAGAAACCTGCTTTAAAATGCATTGGATAGCCTAAAGAAAGTGAATTACATACCCATATTTCTCAATTTTCAGCTAAAGGAATAAAGTAGTCTGCTCTTATCCATGGGGGATAAGTTCTAAGATCTCTATGAATGCCTAAAAATGCAGATAGTACCAAACTAAACATATAGTCTTTTATACACACACACACACACACACACACACACAACCCACACATACACACACACACAACTATGATAAAGTCTAAGTTATAAACTAGGCACAGTAAGATATTAATAACAATTAATGAAATAGAACAATTATAACAATTAACTACAGTAAAAGTTATGTGACTGTGGTCTCTCTCTCAAATCATCTTACTACACCACATGAGGCCTTTCTATGATGATGTGAGATGATAAAGTGTCTATGTGAGAGAAGTGAGGTGAGTGACACAGGCATTATGATGTAGAGTTAGGTTACAACTGGCCTTCTGACACTATGTCAGAAGAAGGATCATCTGCTTCTGGACTGTGGTTGACCACAGGTAACTAAAACCACAGAAAGCAAAACTGAGCTAAGAAAGAATCACTGTAGACTGAAACCCAGTGTCCCCTATCTCTAACAGCCTCAGGCTGAGGTAACCAAAATAACAAAAGCAAAATAATTCTATGACTGATTATTTCCAATATTAGTTCAACTCACAGGATTACATCTATGAGATGAATTAAGTACTGGTCTGGAAAGAGTTATACCCAGAAATTTGAATGGGAATACCCTAAACATCTAAAGCTGCTGATCCTCCTTGCCTGGCAAGTAACTTTTCATTACTTGCCTGATAGGATTGTTCATGCCTAGATTGAAGATGCTTTTACTCTTTTTCCTAAAGGAGTTAACTTTCAGTAAAAAGCCAATTATCGACACACTTTCCACCCAGCACCTTTCATTGTGTTCTCTACATATGCTGAAATTCTATCACCACTGGAAGGACTGACTAGAGAATGAAACATATTTCCAGAAAAACTTCAGAATTTTCCTTATTAATAAGTAATTATAAAATTAGTAAATCAGTAGCTATTGATTTTGTTTCAGCAAGATGAGGAGGAAAAAAATTAGATCAGGCTGAAATTATAAATATGAACAAACTTGTCAGATTTTCTATATTCATTATGCTAACCTGGAACTCTGGGTGATTGCAATAGTTCTCTAGGCTGGTTTAGAAAAATGTGGACCCAGCCATCACCCTCACCAAATGCCGTTACAATGCCAGAAATGCCTTGGTATATTACAGAGTAAAGAATCCAAAACATTGAATAAATGGAACTATTAGCAGTGATTTTTTTAAATTGTGAAACTTCCCTAATTACCCGTTGCAAAAACTCTCTTTTGCATGAAGGTAATCAGGTAACCAAAAATCTTGAGACATGTACAGGTGAGTAGTGTCAGTTTCGTGACATGAGCTATTGTGTTTTGTTGTTGTTGTTTTTAAGATTTATGTATTTATTTTAGAAAGAAAAAGAGATATCTCATGCATGCATGAATGAGGTCAGGGCAAAGGGAGAGAGACTTCAGACAGACTCCCCAAGGAGAACAAAGCCGGCCTTGGGCTTGATCTCAGGACCCATGGGATCATGACCTGAGCTGAAACCAAAAGTCAGATGTTTAATCAACTGAGCCACTCAGGCATGCTGACATGTGGTGTTCTATAGACTAACACTGCAGTGAAAAGCTCTGGTTGAAAAAAGACCCATGGAGGTACCTGGGTGGCTCAGTAATTTGGATGTCTGCCTTTGGCTCAGATAATGATCCCGGAGTCCCTGAGCAAGCACCACGTCTGGATCCCCATTCAGCAGGGAGTCTGCTTCTCCCTCTACCTCTTCCCCTGCTCATGTTCTGTCTCACTCTTTCTCAAATACATAAATAAAAATTTTTAAAAGACCCTTGATTTCAATATCACTGGGTAGATCTTGGGGTAGTAGAGAAAAGAAACAACAACAAACCATCAGAAACAATATAGACATGTTATCATGACAGGAGACATTGTTTACTAAGATATGACTACTTCTGCAGGATATATATGATGCTATTTGTGTCTTCTTCACAATGAAAATAAATATATAAACATTTAAAGCCTAAATAGTAGATACTATAGCAGATACAATACTAAATGATTCTATGTTCTAGGTCATTATACTATTTCATAACACTATATTATACATTATATAATTATATAATATACATTATACTAACCCTATACTAGCTCATTATATGTTCCCTGTTAATAAAACCCGATTTTGTTCAGTTGCATCATGAAACATGATTTCTATGTCCATACATTCTGATATCTAAGTAAATTATGATTATTTCATTTATATTGCTAATGATTGATTTAGGCTGGGAGGACTGCAATAAAATTATAAAACAAGAAGGGAAGATTTCTAAGGACTGCCTGGAAAGGAGTCTGCTTATTTTTAAAAATTTATTTATTTGTCAGAGAGAGAGAGCACAAGCAGGGGGAGGAACAGGCAGAGGGAGAAGAAGCAGGCTCCCCACAGAGCAAGGAGCCCTATGGAGGACTTGATCCATGACCTGAGCCAAAGGCAGATACTTAACCAACTAAGCCACCCAAGTCTCTCAAGGAGTCTGCTTTTAAAAAGAAACACAGGAAGAGATAGGTACTCTTCTATCACTGCACTGTAACATGTCTGGATGGTGCCTAGAATTATAACAACTATACTGAGTTGACTAGACTGTGGGTCAAGCTGGCATGATGAAAATAGCAGAGCAAAAAATTATAAAGGATCCTTGGTAGGTCTAGAGAGAGTTGAAATAACCAATTGTGAAGACTCATATCTCTGGATTCCTTCTTATATGAGAGAGAGAGAGAAAAGTTATTATCTTAGACAGTTTAATTGATATTGCCTTTTCCTTTTGGAAAAAAAATTATTCCAGGTCTGAGAGCAAGGCATGTTTTATTGGAGTCAGGAGGATATTCATGGCTCCTCACATAATCTCTGACAAACACAGAACCTCTCCAAAGAAGAGAAGACAAAGCCATGTAGTAGTAATACAGATAGGTAATGCAAATCATTTTTTTAGGTTTCCACTAAAGGACATGCAGGGATTTATCACAGCCTCTGCGCTGTGAGAAGACCCAGAGTTGCCTACCTACCATGAGTTATTAGACACTGGCTCTGACTGGCCATAAAATAATTGTTGAGGACCCAAAGGACCACTGATTCACCAATCAATGTGAAGACTTCTAGGGTTGAGTAATAAGTAGGATCCTTGGCCCAAATTTGCTTCACAATCAACTCAGTGAAGTCCCTAAACCATCCTGTGTTTATTCTCAGTTCTCACATATGCATTTGAGAAAGATAACTAAGAAAGGAGAAGAAAACTTTCACTACCCCATTGGTTTAGGAAATAAGCACTATTTTGGCAGAAAGAGCCAACTAAAAGCCTCTAAGGCCATTTCTCCCTATCTAAAGAATTAATAAAAATCAATATAATTTCTCTGGGTAAAGCACACAATTCATATAGCCATTTAAGACTATACACATAGAGGGTGGGAATTATGATTGCATCCTCATTTAATTTTCCAGCTTGGTCAGTGAAGAAATGGGTATATCTCAAAGAAGGACACTGGATTAGCAGATATCTAATTGATTCATAATTCCAATTACAGTTGGGGTCCCAGATGTGGTTTCCTTCCTTGAGCTAAAACTATCTTCTGGCTTACAGTCTATAGTTATTAATCTAATAAATATTTTAAGTATTTTGTTTTTCTCCAGCTCAAAAAAGACCAAGATATAATTTTACCTGATAGTAAAAGAATGCCATATTTCTACCTTCCTTTATTATTATACCAACCTTTCATTGCTGTGTCATAATAATAGGATCCTTAGTTACATAGTCATCTGACAGAATCTAGGCTATCCTATTACTTGATGACATCGTATTATTAGGACCAAGTTACCAAGGAGTAGAAGGTATTCCTGATTTTACTCAGTTTAACACACATATTAGTATAAAATATCAGTACCTGCAATTTTAGTGAAATTTCTGGTAATCCATTGATATTGGGTCAGGTAGAAGAATGCTTTCCTAAGAAGAAGACAGTTGTAGCTCCTACCATTATCCAAGAGGCACAATACTTGAACTTCTTTATATCTCAGAAGCAATTAACAGCATATTTAGTTAAGGTGCTCTGGCCCATTGTTGTTATCTGAAATGATGCCACTTTTGAATAAAACTCAGAGCAAAAGCAGGCCCTCTAATCTGTGACAGTGGTCTTTGACACCTTGGGACAGAGCATGCAGGGAGGAGCAGGTCCTGGAATGAGAGTTACACTGGAGACCACTGAGGTTTTGAAACAAATTTATGCTTTCATCAGCAACTTAATCTCCTTTGATAAACAGCTCTTGACCTGTACTAGAATTTGATTAAGTCCAATTATCTAAGCATAGGATGGCAGATGACACTGTAATCTTACTGAACTAGGTATTATCTATTTTGATCGAAAATACAGAGTGACCAGCACAGGAGTCCATTATCATGCAGAAGTGGAGTCAACTGAACCAATTGTATAAGCCATCTGTGCACACTCTCCCTGCCACCCTCCTGCCATATTGTAATTCCTTGTTCAATACTCAACTCTGATGTCATGGAAAGTAGACAGTGACTATCACACGAGAGTAGTCAGTTAATGAGGGAAATGCTGGTATAAGTTTGAGAGAGAGAAAGAAAGAAAGAAAGAAATACAGACAAACAGGAAGGAAGGAAGAAAGGAAGGAAGGAGAAAAAAAAGAAAGGAAGAAAGAGAGGGAGGGAGAAAGAAAGGGAGGGAGGGGGAGAGAAAGAAGAAGGAAGGAAGGAGAAAGCAAGAAAGAAAGAGAAAGAAAGGAAGGCTGTTTTAAATTCTAATACTAGCTAGAACAAATGGCTAGAGAATTATTCTCATTCTAGTTACTCTTGAAAGACTGTGTAGGAGGCTAATCTCTCTAGTATGAGGAATTTTCAGCTATTTTACTGTCCACATCTTTCTGAAGGGGGCTTTGGCCTGAAGTAAAGATTTTACAGTAATTGATGGACAATTGGTTTGACAGATGTCTGGGGTAATGGGTAAAACAAGACTCAGGATGGGCAGTTTGGGGAAGAAGGAATGTGGAAGGACATCCTGGAGTAGCCCCGAGAATATGAGGTCATAAATGTTACATGTGACTGCAGATTTTTAAGGGGCATTTGAATGCTAACAGAATGGAAGAAAACTCTTAATTATCAGGTTGACAAGATGCTCTTCTTTGTGTATATCAGTCATCTTCATGCTCTAGTCTGTGATGGACTCATTGACCATGTGGACATGGAAGGGGTTCTAGAGGGTATGCAGATCCTTGGTATAAGGTTTCTTCTACCAATACTCACATGACTACTGCCACTGATGAATGCCAAACTGGCCAACTGAAGTTCCCAACATTAAGATCACATTCCAGGGGGATAAACTAGTTAACCCAACAGTAGTGATCCAGTTCTTTTTGCCACTTCGTATAAAGGAAAGGGTGTAGTTTTGGGGTGATTAAACATATTGAAGGGATATATTCTTGGTCCTCTTCAAGAGTATAGAGAGTAATACAGATAAAACACAGATAATTCTGTGGGCTGCCTGGGTTAACATCCTGGTTTTAATACCTACTAGCCATGTGAATTTGGGCAACTCATGTAGACCTAATTTCTTCAACTACAAAATAAGGGGGAAATCCAATCTATGTTCCAGGGTTGTTATGAAAATTAAATGACTTAATACATATAAGACACAGGACAGTAACTGATATCATAGCAAGCACCATATAAGAAAGGATGAAATAGAATAGAATACTAAAATATCCAGAGGCAGAAAAACTAATGGAAGACTATGATAAATGATTATGAAACCTGTTTCTAGATTGAATTTTTGGGCCATTCCAGTTGCTAAAAGGCCTCAAATGTGTGGTATTAGCTGAAGATAAAACATAAATAACTAGTGGGTAGAAGAATTAATAAGCACCAATTATATCCTCATAATCAGTTGCAGAAATGAAGTCTATAATATCTCTACCATGTTCTTTTCCCTAACTACATTGTGTGTATAAAATTAAATGCTAACTTACTATTTTTTTTATTTTCTCCCATATTTATCTCATTTTTTAATGTTATGTGGGTGAGGGTTAAGTCTTACCTTTCAGGTTTAGGTAATCAGTCTCCTGCTCAAGTTTTTTAATTTTGAGGAAGTAAAGCAAAGATCCAGTTTCATTGGAAAATCAGTCAAGGCAGCTGTGAAAATGTGAAAGATCCTGCAGCGTCAGTGACACAAGGAGAGGGACTGGGATATCAAAGAAACATCCTAACTAGACTGGTGCGGCTTGGGGCTATGTTCTCTGTTCCCCATCATTACTGCCTTTTCTCTAACCCCTGGATCTCCAGTTCTTTCAGTACACTTCCTTCTGTTGCTGGCAGGCAAGACACCTATTACAAATGTAGGTATATATTGACATGTAGCTGTAAACATACACATAAAACAACACAAGGAAAATACTTGCATAAAATTTCTAGAAAATTGTGAAAGTCTATAAATCCATATACTAATAGAGGTTAACTCAGGGATATAGAATTTTGTGGTTGACTTACTAATTTGTAATTTTAATTTTCTGTATTTTCCCACTATTCAAGTGAATACTTTTATATTGGGGGGGGAGACACAAAAATACGTTAAATTTAAAAAAATAGATCTTGTTTTTTTCCTAATTGTAATTTTATCCTTCAATCATCAAGTTTAATTTTCTTAGAGGATATAAAACAACAAAGAGGGAAAAAAGTAAATATGATACACCGGATGATAGTGTGCCTGAGTTTGTTTTGGCATTACAAATTAGCTCAATTCATTGGAGTGGGGAGCCAAAAAGACCAAATTGTGAGATTATGGGTATTAGGGAAAATACTGTGAGCTGGAAAAAGAGATTAGGGGATATACATACAGTGGCAGGTAAAAGAGTTTTAAATTATATTTCTTCCAGTCTGGTTGTGTGGGAAATAAAAGGAGATAAATTTAAACTCAGCAGAACCTGGCAACTGCCTGTTCTTAGGAAGAGAAGGGCAAGTAGCTATGAGTAACAGTGAATGAAGGAACAGAGCTGGATCCAAATGCCATGCTCTGCAGGAACTTTTGGTGAATTCATTCTACAACTTCAGAAAAGGTATCTCAGTACACCAGAGAAATTTTGTCTATTTTTATTTGCTTTTTTCTTTTTTCTGTTTAATTTCAGCTACATGTATTTTAAAGGATTGCCTAGTGGTTACTAGCAAAAACATCTGAACTATTTTGCATCTCAGAAATCATACTTGGAGGTAAGTAGGAATGGTAGTGGTGGCATTAACAGCAGTGATTATGATGCATTGTGCGTGTGCGTGTGCGCATGTGTGTTGAGTGTTCTGAGATGAACTGACTTCACTAGTCTACTGACTTTTGAATCACAGGGCCTGGAGTTTAATTTTTAGTCATTTATCTTACTGGCTACAAAAGTTGTGCTAATGACTTTTTTTTTTTATATCTGCATCTATAATTCCTGCTGTTAAAATGAGCAAAAATAATGATATGACTCTAAATTAAACGGTAAATAATCTATGAAGAGCATATATTTCCTGGCACAAAGTAGGTGATCAATCAATTTTAGCTAATGTTATTTCTATATAATGCTGCCACTATTAGAATATATGTTTTATTATGGACTCAGTGACAGAATGGACTCAGAGAACATTTGTTTTATACTCCCAACCCTATAAATTGTAGGGGCCAAGGGCAGGCTGCCCTAAAATGTGCCACTTTGGCATATCGATTATTTTAAATAAAAGTTACAAGTGACATCTTATCTAAGGAGAATATTCAGAACCTCTTTTCCTAAAGGCAGGAAATGAATCTCTCATGAGAAAGGCACCCACCCTGTATCAGGAGGTAGAGACTTTCTTATCTTCAGAGATGGGAAATTTAAAGCCCAGGAGGCTATATAAACAATCCTTGTTTTTACTAATTTACTGCCCAAGCCCAAATTCTGTTTAGAATTCCTTACTGATTGAAGTTCCCACAGTTAAGTTTTCTTTGGCCTGTTAATTTCTCCCAAATTTATTGGCTCTTTGTCTAAAATAAAACTGCCTGCTTCGGTCATTTCTTCAGGTCTCAATTTCATTATTTCGTCTCTGTGTTTACATTATAAGACATTGCTTTGTTTTGTTTTGTTTTACTCTCCTGTTAATCTGTCTCATTTAAATCTAATTCTTAATCCAACTGGAAGACCTTCAGGGTAAAGAAGAATTTTTCCCTCCCTTTAACATGAAGAAGGTGGGACTGGGAGAGAGTAAATATTTACTTAATTAAGATCACATATAACCTTGGTGGAAAAAACTAAAAATAAAATCTAACTTTCATGAAACTTAAGTAATTCTTTTCTCTATCTGATATACCTCATAGCTTCTCAGATCTACCCATAAATACATACTCAATACACATTTCCCAAAAAGATATGCATATATCTTAGATTAGGTGCTAATAAGTATTCAGATATATTCATAAAATCTAAACAAAAATGTTGTACTTTGCTTTGACAGTTTGGTTTCTTAAATATGTTGGAAAATACATGTAAGTACTCATGTAAAAAATCATTTTTTGTATTTGCTTGGACAAGGAATTGAAATAAATATTTAATATGAAAAAACTAAATTTTTAATATTAGAAAAATTCTTGTTTTTCTTCTAAAATAGCTAAGGGAAGATATTATTTTTAGATGCATATATACATATTTATGTACTCATGTATATTTTAAATCACGAATGAAAATAAAGCAGAATATTGAGAGAATTTATGCTTAAAAGAATTTTGAGTAAGAAGGCTTTTATATAATCTGCTATTTCTTTTGAACCAACATACCTATGGTTGTCTGCTTGGAGTAATTTTATTTTATTTAAAGATTTTATTTGTTTATTTGTCAGAGAGAGCACAAGCAGGCAGAATGGCAGGCAGAGGCAGAGAGAGAAGCAGGCTTTCCGCCGAGCAAGGAGCCCGATGCGGGACTCTAACCCAGGACCCTGGGATCATGACCTGAGTGGAAGGCAGTTGTTTAACCAACTGAGTCATCCAGGTGTCCCTGCTTGGAGTAATTTTAAATGGCAGTAACTAAAAACACAGAAACTTGAAGCACAAACTCAACTGAAGTAGAGCACTTTTGTTTTTGCATGGAAACAAAGTAGCAAGACTCTAGTAGAGTGTTCTACAGAAACACCTGAAGATTATTCATTTCCCAAGTGACTGACAGCTATTGACAAAAGCTGATAACTCAGGTGGATTTAAAGGAAGGAAGGAGACAAAGGGTAGGAGGGAGGAAGAAAGCAAAGAGGATTTAAGAGCAAAAATAAGAGACCAGGCATCAGTTTAATTCTAAAAGTAGTATGGTTGTTGTAATCTGACATTCCTGTTGTGAAGGAGAAATGTATGGTTAAGTAAAACACCAACTAACCTTAACCAACTATAAGTATGTATATATATATATATACCACATATGTGTGTGTGCGTGTACGTGTATGATTATATACATATATATTCTCTCTGTCATTGTTTAACTGGCTGTATCCAGGGCAGGGTTCTTCAGTGTAGTGCTTCACACACCAGGTGGTGGGTAGGACATTCCACATGATGTGAAATAAAATTGACTTTCTAGTTACATATTTTACTTGATCTTTATTCTGTTTTCATGCATGTTTCATACAGAACAAAATATATTAGAACAATAGTTCTTGTGAATTTTTTTACATTAGTAAAATAATCTATCAGTGTATGTGCCGTGCATGTTCATGGAGCTATTTCAATAATAATTCAGTAATTCAATAATAAATCTGAACATTTACAGAAAATGTTTACCATTCTCTTTGCTAGAGAAAACTGACAAGAATTTAGGTCACAATTATTTATGGGCAAGAAGAGAAACTTAGTATCTCTTAGGGACATCTTTCCGGAGCTTATAAATACAGGGAGGCTCAGTCAGTTAAGCCTCTGATTGCTGGTTTAGGCTCAGGTTATGATCTCATGGGTCATGGGATGAGGCCTGCTGTGGGGCTCCACTCTCAGCAGGGAGTCTTGCTTGTAGATTCTCTCCCTCTGCCCCTCCTCTGACTCATGCACATGTGTGCTCTTGTTCTCTCTCTAAAATAAATAAATAAATTTTTAAAAAATTAAAAAAAATGCAAGCTAGGGTTAGCAAATTAACTAGTGGGCCAAATGTTGTCTAACACCTATATTTTTAAGTCAGCTTTTATTGGAACACAGCCATGGCTACAGTGTCTATAAATGCTTTTCACTACAACAGAAGGTTTGAGTTGTTAGAACAGAAACCTTGTGGTTTCCAAAGCATTTTTTTCCCCTGACCATTTACAGAAAATGTTTACCATTCTCTTTGCTGGAGAACACTGACAAAAATTCAGGTCACAATTATTTGTGAACAAGAAGAGAAACCTAATATCTCTTAGGGACATCTTTCCAGAGCTTATAAATAGTTGTTACACTTCAGAATTTTCTCAGTTGATAGAAAAAAGTGCCACTGTATCACTTTTTTTTTTAAACCATAAATGCTAAAATACACTTTATATCTGTTTCTTCAAATTAGGCCCTTTTCCCATTCCTAAAGAAGGTGAATGACCTTGGCAAAGTCACTTACACTCTTAGACTTGGCTTACTTATATACCAAAATCACTAAAATAAAGACTATAATATCCTATATAGTTCTGTGTTATGCTTGTATATGTTCCATATTTGGGAAATGACCCCTCAGTAAGTGATAACTGCTTCTCTTCCCCCATATTGTGGCAGGATATATCTTGCATAGGTTTGACTCTATAAAATAACACCAATACACAAATATTTATTGGTCTTTGCAAAAAAAATATATATATATATGTATACAAATACATAAGCATGTGTATGCTTATACAAACATATCTAAAAAACAATAACAAATATAAATATAAGGAAGATATAAACAATTACTGACTTAATATCAAATGAGAGCAAAAATAAAAATAAAGGTGTAGGCAAACTGTGGTTGATATGTAAGGGGTGCTAAGTGATTGATAGAATTTAGATAGGATTGTGGCCAGTGATCTCATTGTTAGACCATGGCAGCTAGGCTCAAGAGTGTGGGCTTAAGATCCAAGTGGGGAAGAGCTTTACTGTATTACATGGTTCAAGAAACATAAACCTCTTTGGGTATCTTTAAATATGAATGTACTAGTGCTCTAGGCTTCATTTGAATCATGTCCTTTTTTTTTTTTTTTTATTTCTTTTCAGCGTAACAGAGTTCATAGTTTTACACCACACCCAGTGCTCCATGCAATGCGTGCCCTCCACAATACCCACCACCTGGCTCCCCCACGTCCTTGTCCTTTTGATCCTTTAAAGATTATGAACTTTATCCATAAAAATCTATGTTCTTCATGGGAAGACCGTGGATTTCTATTTTTATATTCCTAATATCTAGTCATGTACCTAGCAAATATTAAATTCATATTTATAGGATAAACAAAAAAGAAGAATTGAAATTACATGGGAATGGGAAGGAATAGATGAGAATTAACAAAATGGATCCCTTGTAATTACTACAAATTGCTGGAATCATTATGCTCTATTGACAGCTTTATCTAATATTTATCATTTAGTGTTGAATGTTATACAAATAAATCTCAGTGACTAGAATTTACTCAAAATACAAGTTCCTGGTAGGAAAACTAAAAAAAAAAAAAATCTATTATTTTTAGAATACTCAAGACTTGTCCTTGAAGTGAGCATCTACAATATTCAATATTTTTAAAAAATCAGATTTTGTGAGATTTTAATCTATATATTTAAGGGGAAAAAAGAAAATAAGGGGAATCAGTCTTGTTACCATAGAAAATCTATAGTACGGGTATTATGTTATGGCTGAAAAAATAATTTTATATAGTTACATGTTATTAACTTTTGCATAGTTTTTACTAAGTCATTAAAATATTATCTTCCCCCATGATAGACAGAAATGGAAATTGTGACTATTCTATTTACCATATTTCATTATTTTCAAAGTAAAAAAAAGGGGAATATATTATAAAACCAAAAACACTTATCTGCCATTACTTGAACAATCCTGTCCATGAGAAAGTTCAGTGGTGGACCCGGGCCAAAGATGTGGAGGCAAAAAGAGAGAGACATTCTGACTTATACACTGGACCCGAGCCAAAGATGTGGAGGCAAAAAGAGAGAGACATTCTGACTTATACACTGGACCACTCAGGGCAAATTACAGAATTTCATGAGTGTGTGAGGTAAAAGAGTAGATTTAAGTTAAAATTGGGCTCTTTTCAACACCAAAAATTCTCATATAGCTGAAGGGCCCAAACAGTAAGGTCCTTCAATCATTTCAATCATTCAGAGCCCTGTCCTGTTTTCTGTCATGTTGGATTCATTCAGGACCCAGTAATGAACACTGAGGTAAAAAGACAGAAGCTATCAATGCTTAGTAGAAAGTTCTCAGCAATAGGACATGAAGTCAATTATAGGAAAGAAAATCTAGAATCTGAACAAAGGCATAAAGCCAATCTTAAAGCCTGGGTTGGCTATTCCAACCTGGCAATGTTAAGCAGACAGCTGTAATTAAGTCACTAACCAGACTGCCATCAATAAGAATACTTTCAGCTCCACCTCTGTGGGGGCAGGGTATCTCATTAAGGGTAGGGTAAGGCAGGGGAGGGTGGGGCAGAGGTACAGTCTGCAAATGGAGGAAAGAGGATTAGCAAAATATTAATCAACTTGTGTCTTGAGGAAGCTAGGCATGGAAATTAACTCCCTATTTTTATTATTTGCTATTTGGAAATTACCTTATTAGGGTTACAGAGACTATAATACACCCCTCAGGCAAGATACTTAGTTTCTCAATTTAACAACACTTTGTTCTTACCCAAACCATCGCCAATTTTTCAGTCTTTACACCTATACATAAAGTACAGCAAAAAGGGATCTATCACAGCATTGGCATCCAGAGCCATTTATAACCAAAACTGCTCTCAAATGCCTTCTCCAACACTAAATTTTCACAAACTGGATCCAGAGTTTAAGGTAAGGAATCCGACCCTAGATAAGCATTCTAACAACTTTAGTAAATGATGTTATAGAAGATACACTATGTTCTGCTGAAACTGCATTACAGAAATTAAGCCCTTAAAACTACACTACATAATTTGTTAACATCTCAGTGGGAGTTTTTATAAAACAAACTATTTCAGGTGATGTGGCTTTTGAGAGCAATAACACTTGAACATATAGGATGTATGAGTCTCACAACACAGTGTACTTGAATTACCAGGGGTTTTACAGATTTCTGGACTCCATGTCAGAGGGTTCTGATTTGCAGTTTGAAGACAGAGCTCAGAAACTTATTTTTAAACAAGCCACCTCAATCATTACTCTGCTGAAAACCAAACAATCCAGAGATGAAAGAAAAATGCCGCTGAAAGTGCTTAGGGCTGACACGGCTTGGACAGAAGAGTTGGAATATGGAGGGACAGAGGTAGGAAGACTCCCTTTTGATTGAGTAAAAACTGCCAAAATCAATTTTGAAGGAAGCCACTTGTTGTACCCAGAGGAGAATTAAAGAGAGTGGGAGATCATGATAAAGCTTTTATCTTGGGCAAAACTGATGAGGTGACAGAGCAGTGATGAGTGAAACTAGCAGAGAGAGCATCATGCCATAAAATAGAAAATTCCCCAAGTATGCCAGAAAAAAAAATAACATATTCAGACACTCAACTAATTATTCTTCTAGAGACTTTTGGTTTTAAAGTGTTTCAAATTGTCCCAGAAAATAACCTTTAACTTGGCTCTTAAGTAGAAAGAGTATACTCTAAATGTAATCCTAAATGTCCTCCCAGCATAGTTTAAAGTAAGCCCTATTGGGGTACCTGGGTGTCTTAGTCAGTTCATCTGCCTTCAGCTCTGGTTATGATCGGGCTCCCTGCTTGCCAGGGGAGTCTGCTTGTCTCTTTACCTCTGGCCCTCCCCCCAACACATTTTTTCTCTCTATCATAAATAAATAAAATCTTAAAAAAAAGAGCATGCCTTATTTTTCTGGCCCCATGCATGATTTAAAATAATAAATAGATTAAACAACAAAGCCCCATTTGACTCCACACCCAAAAACTGATTACTACACCATTTTCCCTGCGATGGGACACATATGCCATCCACAACAAATTACTAATGTGCTCTATGATATTTGCAAATAAATACAATGTATTTTTACTTGTGAGTACCATCTGCAGGATTTCAAGCATGCAAAATATTTTGATGCTTCAGGGAGTTTTATATAATTGATGTTCTATTTTTCTGAGAATGGTTCAAATGACTGATTATGAAATGTTTGTCCAGTTTCCCTTACATTAAATCTTGAAAGTAATATCCCCACTCTCTGACCTTAATTTGGGCAGGCAACCCACTTCTTCACCAGTGCCCTCTGACTTCCCCAAATTCCTGTCATTTCATAGAAAAACAGAACCCCCTAAGTTATCTAGGTAAAGGAATAGGATTTCCTTCCAGAAGTATATGGTTGTTTTTCATTAACCATAAAAACAGAGAGATAGGAGCTTTCCTTCACAGAGAAGCTATTATCTATCATCACCACCATTCCCTTCTTTCTGTTGTCATGAGAACTCTCTAGGCAAAGCCAGATCCTCCTGCCAGGCTGCTGCTCTTGAACAGGAAGCCTCCTAATCATCCCGGACTTACCAGAACCATCTGGTGCTTGTGAAGTTATCTTGGAGCATTAAAAGGGAAGCTTGTAGGGCTCTCTGTGGAGCTGAGGCCTCAGGCCGGGAAATGAAACTGCTTTGCTTTTTCACTGAACCAGCTGAGATACCTGCCTGTAGGTGATGTACATCACACTTTTTAAAAGAGGCAGCTCCACGTGATGAAGCCACATCCTGCAACAGCAGCCCCCAGCAAGAAGTGCCAGAAAACGAAATCACACAAGGGTAGCAGCAGCCCACGTGATTCACAATCAGCATTGAGGACTTTTCTCATACGGAAGAGCTTGTGAACAAGTCAGATGAGCTGGGATGCCAAATTGAGAGCAGTGGAATGGGGGAAAATTTTAAAGGGCCTTTGATGAGCTACACCCCACCTCAAAGTCCTGTCTCTATTTTCAGTTTGATCCCTATACTAACCTCAAAAGTTAATTTTTGGATTTTACAGTATACTTTTCAGAAACAATAGCTGCAGAGCCAAAAATTCTTCAATACATTTTCTCTTATGCTCATAAATACCAACACATTTAGCAGCCAGAACCCATTAATTCCATATCTTGGCTTGGGTTGTCATTGAATACAGAGACATATGACCACTAGACCATAAGCTTCCTGAGGGCAAGAAATACATTTCAAAATCAGAATCCAAATTATGTAAGATGTGATGGCAAATGCTCAGATGTATAAGGAACAATAAAGATGTCATTTGTTGCATTTATGAGCATTTATGTGTTTTATCTTGTTCAATCATTTTGACTATTCAGTCATGGGAAGTCATGGGAAGATGTTTAGAAAAGTAAATCTCTTTTCCAGTATGACACAGCCTCTAGTGGTAGATCCAAGCTTTGAAATTTGGCAATCTGATCCCAGGAGCTATGACCTCAACCAACAGTTGTGTCCTTTCAGTAATATATGTTAAAGAAATTAAGAAAAAAATCAATAAAACATAAAACAGATAACCAAGTATATCTTTATATCTTCATCTATTTCAGTAGAACAATCTTTTTCAAAATGGCACTCGTGTAAACAGAACTTACATGTTTGTGTGCTTCTTTTTCTTGTAAGAAATCATGTTATAACTGATTGTTCTTCAAGGTTCCCAAGTACTGAAAATAAATGAGTTGCCTTGATAACCTACTGAATAGGTCTCTAAAAATCAATAAGCAATGCATGCTTTGGTAATTTCTGGTCAATAATTTGTTTATCAGAGAATCCAAGATATTTTATAAGTTGAGACAAAGATATGCCTGGGCATATCCAAAATACATGCTATGTTTGTGTATTAGGAGGGTGGTCACTTACAGAGAGGAGTTATTGATGAACTTCTGGAAAAATCTGCAATGGGGAATCACCTGTGTTTATTGGGGAAAGTGGCCCCCTAGACTGCTCACAGTGACTTCCACCAGATCCCAAAGCATCAGCTTGTAAAGGTGCAATCTACCACATCTATTTTCATAAAGAGGGATTCAAAAAAAAGAACAAAACAAAACAAAACAAAACATATACTTGGATTGTAACAAAAACAGATACCAATAAAAGGAGATGAAACAATGAACCCAGGCACCAAATTAAAAAAAAAAAATCAAACTGGGAAGATTATGATCAGCAGTGTTCCCTTTTAAAGTTTTCACATAAAACCTTATGATTGACTTTATATGCACTGGTTTGGTTAAACTAGAACAAAAAGTCAAAATATTGTTAGCTTCAGTTTATTTATGCAAGTGAAGCTGTACTGCTATTGTTTATTCTGATTTATGAAGAAGAAGAACAACAACAACAACAACAAGGAGGAGGAGGGGGGAGGTAGAAAGAGAGAGGGAAGAGAAGAAGAAGAAGAGGAGGAAGAGGGGGAGAAGTGAAGGAGGAGGAGGGTGGTAGGAAGAGAGAGAAGGACAAGAAGAAGGAGGAGAAAAAAAGATAAGGCAAAAAGGGAAAAGAATTCCTAGGCTTAACATTATCAATTGCTGTGTATTATTCCATATTTCAAGGAGAAGCACATTTAACTCAGGTATGATTGCTAAACTCTTGATGAACATTTTGATGTTTCAGTTCATGATCTTCAGATATCAGTCTCACAGTGAAAGAAATATTAGCTGCATGCTAATTTAAGAGCTGCCTCTTGTACCCTGTTGATGCTCTACCCAAAATTAGCAAGTTTCTTTTAATCAAATAAAAATCTTTAGATACTTTTTCTGAACACCGTAATAAATTAAAAGTGTAGGTAGTTACCTTTTCAAGCTTAATGCAGTAAATTCAGAGAAAAGCATGGTTTCCCCAAGGAATAAAATCTCTCCAGCACCCAGCTCAGCTTTTAATCAAGATCAGCCATCAAGGGACACCTGGGTGGCTCAGTGAGTTAAAGCCTCTGACTTTGGCTCAGGTCATGATCTCAGGGTCCTGGGATGGAGCCCCGAATCGGGCTCTCTGCTCAAGTGGGGAGCCTGCTTCCTCCTCTCTCTCTCTGCCTGCCTCTCTACCTACTCGTGATCTCTCTCTCTCTCTCTGTCAAATGAATAAATAAAATCTTAAAAAAAAAGATCAGCCATCAATATAATATGAAAATAAATGCATAAACAGATGGTGTCAATAAACAAGCCCTAGAGCCAGAGCACGGTAGGTTGTCAATTCAAACACATTAAGTGACCCAGATAATTCAAACCAACAAACACCAGCCTGTCATTTCCCATTCTTACCCCCCAAATGACTTAAATTTAACTCTGGAACATAAAGATATCATTGAGATATACTTCATTCTTCAAGGATATTACAACTTCTTGTAGATACCCAAATTTGAGGCTTCCCAGTGATTCTTTGTAGAAATCAGATGCAACATTAGTCTTGAGACTTAGAAGTCTTAGAAGAGAGACTTAGAAGTCATGCTGGGAGCAGGAAAGAATCCTGGCTCACAGTTCAGATAAAGAAGTGATGCTCACATGGAACTGGAAATTGTTATTCTTACTCTTGATACTATTATTCCTGGAAATGCTATTATCCTAGCTTGCCACTCAGTTTACTGCTAAATAATGGCTGAAACATCAAACATGCAAGGGCTTGACAATGTTTTCTAGAGTCATATGGTACATTTCAGATAACTCATAACTAAAATAATAATTAAATGAATGAGGGAAAGGAAGATTTAATTTAAGCAAAACGCTTTGGAGAAAATTTACATATACAAGGCACAGTATTTGAAAGATGTGTCTTTGGAATCAAGGAGACCTTATATGCACTTGATAGCTATGTGATTCTAGGCAAAGTTAGTTAACATGCCTAACTTCAGAAATTCATCTGTAAGTTGACACTCATAATACCTACCTCATAAGCTTATTTTAGGATAAAGTAAAATGGTGTAATTACACAATTTAGCATGTAATAATCACTGCAGTATTGGTCTCTATTATTATTTTACTAGAAATAAGATGAGCAAAATTGGGGTCAGTATAACAGATCACTCACTTTTGGGCATCTTTGAGCAAAATTCATCTTTCTTGCATTATTGCAGCATCATACTGCTGACTAGGAAAGTAAAAGGTTAAAAAGAAATTCTCTTACCAGACAAGCCCTAGCATGGCTGCTTCTATTTGGGAACACAGCTAGATCTGTTCCATAGAGTCAATGAGGGTCAAACATATACTTCAGAATGTATACAATAAAGAATTAAACATTGTCCCTTTTTGGTTCAATTGAAGTTAAAGCATGTATTGCAGAGCCTAAGATTCATATTTTCAAGAAATTATCTTTGTGATGTTATTTTATGAGATTTAATTAGATTCATTTTTTTAATTAACCTAAATGTATTATTTGCTTCAGGGGTACAGGTCTGTGAATCATCAGTCTTATACAACTCACAGAACTCACCATGAAAATATAAGGAAAAGGTGCAAGTACTTTTCTGAGATATCTATCTATCTATCTATATCTATATCTATATCTATATATCCATTTACAATTTTTTTAAAGACTTTATTTATTTATTTGACAGAGATAGAGAGAGAGCACAAGTAGGCAGAGAGGCAGGCAGAGGGAGAAGGAGAAGCAGGCTCTCCCTGGAGCAGGGATCCCCATATGGCGCTCGATCGCAGGACTCTGGGATCATGACCGGAGCTGAAGGCAGTCACCCAACACATAGAGCCACCTACGTGCCCATCCATTTACAATTTTAATGGGCGTGTACATTTGTGTTGCTTATTGCAAATCACTGTCATAAGAAGAAACACATTTCATTACTGACAATTTTGGCTACACCACTGTCATAAAATAGTTAAATAATCAAGTCTATGAGTTACCCTAACTAGTTAAAATGTTAATAAATTGGCAAATAAATTTTCATAACATTCTTGAATTTCATATTCATTCTGAGAATTTCTGTTACTGATAAATGGAATAGGCTACCAACTCTTCTCCACAAAGCAATGACCAGAGATAAGAAATACACAATGAGGGCAGATGGAAGCATTTTCAAATTCTCAGAAAGCTCTAAAGCCAAACAAATTGAATAAATTTTTTTGAATAAAAACACTCCTGTATAAGTTAAATTTATAAATGAAAGTAGAAAAATCTTCTTGAAGAAAGAGTTTACAAGGACCATATATCTAAAATTGGTATTTTGAATAACTATAGGCCAAGACGCTGAAAGAATTTTTGGTAGCTAATACTTTTACTAGTGAGGAAACCACACAAGCATAAAAGTGTTTAGAAATAGGATAAATGGCAGAAGCAGGCAAAGATTTATTAGATACTAAGAAAAAAATGAAAATTGAAACTAAATTGATTTTTTTTCTCTTTGTAACAGATACTAGGTGAAAATAATTAAAAGTTAAAATCAGAAATCTGGTATAATGTATAATTTGGTATAATATATAATATGTGATATAAAAAATTAAAAGTTAAAATCAGAAATTTAGTATAATGTATAATTTGGTATAATATAAAGCTATATGCAAATATGCTTTAACTGTATAAAAGCTACACATGATTATCGCTCTGTCTGGATTTGAAAATTTTCATGTAATCCTTTTCTCATTTTCATAAATTTGTAAGTTAAAGATCCTTTATATGTGTTTATAGTTATCTATAATATTCTTTAAAATTGCAATTATCAAGTTTTTGAGCATTTACTATGAATCAGACATGGTACAGAATAAAAATAAGATTTTGTTTATTCCTTTTAAAAAAAGAAAAGATTTATCTATCCATCTGAGGCAGGGAGGGAGAGAGTGAGAGGGAGAAAGATTCTTAAGCAGACTCTGTGCTGAGCATGGAGTCCCACACAGGGCTCAATCCCATGACCCTGAGATCATGGCCTAAACTGAAACTGAGAGTTGGATGCTTAACTGAGTGCACCACCCAGGTGCCCTAAGATTTTATTTATTTTTAATGATAATCCTTGGAGATAAATACTACAATTTTCCTATCTTCAGATGATATAACAAAAGCTTTGGGGAAGGTTGGCTATTTTTCCCATCACATAGGTCATGCCCGAATCTTACCTAAATACAACAGATGGGTATCTACCGGAGTCTTATGGACAATGTTTTAGTGCCAAGAAGTAAGCACACTAAATAAGCATTTTCCTTAGAGCATTAAGTACACCACTTTATTTATATATCCTAATTTTATATATGTATGGGTGTACCACACATTACCCAAGTCATGTATAATTTCGATATAATCTTTGTTAAAGAAAACCTCTAGTGTTTATAGCACAAATTGGCAAATTTTATTGTGAGGGACTAGGCAGTAAATTCTTAGGCTTTGCAAACCAGAAGGCTGCACTGTAACTAACCCAACTTTGTTGTTACAGCACAAAAAAGCCACAGACAAGACAGAAGTGAATGAGCTGGCTGTGCTCCAATAAAATTTTATTTATGGACACTTAAATTTGAATTTCATATAATATTCAGGTATCATAAAATATTCTTCTTGTAATTTTGCTTCAATGATTTAAAAATATAAAAAACATTCTAAGCTCTGGGAAGATACAAAAGCAGATGGTAGACCCAATTTAGCACCCAAGCTAGTTTACTGGCCCTCTGCCCTCCAGTGTCTAAAGTTCTCAGCAGTAGTAGTTTAGGCCCTAGAGTATTCATAAAATCTGGTACAACTCTACCCCGCTCTTTACATGAAAGATAAGTCTTAATTTACCATTTTTAATGTATGATATGGCTTTGAAGTGATATAATTAATTATACCCATAAAACACAAGTTATAAAATCCCTGGACATATTACAAAGAACAAGGTATAAAGCTTATCTGATATTTGAAACTAAGTAGTATTTTCTAGATTAGAATTTAAATATAACATCTGAAATTGAGGAGAAAGGTCTTGGGAATTTCTTATACATTTGACAGAGTGGGAGTTTGGAAATTTTTATTTTAGTAAATTTTGGAAAGTTTATCAAGGACATAGTTTTCAAGACTCCTAAGAAATAAAATGTTAAGTATCTTTTCTCTGAAGGATTCCACTGGTACTTACGAACTTAGCTATCAAATAATTTTTATTTGTATATTTTTCTTATACTTTGTTTGTTTTAGAAATGATATTCCCAAAATATTTTTACTTGGTTTTGGTCACTCTTCTAAAAACAAAAAATGAACTATATAATCTAGTTTCAAAATTCCTTTCTAACTTCATGATTTCTGGAAAGTCAATATACCTCAAAAAAAGCAATGAAAATTAAGCAGAGTATCTTCTTACCTGTTGCCCATTTTGACAGACAAGGCCCCAAAACAAGCATTCTTGCATGTAATTATACCTCTTGACATATCTAGGGATGATGTTCAAAAAGTACCTGAAGCTCCTAGTGTTATCAGCCTTCTTTTCTGCTAACTTGTACTCTCAAATTGAGCATGTTAGGGTACTTTTGCACTAAACTTTACAATTAATGAAAGATACAACAGTATATTTCTTCCTTTTGTTTGTCAAATAGCTACATATCAAGCAAAATGAAAAAAAAAAAATTGCCAGACTTTCCCTTTGCAAATAGTATCTCTAAAGGGATTTAACTGATTCAATATTTGAGTGGTCTTGATCATAATGTCATCACTTTGACTTTGATTCATGCCATAATGACCTTGAGGTCAAGCCAAAGCAGGCTTTTTTTTTTTTTTAACAGAAGAAAAGGCTATACAATATTTGATTATAAACATTAGAACAGCTAGAGTGAATTATTACAGGAAAGCCATTTTTGTGTGGGTTTTTTTTTTTAAGCCAGGCAAACTATGACTTTCATTTTTACAAAGTGTTATAGCAGTCAGTATTTCTCACATACTTCTCAGCTGATTGTCCCAGCAATGCCCGGTCAAATAAAAGGGAGACCACTAACCTTTGCCAAATCATGGCTGATCATGGAAAACAAAAAGGAGAAGCTAGACTTGCATATGGCAAACACTCCTTAAAATATTAAGAGATAATACCTACTTAAGAAGTCCAGTAACAGGGGCGCCTGGGTGGCTCAGTGGGTTAAAGCCTCTGCCTTTGGCTCAGGTCATAATCTCAGGGTCCTGGGACTGAGCCCTGCATTGGGCTCTCTGCTCTCTGAGGAGCCTGCTTCCCCCCTCTCTCTCTCTACCTGCCTCTCTGCCGCCTTGTGATCTCTGTCTGTCAAATAAATAAATAAAATCTTAAAAAAAAAAAAAAGAAGAAGTCCAGTAACAAAAAGAAATGCATCCTGTGTATAATGCAAAGAAATGGAATCTTCGTTTATGGAGACTAGCAAGATGGATGGGAAAGGAAATAAGATGGTGAGACGGAAGAGTCTCAAAGGATGAAATAGAATCAGTGACAATCCCAGCAATCACAGGGGTAATGAATTGTAAGAACAGGAAATTTTAAAGAAAAAGAGAAGTTTATTTTCAAAACTCAGTGGGAAAATGGTTATAGAATCTGTTCGACTGCCCCAGTTTTCTGATGGTTCTTGCTGCCGTAGAGATACCCAGCTCAGCAGATCTGCACTCTCCTCTTCATTCAACTTGTTCCATAGTTCCCATCCCTTCTTCCACAGATACTCACTATGAATACGGCATTTGCTCAGTAGACTGAGAGAGCTCTACTGCTCAGTGAACGATGAAGGAGAAAGGAATGATCCAGGGCTGAAAAGCAGAAGGAAGGAGAAATGCGGGGAAATAAACTATAATAAAATGTGAAATGGGTTCAAAAGAATGGGAAATGGGAACGGTGGTAACTGTGAAAATACCCATATATTCCTCTTTTTCTTCTTTATCCCTCAACACTGGTTATAAGCTTTGAAAGTAAGAACTTTGGTTGCACCCTTTAAACCATCAGCATGTTAATTATCGGGTTTTTTGACACTAGACTTAGCTCCAAGCCATCTGCGCCGTGGCTACTGCAATTGGTTATGGCACAATTTCAAACCCTTTGTCCTCCGTGTCCAGCACTGGATACAGAATGAGGGACATCATCGTAGTTTTGTCTTTTCCCTAATGGCAGCTTTCTCCAGTCCTCGGATTTCTGACACCTTATTGCTGGGGTGTGAAACATCATTCTGTTTCTTCCCATTTGACTTGCATTGTAATAGAGAGAAAGAAAAGGGAACAACCGTCACTGGAATGGAGCCGTGAGTAAGTTAAATGCTTCTTGAATAAATGTGCAATATCTCCTTCCCAGGCCTAGGTAATTGCTTTTTTATTTATCTCAAACCATTTTCATCCTCTTGCACAGCCTAATAGAGTCACTCAGCACACACAGTGGATTACCATCACAGGAGCTTGCAGGACGCAGGCTTTGCTGATAAAATAAATAAATAAATAAATAAATGTAATCATGGAGTCCATATTACAGCAAGTGGAAGCTGAAGTCTTACGTTTATATATTAAATTAAAACTGCTTTCTGCCCATATTATACAAAATGTAAATTGTAGTTCAGTCAGGCAGCAGAGGGTTTGGTTGCTTTTTGAGCAGAGCTGTCTGAAAGTTCTATTTCAGGGCAAACACCCCTCATGGGCCATGGGAACGTTTATTAATAAGTTAATATGGCAGTATTCATTCTAATCACATTTAGTATCAGTCTTGTGTTGAGAATAAACGTATGGGTGAAGGGAAGAGAACATTAATATCTTTTAAATGAGCATGGCTGATGAATACTCTCCTTAAAGTAAATGAAAAAATTCAAATGGAAAGAAATTTTAAGTGAACAAAAAGAAAGCAAAAATAGGAAGAATGCGTTATCACTCTACACTGAACCATTGCCTCTGTCAAAAGATTCGCTCTTTAACACCAGTCAGAACTTCATATTTTTTTCCCTTAACCAGACACTCCGGGAATTGTGATCATTGTCTATGCAATTGTTTTAGAGAATAGAGAACCACAGGCCCTGAATTATAAAAAGAACACATTCTGCTAATGAGATATCTTTTCATCATTAAAAGATGTACTATTGGGGCGCCTGGGTGGCTCAGTGGGTTAAGCCTCTGCCTTCGGCTCAGGTCATGGTCTCAGGGTCCTGGGATAGAGCCCCACATCGGACTCTGCTCAGCCGGGAGCCTGCTTCCTCCCCTCTCTCTGCTGCCTCTCTGCCTACTTGTGATCTCTCTCTGTCTGTTAAATAAATACATAAAATCTTAAAAAAAAATGATGTACTATTTCATGATACTCTAGAGACTCTAAAACTAAAAGACATTTGCTACTAGTAGACACATATGGACTATAAATATGATAACAAAACACACTTTGTCTGTATTTGGTAAGTATAATGAAAATATCCCTGATTTTATAGATAAAAACACTTATCCAGAAAATAGTACATGTGACTTCCAACTTGCTTCAGTTGTCTCTGCTCCCAGACTTCACAGATAATGACTGAAACAATAATCTAGAGACTATGCAAGAATGGCACACACCTGGCAAGTGTGCCAACACTCCCACATTCTGCTCTCGGGACAGACTAATTCACTATGGCATTCTTTCGACAACTCAGTATTAGGATGCAGATGACTCAGAAAAGCATACAAGGCAATGACTAGCAATTGATCTATGTCTCAGTTTCTTAGTTATTAGCATAGACAGACAAAACTCTGACTTACATGGTTTCAGATAGAATTAAGAATTATATAACTGGAAGTCATATATATATATATAGATCTATATCTACATCTATCTATATCTATATAATATAATAACCTTCTTATTTTAAAGATGCAAGAATTAAGGCCAACTACAGTGAAGTGATTTGCTCAAACCAGCAGAGGTATTTGCAGGACAGAATAGAACCTAGAAGGAAAAGAAAATGAGTCTGACCCTTCAATCGCACAGATAAGGAAACTGAGCATAGAACAGACAGATTTGCCCAAGACTAGGTGTTAAATCTTGTGCCAATCCAATCAATTGAAGTGGCTTCCTGGATCATTGTGTTGAAAGGGATGCCAAAGCTTACTGTGAGCCTAATAGATCAATTGACTAATTGACAATGATCAATGTCTCTGAGGTTTGAGGGTAAGGAAGGGCAGAAACAATATGCTATTTGTTGGAGGAGCTATTTGAGATGACGTGACCACCAACTGACCTGAGAACTGCACCTCCGCAAACGGAGGTTCCTCACTCCCTCCCCTGTTCTTGGAACCTATGCTTTCCCACCATTCTGCAGTGGGAGCCATTTCCAAGTAAACCACCTTTAGAGAGTAAGGTACTGTTGAGACCCTCTGGACTGAATATGTGAATGAACCCAGTTAAGGCCTCTATGACGATTTGTGAGATTTAACAGGGGTGTGCAAGGATCTCAAAACCTTGCAGCTGCCCAAGACAAGCTCATCCATAACTACTCTTGCTTTTTAAACCTGCCAGCTCCCAATCTGGAGTGGTCGGCCTCATTCTTAGGCCACTTCCTGGCCTCTAAAGGGCCAGTTTCAGATTATCTGGGAAACACCTGAGGGTGTGAACTAACAATATATAATATCCCTTATTTAACCTCCATATTCTTTTTTTTTTAAATTTATTTATTTGTCAGAGGGAGAGGGAGAGAGAGAGAGCGAGCACAGGCAGACAGAGTGGCAGGCAGAGGCAAAGGGAGAAGCAGGCTCCCCGCTGAGCAAGGAGCCTGATGCCGGACTCCATCCCAGGACGCTTAGCCTCCGTATTCTGAGCCTGGTCATATCAAAATGACTTTAAGGAATGATTTGGATCCCCAAATAGTGCCCTCCACCTTCAAGGAAAGAAAGCTTTTGTCATGTTTGCATAACTATTCGAGCTCATATGAAAGCAGTATTTTTCAATAGTTATAATTAAGTTGGTATCCTGATTTAATAAAACAGTTCTGTTAACTTAGTTAATGCTCCTGAGATCCAGCCTTACAGTGCTGACAAATTCAAATCTCTCAGCCTGCAATCTTCAAGGTCAGGCTCTGGAATTTGGTAGCAACGCAAAAATAATGTGAAGCCATTTGGGAAGAAGCCAGCTGGCTCTTTACTTTTAACAACCTTCTGCTTCTTCATGTGCCACACACCGTTTCCTTCAAAGTTTCATCTAGTATATTTGCACCTAATTTTAGATAACAGTATAGAAAAAAAATCACAACTTAGAAAATAAATTAGAATATTTCACTTTAAAGAAGTGTTTATCATAAGGTTCCTAATAATAACACACTCCCTCGGTACATTTAAAATAAGATTTGATTCACCCAAATTATTTAAAAATAACTATTCAGTAACATATATCTACTGCATAAAATAAAATTCACATGCCTATGAATAATATCTACTGGGGGGAAAAAGCCAAATAATTGATAATAAATGCATATAGCACTTCATAAGATCTGCTTTAGAAAGAGTCTTGATTATTATTACACTGTGGAATCACTAAAGGCAAAACAGATGCAGGAAAGGGATTACAAAGTCATCTAGAAAAGACTTCACTATTAACTTATTTTTGAAAATTCAATTCAAGAACAGATTGAGCCAAGTTTGAAAGAATGCTATTTATTTCCTGGACAAGTATTTAATTATCTGTATTTAAGGGGATATATATGCCTTATTTGGGATAAGGAAAGGTACGATATAGTATTTCATTATTTTTTCTTGTTCATATATGTTTAGAAGAATATATAGATATTAAACAAATTTTATCTGTCTTTCTAAATTGTTGCTATTTCCTATCAACACCTACTACTTTCTTTTTCTTCCTTAAGCCCAGATGAATCCTAGTTTAAGATTAGGATAAATACACTCAAATACACTCTTTCAACCTGAAGAGAGAGAGGCAAAAGCATAGATTAAAACATGGAGCAGAATATATCGAGAGCACTTAGGCTATCCCATTTTGGAAATATATTTGTGAAGCTTCTAGTACTAGTAGCAATTATAGTATATTGCTCATCCATACCAAAATGGCTTTGTCTCCAGTGATATTCTTGGTCAAGGTTTTTTTTTTTTGTTTGTTTGTTTTTATCCCATATAGCAGAAAATAGACTTGTTAGTTTTGCTGCAGTTTTCTTTTTTCTTTTTTCTCATAGTTTTCTTGAGCTAACATAACAAAATTGATGCGTTTGTAGTATGGATCTGAAATTTGGCATTTCTTCTTCAAGAAAAATGCAGTGTTGGGAAAAACTAAAATTATGTATTGCATTTTTGAGATATAACAGAACTGTAGGCAAAATAGATATTATAATTAAAGTTCTTATTTTTATAATCAGACAATTTTTAAAATATTTGTCATATTTCTTTCAAAAGTAAAAGGAATCTCAGTTGACTTTTTGCTATCCTTTGCTAACATACATAATGAATCAATGTTATCCTTACAACCACTTTTAAATCACATAATTGCACATGTATGCAGTTAAGAAAGGGATGGGAAAAGGAAAAAGGAAGATAAAGGAAAGGAGGGAAAGATAGAGAGGGAGAAATATGAGGAATTTTTGCCAGGGAATTCTATCTAATTGTGAATATATGGGGAGAAATCATTTTATATTTTCCCAGTAAGATTCTAATATTCACTCCAATTAGACTCCCATGGTGTGAGAGTAATTAATTTTCAAAATACCTTTTTTTTTTCTTTGTAGAGAGAGAGGGAGAAAAAGAGAGATGAGAGGGAGAGACAACATTTAGAAGGCTTTACCCCGAGATCAGGTCCAGATCGAGCTCATGTTGGCTGGCTCTGAGATAAAGACCTGAGCCAAAATCAAAAGTTGGAGTCTTAACCAACTACACCAGCCAGGCACCTCAGCCATTTTTTAAATTATAACTCATGGAAAGTTTAGATTGTTTTTGAATTACTGATCTACATGATAATGTTTTGTTCATAGTGATGATATCATTCACATATTTGTAAAAAAATTAAGGGATATATTAAAGTTATAAACAGAAACCCTACCTAGTTAAAATAAAGTAAAATAATTCATAAGCTTACTTGCAAACGACTAAGTTGATAATGACAATCTGTAATAACCAGTGAGTTGGAATCTTCATAAATAAGTATATATGTGTGTATGTGTTCTCTTGATCCCCGCCTTGTGTTATATTAATTTGCCAAAATGTCTCATGGAATTCAAGCAGACTGTTTCTGCACTAGATTACCAGTTTATTAAGAAAGGACAGAAGGGGCAGAAGTAAAAGACTCTTAGGGAAATGTATGGGGAACTTCCTTGCCTCCTCTGAGCACACCACTTTCTCAGCACCATCTCATGTTCACCAGCCCAGAAGCTCCTCCAGCCCTGTACTTTTTGGGTTTTTTAGGAACCTTCATTATGTAGGCACAATTGATTAAATAACTGTCTATTGGCAATAGAATTATCCTTTAGCCCTTGCCCACTCCCAGAAGGTGTGTGGGGAGGTCGGAGACTGAAAGTCCCAAACTTCTCCTCATGTGATTGGTTCTCCTGGTAAGAAGCACTCCCATCCTTAGGTGGGACCCAAAAGTCACCTCATTAAAACAGCAAAATACACCTTTATCCCCTTGATGGCTTTCATCACTTAGGTAATTCCAAGGATTTGAGAAGCACTGGGATGAAGACCAAATCACAATTGCCATACCATCTTTGCCTTAATATTTTAAAAATAAATTCACTAAATCTAGGGGTACCTGGATGCCTCAGAAGACTATGCACCTGACTCTTGATTTTGGCTCAGGTCATAATCTCAGGGTCATGAGATTAAGCCCCATACCAGCTCCACCCTGAGGCTAGAGCCTGCTTAAGATTCTCTCTCTCTCTCCCCCTTTCCCCCCGCCCCTTCCCCTGCTCACACATGCTCTCTCTCCTTCTTAAAAAAATAATAATATAAAATTTAAAACAGATAAATAAAATAAAAATATATAAAAATTTTAAAAATAAATTCACTAATTCTTGCTTAAGAATAGATTCCTAAAGATTATAAGCCAAATCTTCCATACAATTGTAAACTCTTTCTATACATTATAAAATTGTTTCCTCAAAAGTATTTTCCAATCAATTTAACTTTGCTAGCAGTATATGAAGGAATCTCGTGACAAACCTGTTCCTATTGAGTACCATCCTTGAAAAAAAGTTAAATCTTCCATTTCCAAAAGCAAAAGACACATTTAGATAAAAATAAATTGCTGTAAGTCCATTTAAATAAAAAAAAATATTGCATTCTCTTGGGACGCCTGGGTGGCTCAGTTGGTTAAGCGGCTGCCTTTGGCTCAGGTCATGATCCCAGCGTCCTGGGATCGAGTCCCACATCGGACTCCTTGCTCAGCAGGGAGCCTGCTTCTCCCTCTGCCTCTGCCTGCCATTCTGTCTGCCTGTGCTCGCTCTCTCTCTCTGACAAATAAATAAATAAAATCTTAAAAAAAAAAATATTGCATTCTCTAAAAAGGGGACAAAATAAATTAGGTAAGTGCAAAATCCATGCCTGTCTATGCAAACATGAGGATTACCCATAATTGCCACACAGTGCCACATACCCAAATCTGTCTGGTTAGTGTTGCTACTTCTTCAAAATATGAAGTAAAAAACAAGCAAACAAAAACAAACAAACAAACAAAAAGCCCATTCTCTGGCCTAAGAGATCTCTCAAAAGCCTTTACTATGCCTTCTTATGGCCGTTTTAATTCTCTCACCTGGGAGGGGCTGCAGGAACTGGGAATCAATACCTTCCTGGGATGGAAAGTCAAAAGCAAGGAATCCCCATCATTTGTGTTTGGAAATATTTGTTGTGGTCCACTGAGCTGAGTTCCTCAAGTTCTCTGAAAACATGCTATGTTAAGAATAATACAAACAACTACCACTGAAACTAGTTTGTTTCTACATATACCAACCCTAACCCTTAGCCAATATCTGTTTGTTTTTTTGCTTTTGTTTTTTTGAAAAAGTGAATATTTTTTAATGCCACAACCTAAGTCTTTTTACATACATTGCAGATGTCCTAGTGCCTTTTCAATTATTTTTTCAGTAGAAACAAAAATATTTATGATATTAAAATTTATCTGATTTTCTTACAGTATTACTCCACAAAATAATTTGTAAACTTTTCAACAGTAATTATTTCTTCATTGATATGAGAGATTTAAGAGAAGTTGACAATAACAGAAAATTTTATTTTATTGTAACTTTATAAAATGGTATTGGATTTGAGTGGCACCTGGATGGCTCAGTCAGTTAAGTGTCTGCCTTTGGCTCAGGGACCTAGCCCAGTGTCAGGCTCCCTGCTCAGCTGGGAGTCTGCTTCTCCCTCTCCCTCTGTCCCTCCCCACCCCTGCTCATGCTCTCTCTCTCTTTCAAATAAGTAAATAAAATCTTTAAAAAAATGATTTTTGGATTTCATTCATTCAACAAAACTCTTATAAGGGGCTGAACTAAAATATTTGAGTGCATGGAATGTTGCTGAATTTGGGGAGATAGAAAGATAAATTAGGCAAACTCTGTCCCCTTGGAAAGTTCACAACAGCACAAAGAAGAGATGAGATAGGATGCCACTATTAAAGTCTAAAATAGACTAATGGTGCACAGACCAAAAGAAATACAGAATGGATGGAGATCAGGATGAGGGGAGGTTGGATTAATAACAGTTTCTGAGACATATTCTAGAGACTCTAGTACTAGCTTAGGTAAAGGCAATAGTCAAAGATGAATCCAAGTTTTCCAGCTTGATATGCTCACTGGTCAGTCATGTTACTCCATATAAAATCAGGATATAAGAAAGATGTTTGGAGGCAAGGGGGGTGTAGTGAGCTTTAAGTTTCCTGACCGATTGCTACCTCATCTTTCCTCCATTGTGTAGCATCCATCCTTAATTTTGAGTTTTATGTCATTTGAGTTGATTAATCTTACTTGCCAAAAACATTCTGATTAATCTAAAGATCTATTCTCTTTGGGGCCTAGGGAGTTGGAAGTGCTTGTGGGATATCCAGATATAGCTATGAAACAAGAAGTTGGGAATAGATGTGAGAACTGAAGAAAATAATAGGAATGTGTGAAACAGCATGCTCTCCAATGTGTAAGTAGAAATACAGACAGCACTAATACACAGTCTCTATGCATTTCATAGTATTTTTCAAAGTAAAATTATCAATTATACTTGCATAAGATTTAGCTTTGTAAAAATTAAGGTATTTTAAGGAAGATTATAAAATACTTTCGTGTATTCTGATATTAAGGTACATTAGAGATATATTAGATTCTACTAGATACATAAGATTATCTCTGATACATAAAAATACATACTAAAACTCTTGTTTTTTTAAGTGCATGGTGTTTTATTAATTATATTCTAATTTTTGCATCTCCTTTTCCACATGGTATTTTAAAAAATTAAAATGTGCTTCAGGCAGAATGACCAAAAAGTATTTATATCTCAAGGCAGTATGTTACAGACAATAAATTTATCTACATTTGAAAACTCAGGTAAGTTATATAATTTAAGAAAGGAGCAAGGTTTTTTTGCAATTACCAGTGATACCATTAGCCGTTATTTTGGTCAACATTCTGTTAATTTTTTTTTTTTTAAGATTTTATTTATTTGACAGAGAGATACAGTGAGAGGGAAAACAAGCAGGGGGAGTGGGAGATGGAGAAAGAAGCTCCCTGATGAGCAGGGAACCCGATGTAGGGCTCCATCCCAGGACCCTGGGATCATGACCTGAACTAAAGACAGATGCTTAATGACTGAGCCACCCAGGTGCCCCTATATTCTGTTGATTTTTTTTTATTAAAAGAATACTTTCTTTACCATAAAATCTCAGCTATTTAGAATATTTATTGTAAGTAGGTGATAATAAAAGTAACATTTCATATTAGCAGATTTTTTTAAAGGTTTTATTTATTTATTTGACAGACAGAGATTACAAGTAGGCAAGAGAGGCAGGCAGAGAGAGAGAGGGGGAAGCAGGCTCTCCGCAGAGCAGAGAGCCCGATGCGGGGCTCGATCCCAGGACCCTGGGATCACAACCTGAGCCGAAAGCAGAAGCTTTAACCCACTGAGCCACCCAGGCGCCCCATATGAGCAGATTTGAGGTAACTTAGCTCTTTTCCCAGCAGGCCTCATATCGATTCTACTATGTTGATTTCTTTCCTAAGAACACATACCAGCTTTCACCTGCCTAAAAACTAACGACAACATCCCTCACCTGAACAATCTGCTAGTAGTCCCAACACAACTCTCTTTTGGCCTTATCTTTGATCCCTCCTCATGTCATTATCACACATCCTTCCTTTGTACATATGTATGCACATATATGCACATGATTTTGTGTCTCTGCAAACTCCTTCTCTTTAAGATTTGCCCATAATTTAACATAGAGTTCATGTCTTATCATTTTCTAGAATGTGTCTAAGTTGATTTTTATTCCTCAGATTATTTATAATGTTAACAATTTGCACCATATACTTTAGAATCTGTATATATATATATATATATACATATATATATATATGTATATATATATATTCTAGTCCTCATCAGCCCAGGTCTATTCATTGCATTTTTTGGAAATGCATCATATATTGGGGACAAATCTGTTCTATAGCACTTATTACAGTATTCTATTTGTAGGAATAATTTAATAAAATTAAAATGATTTTTATTTTAATTAAGCAGACACAGATAATCAAGACGTAATAATCTGGTAGCATAAATATGTCTTCCAATGTTGTGACAAAAATTTTTGATCTCTCAAGCAAATACTCTAGATAAGGTTTTTAACTGGCTTACAAATTTTAGGGCCTATTTTGGTAGTGTTCATACACAAGGAGAAAGAAAAAGAGAAATGGGCATCAAGAGTGCTTGTAAGAATAATTATCCCCTCAAATATCACTATTAAGTGGAGCATAATAGTGAAAAAAGGGGAGAAAATTAAAGATGAGAAGAGGGAAGATTTTAGAGGATTCTTAGCTGTTATATTTTCTTTATTACATTAACAAAGACTTCTATGTGATTTCTGGGTTGATTTCTAGGGTTCTTAGATATTTGTGACTATGCTCTCTTGGAAAACATCTTTTATAATATCATCACAAGTGTCCAATATCACTATAAAGTAGAGTAAGCATTCAGTATCCTCAAAGTTTAATGCCTAAATAGAACACTAGCATAGATGCTCAACATAACTGGAAAATAGTGTTTTACACTTATTTAAAACAACACAGTTTCTATTCCATAACAAAGGTTTTTACTTTGGTTGTTCTTGTTTTGGAGGCTAAGTACAGCCTATACCAAAAGTTGGTTCTTATATACTACAACGAGGACAAGCATGATAATTCTTTTCTTCATAATTTTCCACCTCAGTCCTCCGACGCACTGGTATGTTTATAGTGTCTCAGAAAACAGAAACAAAAAAATAAATCTAAGTTTTCATCTACTGTATTGCTCCATTTAATAGATGAGAAGCTGATTTTCTCCCCAAGATCACACAGATAACTGCTAACATCACAATGTTAGAATCCAAATCTCCTAATAAATCAAACTATTCATTTTCCTGATCATTTTTTTGACTTAATCAAAACATTTTTAATTCTACTATTTTTGAAATGGGAATATTTTGAGGCAGATATGAATGATCAAATTCCTTATATAATCTTAAATTATCTTCCCATTCAGTTAGGATTAAAATTTCCTTTATTTATTTACATACTTCCAAAAGAATTCAAGATATTCTGCATAATTAAATATGATACATAATAAGCATATTCAACTTATTGCTCCTATAAATAAGGTGATAATAATAAAGAAGGAATCTCAGAGGATTTGAGATTCAAAATAATTTTCGCCTAAATGTGACCAGGTTCTATTTCACAGGCAAATGGAACATTAACTTTCAGCTTACATGAGAAAGGAAGCTAATTGATACCTCAAGAAATATAACCTTCCAAAGCCTAAGTAGAGAAAAGCATACATATTGCCTTCAATTCTCAACACAAAGTCATTTTCTTCTCTTAGGCCAAAATTTACTGGGTCTAACAGGTAAATGGGTTTAAGATGAAGGGTTAACAAGGAACTTTTCTCTCTCATCCATATGAAAGCATGGGAACCATGAAAGAGATTTAGAGTATGACAGATTGTGAGGAGATCCTAGCATTGGAGGATCCTCTGACCATGCCCCCTCCCCAAGAATTCTGGTACCAGATAGATTGAGTGGAAATGGTTTTCTTGCTCTACCAATATATCAACTAAATATGTAAAGCCAAAACTATTAAACATGTAAGAAATTCATCATTGAGGGTAACATGAGGTTAATTAGCTATTACTCTGCAAATTAATAAAGAGGAAGAATCAAGCATTTACCCTGCCTTTTCTGAACAGAACAAATAGGCTTCAAATATTCATATAATCAAGTAGTTCTTCATTTGATGAGTATAAGGTCTTCATGGAAGAAGTCAGGCTAACAAATGCAGAAATAATGCTACATGTAGAAAATCACCATTTTGCAACTCCTAATGAAATAATGGAGCTAGGCAATGATCACTAATTAATTCTAAAACACTAGGTGAGAAGTTAATGGGAATCATTATAAAGAATGGCTCAGACTGACACTACCTGAACACAGACATCAATCATAGTTTCTCTGAAAGCAGAACAACCAGATATGGTATGCCTCCTGCTGTGAGGCAAGGGCAAGTACATAGTCCCCCAGTGAAGTATTCTTGGAAAAATAAGATGAGGACATGAATCTAACCAAACCTCTAGATATAATTATCAGTAAACAGAAAATCTGGGTGAATTAGGAAGGGTTTAAATATCATCAAGGGAAAGTCTACAAGCAAATAGAGAATGTGGGGCATTATACAAATAAATGACAAAAATGATTTCCAAGAAGTAAATGACAAGATACAAATGTGAATAGTCCCTTTTGCAAGGTATGGACCTTGTTTGGGTCTGATTTGAAAATTAAAAAACAAAAACTATAAAAATACATTTCTTTAGACAATTAGAATAGTTAGAACATTGATATTATGTTAGTTTGGCGATAGCATTGTTGTATGTGTTTATGTATGTGTATGTATGCACACATATATACTATCTCTGAGGCATTTATATTGAAGTATCTATAGATAAAATGATGTGATATGACATTTGTTTAAAATGCTATTCACAAAAAATTGAAACAGAAGATGTGAAAGACTGATAAACAGTTGATAACCATTGAAGATGGGGGAATAGGTACATGGAGATTTATTATACTACATGCTCTATTTGGGGGTATGTTTGAAAATTTCTAAATAGAACAATCTTCATTCAAATAACCTTTATATAAAAACAATTATAGTATCACATTTCAATATATCATCTTTCTTTAAAATCTAGATATATCTGTTAGACAAATAAGGAAAAACATAGTGAAATTGACTAAGGCAGTTTACATTCTACATTTACTGCATATATTGAAAACTTCAAAATAAATTATGAAGTTCCTAATAATCTTTAATATTTCCAAAAAGTTGAGACTTTACAACATTTTTGGTCACTTGTATTTTATTCAAAAATTAAAAAAACACATAAATTACTTCAGAGATAATTACAGAAACTTGAATAAGAACTGCATATTCAGTGAGATTTCTATTTCACTGATATTAAATTTCTTGGATATGATGATGCTATATTGTTATGTAGAAATATTTAGTTCTTAAAAGATTCCTCCTGAAAAATTTGAGAATGAAGTGTATTTATCACTATAATTTAATTTGAAATAATTCAGCCAAAACACACCACACACACATACACACAAACACACACACATATAGATGAAAAAAGAAAGGTGAGGAGAAATTCAGATTTTGTAAAATGTTAAAAAATTGGTAAGTCTGGTACATTGGTAAGCATGTACATGTCTTATACTATTCTTTCAATTTTTTTGTAGGTCTGAAGCTTATCATTGTAGAGGGTTGGGGTGAAAATTAAAATTAAGAAAATAAAAGTTGAATAAACAAAACTTTATAAGTTTAGAAGTTAAATTCATTAATTTATCTCTTGGATCAAATAAAAAATAAAACATTAAATAACATTCACAAGTCCAGAGACCATTTCATACAAATATCATCTCTAAATGGTCATGAAAGCAGGAATTGACTTTAAGGTCTTTTATAACAAGAATACATGAGTATAAATATCCCAAAACAATCATTATTAAAATAAAAGCTGATGTTTAATGGTCATTTATGATTGCCAGGCAATGAACTACACAGTCTATGTATAGCATCTCATTTAATTTTATCATGACAAACTCATGAGAAAGTACCATTATCCTCTAAATTTCTGGTGGTTGCACAGACTGGAGAGTGGTGGGGTCAAGTTTGTTCCCCTTTATTACTACACACAGCATAACTACTACTCACTTTCTTCTTGCCCTGACACATCAGAGCTGGCGGTCACCATGCTGCCATAAAGGAAATGTCTACTTCAGCATAATGATTCAACAAGTATAAAAAATAAATTCAAAATGATTAAAGACCTAAATCTGAGATCTGAAACCGTTAAAACCCTAGAAGAGGACATGGGTAGTAAACTCTTTAATATTGGCAATAGCAACTTCTTTCTAAATGTGTTCCTGAGGCCAGGGAAACAAAATAAAAATAAACTCCTGGGACTACATCAAAATAAAAAGCTTCTGCATGGGGAAATAAACTATCAACAAAACTAAAAGGCAACCTTTGGGTTGAGAGAATGTATTTGCAAATGACATATCTGACAAAGGGTTACTATCCAAAATATATAAAGAATTTATAAAACTCTATACCTCCAAAACAGATAATCCAATTAAAAATGATCAGAAGAGGGGTGCCTGGGTGGCTCAGTGGGTTAAGCCACTACCTTCGGCTCAGGTCATGATCTCAGGGTCCTGGGATCGAGTCCCGCATCGGGCTCTCTGCTTGGCGGGAGCCTGCTTCCCTCTCTCTCTCTGCCTGCCTCTCTGCCTACTTGTGATCTCTCTCTGCCAAATAAATAAATAAAATCTTTAAAAAAATGATCAGAAGACATGAGTAGACATTTTTCCAAAGAAGATATACAGATGCCCAAAGAACACATGGAAAGATGCTCAACATCACTTATCATCAGGGAACTACAAATCAAAACTCCAATGAGATATCACTTCACGCCTGTCAGAATGGCTAAAATCAACAACACAAGAAACAGTAGGTATTGGTGAGGATGTGGACAAAGGGGAACACTCTCACACTGTCGGTGGGAATGCAAACTGGTGCAGCCACTCTGGAATACAGTATGAAGTTTCCTCAAAAAGCTAAAAATAGAACTACTCTTATGATCCAGCAGTATACTACTGGGTATTTACCCAAAGAACACAAAAATACTAATCAAAGGGATATATGCATGCTGATGTTTATAGCAGCACTAACCACAATAGCCAAGTTATGGAAACAGCCCAAGCGTCCATTGCCTGATAAATGGATAAAGAAGAAGTAGACTATTACTCAGCTATAAAAAAGAATGAAATCTTACTGTTTGCAAGGACATGCATGGACTAGAAAGTATTATGCTAAGCAAAATAAGTCAGAGAAATACAAATACCATATTATTTCACTCATATGTGAAATTTAAGAACCAAAACAAGAGAGAAAGGGAAAAAGAGAGAGAGAGAGAGACAGACCAAGAAACAGATTCTTGGGGCGCCTGGGTGGCTCAGTGGGTTAAAGCCTCTGCTTTCGGCTCAGGTCATGATCCCGGGGTCCTGGGATCGAGCTCCGCATCGGGCTCTCTGCTCCGCGGAGAGCCTGCTTCCTCCTCTCTCTCCCTGCCTGCTTCTCTTGCCTACTTGCAATCTCTGCCTGTCAAATAAATAAATAAAATCTTAAAAAAAAAAAAAAAGAAACAGATTCTTAATTATAGAGAACAAATGGATGGTAACCAGAAGGGAAGCAGGATGGGGTGGTGGGGGTGATGGAAATAGGTGGAAATAGGTCATGGGGATGAAGGAGTGCCCTTGTGATGAGCACTGGGTGTTGTATGGAAGTGTTGAAATCACTATATTATACACCTGAAACTAATATTACACTGTATGTTAACTAACTGGAATTTAAATAAAGCTTAAAAAAATAAAAAGAATGTAGATTCTGAGGCAGTCAGCCTACAAATTAAATTCCTGCTCCAATATTTTCTAGTTGTGTTACCTTGGTCAAGTGATTTGCTCTCACTCTTCTTCATTTTCCTCAACTATAATAAAATGATGAGAAAATTATGTGAGGTAGGTGCATTTAAAGAATGTAGTATGGAGCCCGGTACATAGGAAGGACAGTAATTCCCCCTTATCTGCAAGGGATATGTTCTGAGAACCCGAGTGTTTTACTGAACCTGCAGGTAGTACCAAAACCTATTTATACTTTTTTTCCCTACATATACATACCAATTATAGTTTAATTTATAAATTAGGCATAGTAAGAGATTAACAAATAATAAAAAACAAAAATTATAACAATATACTGTAATAAAGGTTATATAAATGTGGTATCTTTCTTTTTCAAAGTATCTTATTTTACTGTACTCACAATTCTTGTGATCATGTGAGATGATAAAATGCCTATGGATGAGATGAAACAGGTCAATGACATAGGCGTGGTAAGAGAGTTAGGCTACTACAAACCTTCTGATGAGTTATCGGGAAAGGAGAACCATTGGATTCTGGACTGCAATTGACATCAGAGAACTGAAACTGGGAACATGGGAGACTACTCTATCCAGTAAATGTTAGATATCATTACATGGAAGGAAATTCTTTACTGAAGCAGCTTCAGAGGATTTTGAAAAAAGCAACAATATTTCAAAATAAAAAGCTTAAAGCACAAATAGGGGACAGGGAGATACTGAAAGTAGCAATATTTAACAATTAAGTAGCAGACAGTCTGAATTTAATTACATCCCCAAGCAAAGTGCCTGCTTAATATAAAGTATAAGCTTATTAAATTCAGTTATTTGACAAATGTTTAACAATGAACACCTAAGTGCCTTACAATAAAGATTGAAATAGATGTTTTACTCATTAAAAAAAAAAAAAACAGTAAAATAAGCACAGAGTATTTAAACTTAAACTTGAATTCACTATTAAAAAAAATTCCAAGATCATTCCATGAAGTGAGCATATCACCCCAAATCTCCTACCATACCAAAGGAAGATAAACAGAAGAAATATTATCAAAGAAAATTCATCATGGCTATCTTGGCAGCATTCACCATTGTATTTAACATGGAAAGATAAACTGTTCTAACCCGTCACGTCAAGAAAAACACCAGTTCTCTTTTGAGCCTTCTGCCATCTACGCTGCCAGCATCAGCTTTGGTGGCTTATCTTTCCTTCCTATTTTATCAAAATAATAATTAAGAAATGAAATAATCCTTAAAGCACAAAGTATAATCAATATATTTCCCATCCACTTACAAAAAAAGAAAAAAAAAAAAGCAATTATCCAGAAAGTCCTAAGCCCTAGCTAAAACCTGGGTCTTACTATCTTCTTCTTCTTCTTCTTCTTCTTCTTTTTTTTTTTTTTCTTCAAAAGGAAAGGGGTAGAGTAACAAAGACTTTCTGGGTAATTTACCACAGATTCTAAAGAAGAGGGCACAGATTGAAGTTAACAGAAATACTGTTCATCTCCTGCATTCTACATCTGCATTAAAACCATGCCTAAGGTTATCTAAGAATCTAAAATATAAAAGCAAATTAGAATATAGTTTTGCTGTAAAGAATAAAATATGTAAATACTGAAAACTGGGTGAATAAGCAATCATTCTTAATTCTTTTTAACTATAATATTTCCTCTGCAGCCTTAGGCTCATCTTTTACCCTTTGGTAAAATAATTTATAGAATCAAAGCCTATAAGCCCATGGGGAAATAGAGTTATGGGAACAAAACCATGCTTGAACATAGTATTTTAATAGGTTTATTATTCACAAAAATAAAACAACATCTAGCATGTATTAAAATGTAATGACATTGTTACACATAAGAGAAAAAATATGAACAAGACATAGACTTTTTAGGAAAGATGACTTTTTAAATAGAAAAAAAATGTCTTAAAGGACCTTGCTCTTATGAATTCATAGGGAGTAGTCTGGTTAAGCAAGTGTAAAACAGAAAGAGAGATAAATTACTGTGCATAATGGATGAATAGGAATCTAGCAAGTGGGACTACCAGTGGGCTGTGAGGGTGAGAAAGGAAGTTGCAGATGTGGGAGGGAGCTGGAGAAAATAAAGAAAAGAAGATCAGTTGAATATTTTATCTGGGAGGGGGCATGGATGAGGTTTTATTAGGACAGCTATTCATTATGCATTTTAAAATCACTTACTCATCAATTTTCTAATCCCAAGTCAAAACATTCAAATCTTCACTAAAATTCTCTTTAAAAAAGCCAAACACCTTGCCTGAAGGGTGTTTTATGAGACATCAATATTATATAAATTTGGGTCAAAAAAAAGATCACCTGAAAGAGATGAAATACAAAATTGTTAGAAACAGGAATTATTACCAGAAGTGAAAGGTGAGCATCTCCTTCACCAAATACCTAGAGATATCGAACAGAGTGTTGGACTTACACCACACTTATTTGAATTCACAAGGAAGGATGAAGAGCCTTGACACCTCCCATGTCCTCAAATTCTCCATTCCAGATAATTTAAAGAATATGCTTCTGACTACATTTCATTTCTTTCAGTTATTATTCAAAACATCTTATATCACATACAAAAAGCAACTCAAAATGGATTAAAGATTTGAACATAAGACTGGAAACCATAAGACTCCTAGAAAAAAAAACACAAAGGGAAAGGTCTTGGCAATGATTTTTTGGATTTGACACCAAGAGCAAAGGCTAAAAAAAACAAAATAAGTGGGATTATATCAACCTGAAAAGCTTCTACATAGCAAAGGAAACCATCAACAAAATAAAAATGGAACCTATAGAATGGGATAAAATATTTGCCAATCAGATATATATGATAAGGAGTTAATATCCAAAATATATAAAGAGCTCAAAGCTATATAACAAATATATATGTATAATTTAAAAAAATGTGCAGAGAAACTGAGGAGACATTTCTCCATAGAAGACCACAAATGGCCAACAGGTACATGAAAAGTTACTCAACATCACTAATCATCAGGGAAATGCAAAACAAAACCTTGAGAAATCAGTTCACACATGTTAGAACAACTAACATGAAAAAGACAAGAAATAACAAATGTTGGTGACGGTGTTGAGAAAAAAGTACCCTTGTGTATTGTTTAGTGGGGATATAAATTAGTTCAGCAACCGTGGAAATAGTATGGAGGTTCCTCAAAAAATTAGAAAAAGAATTTTTGTATTTTCCAAGGTTTCTACTTCTGGGTATAGATCCAAAGGAAATTAATTTAAAAAGGATATCAAAGAGGTATCTGCATTCCCATGTTCATTGCATCATTATTCACAATAGCCAAGATAGGGAATTAACCTAAGCATCCACCAACAGATGAATGGACAAAGAGGACACACACACACACACACACACACACACACACACACACACACACATTCAACTATAAGAAAGAAGGAAATCTTGCCCCCTGTGACAAAGAGATGGACCGCAAAGGCATCTTGCCAAGTGAAGCCAGAGGAAAACAAATATTGCATGGTATCTCTTATATGTGGAATCTTCAAAAAAAGAAAAGAAAAAAAGAAGTCAAATTCACAGAAACATAGAGTAGAAAAGTAGTTGCCAGTTGCCAGGAGCCTGGGATAAGGGAAATAGAGAGAGTTTGACAAAAGGGTGTAAACTTTCAACTATAAAATTAATATGATCTAAGGTTGTAACATCAGAAATGGTGACTACAGTTGATGACACTGTGTCGCAGAAATGAAATTTTCTAAAGGAGTAAAACTTAAGTGTTCTCACCAAAGTAGAACAGCAAAACAAAAAAGGAAAAGATAAATATGTGCGGTGATAGATGTGTTAATTACATGGGGGAATCTTTTCACAATATATATGTATTTCAAATCTCATGATATACAAATTCAGTATCTAATAATTTTACTTGTCAATGATGCATCCATAAAACTGAAAAAAAAGGGAGATGTCAGTATGTTCACAGTCTCTCAGTCAAACATTAAATGAGGTTCTTTTTAGTTATTAAGAGCAAAATTGAACAGTTTCCCTAAGCCATAGAATTGATGCTCAAGCCACATATACTTGTGAAATTCTTCTAAATCTGTAAAGATATGCAAGGTAATTCTTAACCTTAATATCTGTGTCAAACAAATGTGTAATTAGTGAAAAATTATCCTGTAGTACACTTTATTGCATAGAAATCTAAAATATTTCAGCTATAAAATTTTATGATTCCAAGTGTTATAATACACAGATGACCTTAAACTTTCTGAGTTTCTGTGAAATCATTTGATTAAAGAACATGATCATTTGTTTTCTGCTACAAAAGTTTCTGTGAATCATTACATAAGGGAACAAAATTGGTAAGTACCAACCTATAAACCAATAAGGTTTTTTATTGCTATTAAAAATCCTGCATTCTCAGGCCATTTTTCCATATTCTCTAAATTTTAGTCTCAAATACTATTAATTTGGGGCCCTAGAAAATTTCTTAAAATTCTATAGCTTTTGTGATTTCATTACTTTATGAAAGCCATGAATAAGATAGAATATGGATATCTTAAATTGTTAGAAAAAATGAATTTTTAAAAAGGCTGGATAATTTCATCCAGGTTGATTATTTGCTTGTGATTTAAGTATGATTCAACCCTAGGAACATCTGACTAATCTTTATCACCTTCTTGTATTTGCACATGCACCCAGAACCCTGAAATCAGGTAACCATTATTAGTAAACACACCTTGAAATCTAGTGATCAGTAATAAATAGATTCTATGGATCCACCCTGTAGACAGCTGATTTAGAGACAGGATTTTGTAATATTAGTCATTTATAAGTTGAAAAGTTCCAAGTTTAAGACAGAATAACAATTCACAGTATCGGCTAATTGTATGTCTTTTAATCAAATGTGATAGATACAAATTAATTGATAAAAGTGGAATACAAATCAAATTACCAAAGAAAGATCCAGGAAATGAAGAATACAGGACCCAAGATAGTGGCTTTCTCTAGTAAAAAGAGGCAGTAAGACTGGACAAGGACAGATTATTAAATGTAGGATAATCTGGAGATCCTAGCTTTGTTTTGTATGGTAAATTTGCTGAGTACTCATTCCATTATTAAAAGAAAAGGAAGGAAGGAAGGAAGGGAGGGAGGAAAATTAGGCATGCATAGAGCAATAATAATTATGTTTTGAACCAAGGATTAGGATTAATATAATTCTGGGCACTAGAGATCCAAAGGTAGGTGAAGGGGCTTTTAGAATTCACCTTAGCTGTGAATATTTAAGAAATACAGTCTTACATAATCTGTTTTTTTTTTTGCTTTATTAAAATGAATAAATGTTTTTTTCTTTCTAATGAAGAAACCTATTAAATGAAACAGAATCACTGTAAAGGTCTTGGGAGAATACTTTGAAATCTCTTTTTAAACAGGACTTCAGAAGCAAGCATACATTTAAGAAATTTTGCTAACATCTGTGAAATTTCACTTATATTTAAACAGAACTGTGAATGTCTCCCCAGGGCACCTACCATTCTATTTTAATTATGCTACTTAAAAAAAAAACCCTGAAAAAAACTGTTTTAACATCTAACAAAGCACACATGATGCGAAAACACTTGTTAAACCACCTCCGCAGTTTTAACAATAAGACAAATATGAGATCATTGCATTTCTTAAGGCTCATTAGATGAGAATTAGTGCAATGGCCTTATTTTTGGAAAACATATGCCCTTGATGATATCTTCTTTTCATATATATATTTGCCCTTTGGGGGGGCCCTTTTTCAAATTTGCTTTCCACAAATTCAATATTAGACTTGCAAGATATCATAAAATAGAGCTGTGTTATAATGGTAGCACAAAACTACTCAAGTCTAGACATTCAAAATAAATGACATGCCAACCATTAAGAATGACTTTGAGTCATGTTTTTGTATCAAACTGTCAGCCTAAAAATCTAATTATAGGTGTTTTGCTTATTTGTTTCATATCAAAGACATTTAAATATGCTAACTTTAAGATGGCAGAAAATACAGGTCACAAGTGTGAATAAGTAGAATTAGTCTCTGGGAGAAATTCTCTTGGGGAAAAGTTTAAATTTAAAGTTACATACATCAAGCCACTTATTTAAGCTTTATTCTACTACAGATAGAAAACTACAGAATTCAAGCACAGTTCTAGGTACCCAAGAAGTCCAATTATATTTAAGAGACACTCTGACTTTTATTTGGAATTTATTGTGGCAATTCTCAGGATATAGTGGTGCAATTCAATAAGAACTTGGTTAACAAGTAGGTTATGCGTCTTCTAAGTGACAGGTAATTCAGGTAATTTAATATTTCTTTTGCAAAACAGACACAGATCCAAGGGCAACTCCCTTGGGGAAAATATAAGCTTTATAAATACACTCTTCTCTTCCACAATCTTACCTCTTACATAATATGCTGTGACCACTGTACTAATGTAGGTATTTTTTCTTCCTCTGTATGACTTACTCATATGATCAAAGTGAGAGTGAAGCCCAAAGTAAACCTTGGCTTCAGGTTTTATAGTAGAAGCTAAAGAGTTATTGACTGTTCTATTGGGAACCTTTAAGATCACCAAGAGAGGAAAACAGATCTAGACTAACAACAAAGCTTTCGAAGGAATTGGTGGTTGCCTTTCTTACAGTTCCCATCCAATGTTCTCCAGAATTCAAGCATAACCTCATTGGTGGTTATGGTGGTTAGATAAGATAAAGGACCCTATATGTAGAGGATATACCTCATAGGTAGAGATGGAAACCTCAGTCTCTTCTTAGGACATCTAGATAAAGAAGAGCAATGGCTTTATGAGCAGGATTGTTTTGTGTTGTTTTGTTTTTCCTGTGTGTACAACTTTGTAAAATATTTTGGTGTACTCTTCAAAATACCTGGGAAGATCTCATACATTTAGTCGCACTGTAGTATATATTATATGCCAGGTACTATACTAATTGCCAAGAGTTTGAGTGAGGAGAGCCTAGAAGCTTATGTCCTAGAAGAGTGAGTAGACACAGGTCATTCAGGATACTGAGATATTTGCCATGTTTAGAGAATTTTTAGCACACTGAAAACATGCTTTGTTCAGACTTGCAGGAATATGTTACAGGAAAGAGTCATACAAATGGAGACATGAAGAAAGAATAACATTATCCTAACTAATGGAAGGTGAGGTGGGTGGAAGTGTAACTGCAGACACATAACCTGAATATAAGAGACCTGAATAGGTTGAGCTTAGAAATGGAAAGGCATTCTTTTTTTTTTTTTTTTTTTTTTTTTTTTGAGACCAACATCTATCAACCTAAGCCCTGCCTACCTCTCTGGATGACTTACAGAGCTCCTTTTGACTTATTTCCTCATTTTCAAAAAGCATTGCTAGGAAAATGCAATGACATTAATGTAACCTACCAAATACAGCACAGTAGTTTTCTCAAAATTATTAATTTTTTCCTGCCTTTCCTTTTCCATCAACATTCCTCTATTTCCATGGCTTTTATCACATTTATTTATTATTAACCTTTGCACAACTCAAAAAACAAGGAAAGGAAGAGGTATTTATTTTTCTTTTCTTTCTCTTCAATCAATAAAATGCTATTGACACTGGATTGGTAGGTACTGTGCCTAGGTGATTCTCTTTGCATCCATCCCTCCCATCCCCATCACTCTGATCCCTATTATGTGCTCCCTATACATGGTAGGTAGTAAATAAAAGAATAGATATGTTACTCTATCTTCCCTCTATCTTGCAGATTATTTTACCCGTCCCAACATTTTCCATTCATATATTTTCTATGCCCTTCTGTATTTCCATGACATTATCAATTCTTTTTTCTAAATGTATGATTTATTCTTAGGCTCCATTCTATCTAGGGATAGAGAGCAAAGGATTTGAGAAATTGAGGTAAGCAGTATTTTTTGTTGTTGTTGTTTATATCAGAGTTTCTCAGCCTAAGCACCGTTAACAATTTTAAAGGATAATTCTGTGTTGTGAGGGACTGTCCTGTGCCTTATAGGTTGTTTAGTAGCACCCCTGGCCTCTATCCACTGCATGTCTATGTTACTTCATTCCTAGTCATGACAAGGAAAAACGTCTCCACATATAGCCAAGTGTGTATGTGCCCTAGGAGGCCAACCCTTTATCTATTGAGAAACAAACCTATACTATACAGAGCATTCAACTCAAAAGAACTTCGTCTTGGAAGAAACTATTTTTTTCATTAACAAGGATTACGTAAATTTTGAAGTTTGAAGAGAACCAATATTAAACTTAAGGTAATTGATGCTACAACAATTACAAATTTTGCCAACATAACCAATTTCCTACCCACATCCATCAAAATAGGAACATATTGACTGAATTGGTGGGTCACCTGAGTGAAAAAGTAAGGTTTTCTTATTTAGCGTATTGAAATCTCAAGATCAAGAGACAAGATATCTTTAGATAAGATCATCTCATAAGATAAGAGCTTAAAATTCCTTGCTTCTTGGTTTTCTATGATCAGGTTAATATTGAAGAATAGCTTGAATTTCCAGTTCATCTTGCTTCAGACAGCCTGAAGATCAAGAATAATCACTGACAGTTGGGTCAATATTGACAAGGGAAGCTTGAAGCCATTTATATTTTATGCTTGAAGTCAGAAAATAGTTTCTTTCCTAGGATTCCTGGAAAGATGACTATAGGGCTAATTGCTAGCATTGAAGTGAAAATGTTGTGTGCTCCTCAGATGTTAATTGGTTTACCTTCAGAATTTCACAAATCAAAGTTACCATTGAGTATATGTACCACTAAATAAAAGTCTACACAGAGGAGGAGTGGGTATTCAAATTGAAGTTAGCATTTACATGATTGCTCTGTTAGTTACCTGTTTCTTCTAATAGATGTTGAGTCCCGGGTACACTCTGTTTCAATGTCGTAGAGAAGGATTTAATTCTTCTTAATTTAATGTCATAGAGAAGGATTAAATTAATCTCTTTGGAACTCAGTGTGTGTGTGTGTGTGTACAGTTGTGCACTTGACTGAGATAAGCAGTGTTTTCTATACAGTGGCATGGTTATTTTTATTACTTTTTTCTTTTGGTCTTTTAGTAAATACAGAAGACTGTTTTAGGCAAATGCCATTTAGTGCTGAGTCTGTTAAATTAAGCCACACATGTATTTCTGTCTATTAACTCTACCAAGTTCCTAGACCAATACTGCTTTAACCTTTCCTGGTTTTTGTATTGTTGTTGTTGTGTTGTGTTGTTTGTTTTGTTTTCCTTTTCTTTTCTTGATGTTCCAAATGGATCTTCAGGTAGCTCTATTTTAGAAAATAATCAAGTTTCCATGTACTCTAAATACTTTAAAAAAACAATTCTTCCTTCACACTAATACCTTTGTGCAGTCTAAAACTCTTTTCTACATTTGGAGACTCTGCATTGAAAGATTTTTCAAGTTGAAGTAGAAGAATGTTCAGCAACATTCTCTTTAGCCATTTTTGAAGGGAGCATGGAAATCCTTGAGCAGTGAAGTGAAACTGTATTCACCAATGTTTTCGTTTGGGGTGCCTGGGTGGCTCATTCTGTTAAGTGTCTGCCTTTAGCTCAGGTCATGACCCAGGGTCCTGGGATAGAGTCCTGCATTGGGCTCCTGGCTCAGCTGGGAGCCTGCTTCTCCCTATCCCTCTGCCACTCCTTCCTGATCATGCACACACACACTCTCTCTCTAAATAAGATCTTAAAACAAAAACAAAAAAACAAAAGCCACAGTGTTTTCCTTTTTAATTCATTCTATATTAGAAAGAATAAAGTATTGGGCATTTTACTACAGAATTTAGACATCCAAAGAAAAATCAAACAAGAACAGTTACTTTGGGATATTCCTTTTTTTTTCTCTCTCTCTTTGGGATATTCAATCATCTTTTCAATTCACCTAAACAACAAACACGTGGGGGTCAACTATTTCAACACTAGCCTATATTATCAACCTGATTCCTTAACTATTGATGTTTCTATAATCACTATTGTGCCTATCCCCAACTAGAAGTAATTCCCACTTCCCTAATTCTCTGCTCTTGATGTTGGACTTGGGTTTGAGTTCAAGCTCATGGAGCCCAGCATTGTCATCTATTGTGAACAGAATATATCTACCTAAAGATTATTCTGAAAATAAGATGGGATGGTTTTAAGACCCTTGATGATACCTGGATCTTTTGGATCCATCATCAAGCTTTGGGACCACAGGGACTGGCTGGAGGGATTTATATGACCATTAGACAGGTTGTATTGAGGGCTTTACTTTCACTATTGCTCCCGTACCTCACTCTGTAAGAATACAGAGCCCTGCTACTGAACTCTCATAGGGGCCATTCATCCTATTTTAGCCAATGACATGTTGGCAAAAGTACAAAAGTAGAAACTTGAAATAAGCCCGATGACTGGGTTTGCATGCTGTTACACCTCCGTATTCACTGTAGGAACATGTCTGGGCTAGTTTGCCAGAGAAATGAAAATTCATGAGAGCAGAGTCAAGTCACTCCAAATGCCCCCTGGACTTGTAAGCCCATCCAACAACTATTGGCCCACAGCCCACTCCATCATGGACTTCACAGTGTCTTTAACAAAGGTCATTTGCAAGTCCTTTAACATATTGGAATTGAAAGAAGAATATAGACAGACTAATATAAAGTAAATAATGCCTAATAGCTCTATATTTAACAGTACATTCATAGAGACTTTGTATCCACTTGTATTACATGTATATTCACATATATTGGAAACTTACTTAGATCCTGCTCCTCCCATTTGCCCCTCCACCAGCTGCATTTCTCCTCACTTCTCTTCTCATTTTGATCCAATCTCTCATTTCTCTCAACAGTCTTCAAAAAGGCTTAAATTGGGATGTTTTCTAAAATCTTGGTAAGCACAGACTGAACTGACCCTGAAGAAATTGCTTTAAAAGTTTTCCCCTACCATTTTTGTGTGTATCTATTTGCTTCATTCAGTTTATATTTGGTCAATGCTTGGTTAAGCCAGTGTTCTAAAGGGCAAAATTGGTTTCTTCTGTTGAGAAATTAATATTCCCACCTTTCTAGAGTTGAGGGAGGAAACTTCCGACACATAATTTTCCCTTCCCAGAGGACTTTAATTCAGAAGTTCTGGGTATAGAATTGATATAAGACCTAACTTAAGTAACTTTTATGAAGAAAAAAATGAGGATTATGTTGGTGGCATTTCAGATTTTGAGTATCATCATATAGCCCCTTATAGTATATCTCTGCTTAAATTGTGCACAAATGCCTTTACATTCCTGCTGTTAAGCAGGGGACTTTGCACCCATGTTTGTACTTACCCCCGCCCCCCCCCCACTCTACACACACACACAGAGTCAAAGCCTTGTCCTTCAAGTGCTTATACTTTAATAGGAATTACACAGGAGAGATAGGCCCATAGGTTTATTTTTAAAGCTTCCTTTTTGCTGATAAATATCTAAACAAAAATTTAATTATTTTCTACTGTTTCCTTAGTCTAAGGGAAAAATTAGAGATTTTTTTTTTAAATATAGGCAGAACAGGCTTTAGAGGAAAAAAATCTGGTAATTGACAGTCAAAAATAGAGGAAAGGATCTGAAGAGGAGGTCAACCAGAAGAAAAGAAAGCATAGAAAATGTCTGGCAACCAGAGGACAATAAATGTGCCACAAGGCTTCAGGTACTTTCTGGTGTTGACTCTCAAAGCTACATAGTTAACTCAAATCACTGAATTGTAAAGCAAGGACTCAGACCTGTCCGAGAAAGCCCAGCAAAATGTTCTCTAGTACGAAAGGGCCAAAGTGAGATTATAAATGTCTTTGTTAACACCTAGCAAAGATCCAAGGTGGTTTTTAAAAGATGGGGAAGCAAAGGTGAAATATCCTCCAGACTGAGAAGAACTTTGAGACCGAAAAAACAAAGCAAGCTTCTCCATACCTTTTATGGAGTTTTATTCAGGTCAACTTACTGACTGAGCCCGGTGGGTGGAGGAGATCAGAAAGACAAACAATCCAGGCAGTTCACAGGTATTTTCCTCCAAGTCTGGACCTCAAACCACAGCGGTTTTTTTTTTTTTTTTTTAAGATTTTATTTATTAATTTGAAAGAGAGAGTGAGAGGATGAAGCAGGAGGGAGACAGAGAAGCAGACTCCCCACTGACCAGGAAGCCCAGTGTGGGACTCCATCCCAGACTCTGGGATCATGACCTGAGCCAAAGACAGACACTCAACCCACAGCTTTTATAGAGTAAGGGGATCATTGTGGTGAGGTCAAAGGGTAGTTATCTAAAGTGGAGGCTTCCGTGCACCAGTCCCCTGGACTAGTGAACTAAACCAGTGCCACCTGTGTTCCAGTTGTGTCTTAGTTACGTAAAGTGGTGCCACCTGTGTGGCAGTTACATCTACTAGTTATCTAAAGTGGCACTTTCTCTGCACCAGTTTAAGCAGGATCAGAACGGGCCTTCCCGAGTTCTGGTCAGGGCATATATCAAGCTCCAAGAGGCTGGAACAGGTAGCCTCAAGGGAGGTCATTGCATGGGCATGAACAAGATGGAGGACCAAAGATAGAGTCAGTGTTGTTAGCGCTCCTACAGCGGTGCCCCTCAGAACCCTTTGTACAGACAAAAAAACCTGAAGAGTTTTAACCTTAAATTTATTACATTTTTAGAAAAAGTTGCCACATTACTTAAAAACAAACAAAAAACAACTTTACACTTTTAGAGAAGTTTCAGGATGACAGCAAAATTGAGGAGAACGCACAGCGATTTCCCATAGACCCACTGACCTCACATGTGTACAGCCTCCTCTATTATCAACCTCCCCCACCAGGGTGGCATATTTGTTCCAGCTGATAAAACTACATTGACAGGTCATAATCACCCAAAGTCCAACTTCTGAGAATTTTAAAAGCATTTGCCACAGATGCCCTCCATTACATGGTAGGGCTTCTAAGGGAATGTTTCTCTCAGCAGCCTCACAAGGGGTTTGTGGCTATGTTACCTAAATGAGAAAGTGATTTTGTAGATTTGATTAAGTTATAAATCTTGAGATGGGGAGATCATCCTGTATTATTTGGGTGAGCCCAATGAAATCATAGAAGTTCTTATATGTGGAAAAGAAGACAGGGGAGTCAGAGAGAGCAAAGGAAGCAAAGGTTGCCTTGATCTGGGGCCATAAGCAAAAGACTATAGGCAGCCTCTAGAAGAGGCAAGGCAGTGGATGATCCCCTAGAGCCTCCAGAAGGAGTAAGGCTCTGCTAAACCATTTTATATTATTGACCTTCACAATTATAAGATCATATCTTTGCATTGTTTTAAGCCACTAAGTTTGCACCTAATTTGTTTTAGCTGCAATAGGAAATAATTGCACTGCCCAAATTAAAGGCCTGCCTCAAAGATATTTATCGATGTGAATTTTGTCTAATGTAGTGGGTTACAATGGATATATTATTAAAATGCACATTTTAAGAAGAATGATTTCAAGCTGAAACTAAAAGGACATATTGCAAAATGAAAAGAGGCCTTTGGACTTCTAAACTTCTAAACTGCCTGTATGCAGGAAACAGGCTGAGAAATTTCTTCACTTACATACACCAGCAACTTCTTAGGGAAAAGTCATGATGCCCAAGAGATGTAGCCAAGAGATGCCAGAGGACAACTCCAGAGACCAAGATTGAAAAGTAATCAAGGAGTTGGCAAACTGTGCCCAGGATGTTAGAATGCTATATACAGCAGGGACTCCTGCAAGTACCAATTTCCTTGAATCAGAATGTCTGTGTAGATTTTCTTAGGTCTCCTTAATTCACAGGTGTTCTATGGAGCTGTATCTTAGGAACTGCTTGCAAATAGCTTTATCCACACATGGACATGATTTAAATAAAAGTTCTTAGACCTTGAGCCTGAGATTCTTGCCATAAATAAGTGGGGTGGGGGAAAAGAGTCCTGGAGAAGGTGATGTACTTTGCCCATGGGAGGGATATAAATTGTGACCAGAGGGCCCACGGGGCACAGTCTATTTTCCAAAATTGTTGCAACAATGTCCTCCTGTCACAGAAATGATTTTCTAATGTGACCTTGACAGCTCTCTTATTGAAAAGAGGGGTCTATCTTCCCTGCCTTTTGGGCAGGCTTATGGCTATCTTTTACTAATAAAATGAAGAAAAAGAGACAGTATGATTTTTTCTGCTTGCTTAGAAAAGGAGATGCAGCCTCCACTTTGTTTGCTGGAACATTTGCTGGAACCTAAATCACTGTATAAGTTGTCCAGAGGCCCTGAGGCTACCAGGTTTTGAGGAAGCCCAAATTAGTCCATGTGGGGAGACCACCTGGGAATGCCTGTGGATTACATCAACAGAGACAGGTCTGACTAGCACCCAGCTTCCCCTTGCTCAAACTACTCTGACTTGCATTCCTACCACTATCATCAAGCACATCCCAAATTCCTGACCCACAAAAACCATGAGACCTAATAAAATTATGGAAAAATGTATTATGCAATGAAGTCCCTTCTTCTGTACCCTCAAAACAAGAAAGCACAAGTTTTAGTTATTTCAATTTCACACATTGGTGGTGACTTACTTCTTCTCACAAAATCACCTGTACTAAAGTCCTCCCTGAATATCACAGCAGAGCTGGTTGTTCATTTCACCTATTTTCACCACTAAACCATGCCAGTTTTCCTTGAGACTGTGCTTACCTTACAGAGTATTGTGTTTTTTCCTACTGAGATAGAAAATCCTCAAGGGAAAGCCCCAAGTCATTTAAGTTTATATCTCCTATAATGAAAAGCATAAGGGATACACATAATTGGTGTTGACTATAAGTTTGTTGAGTGAATTAATGGATGAATGAATGAATGACATTTGTCAGAAAAATCTTTTCATTGCTGTTATTGGAAAAAGGCTTTGTTACACTTAAAGGGATCCCACACCCTTACAACATAAATAGAAGAGGATTTGTTTTAACATTACTGGAGGTTTAAGGTAATCTTTAGTTCTGAAGAATGGAGAAGGCAGTATTCTTGTTCTTTTTTTTTAAAAAGATTTTATTTATTTATTTGATAGAGAGAGATCACAAGTAGGCAGAGAGGCAGTCAGAGAAAGAGGAGGAAGCAAGCCCCCAGCTGAGCAGAGCCCAATGAGGGGGTTGATCCCAGGACCCTGAGATCATGACCTGAGCCGAAGGCAGAGGCTTAACCCACTGAGCCACTCAGGTGCCCCTAGTCGTCGTCGTCTTCTTCTTCTTCTTTTTTTTTTTTTAAGATTTTATTTATTTGCTTTGACATACAGAGAGATAAATAGAGCACAAGCAGGGAGAACAGCAGGCAGAGAGAGAAGCAGACTTCCCACTGAACAGGGAGCCAGATGCAAGGCTTGATTCCAGGACCCTGGGATCATGACCTGAGCCAAAGGCAGACACTTAACTGACTGAGCCACTCAGGCATCCCAGAAGGTGGCCTTCTTATCAATTTATCAAGACATTCCTGAGAGGATGAAATACATACGGGAAAGCAAAATATTATTTGTAATTTTTGTGTATGACCACACACTTAAAAAGAGCAAGAAGCTGATCTAATGATAAACCCTATAGTCTAGGGGCAGAACAAATTTAAAGGTTCACCTTCATGTAGGATCAAGTTAGGGCCTTTGAGTTAGAACATTACTGATCACTAAATACCAAGGTGTACTCAGCCAAAGTTGGAGACCCACCTAGTTGTATGCTGGGTAGTACTAAAATAGTTTCTGGAGAGAGACCCAGCATCCACCCCCTTAAAAGTATTTCCTGGGAAGTGAAAAAAAATGAGAGAAGGACAAATGCTCTCTGAAGGAGTAGTAAGAGTACATAGAGGAGATAATACTTTTGAAATGACCCTAAGTACAGTCACTAAGTCAACAGTTTTATGGGACATCCTATTGTCTGAGAAAGCAGGAATATAGGGGAAAATATGACAGATATGTCCCGGGATTCATGAGGTTGAATTCTAATGGAGGGAGACAAACTCACAAAAAGCTAACAAAATAGAATAAATTCAGAAAACACATATGTTCAGAAGGAAAATGACACCTGGCAAAGGGAGAGACAATGGGCAGGGGAAACTAGTACCTTAACTAGGGTGGCTCAGAGGGTGGAGTAAGCCCTGGTATTTGCCACCCAAAGATCATTCCCTTCCTTCAGTCCTAAGAGAAGAACCCACCTCTTGCCTGTCACTTACTTTCCCATCCTCTACATAGCAAGAGATGGAGAGTATGAGATGTTATGGAGAAATCCACAAGGCAATAGAGTTGAAGACTGATGCCTCCAAGAAAGATCCTCCTCCTTGAAGAAGAGAGTCTCAAAGGACAGTCCCTTCTTCACACCGAGTATCACTCCGACTACTGCTGTGTGAGGACGAGACCTGCAGCTGTTGCAGTCATCTTGTGATATGATGAAGAAGGCAATGGATACTGCAGAGAAGTTGACCCAAGGCCTTGATTTCATTGAGCCAGAACCAGACCTTGGATCACCTACTTCAGTACTTCTATTGTATGAGAAAAACTAACACTGAACGATGAAGCCAAAATTATAGTTGTAACCCAAGACATGGTAATGTGTAAATTTCCAGAGGCTTCCATGGCAAAGTGTCACAAATGGAGTAGTCTGAAGAACATGAATATATTGTCTCATATTCTGAAGGCTAGAAATATGAAATTAAGGTGTTTTAAAGATTGGCTTCTTCTGAGGGCTGTGAGGGAAGGATCTACTCCAGGCCTCTCTTGACTTTCAAATGGCTATTTCACAGCTTCCTTCTATATGTGTCTCTGCATCTAAACCTTCCTTTTTTTATAAGAACACCTGGATGAGGAGCCACTCTTAGTGACCTCATTTTAACTTGATTATCTCTATAAAGGTTCTGTCTCCAACGGTCACATTCTGAGGTACTAGAAATTAGGAATTCAACATATGAGTTGTGAAGAGACACAATTCAATTCATAAAATAAATACATAAGTTCTCAATGAGGAGCTAATCCTGAACAGAAAGTGAGTATAAAAGCATATTTTTAACACAGATTTGGGTGAAGAATATTGTAAGGCCAAGAGCTACATGTGCCAAGGGTCTGAGTTTGTGATTTATCAGAATTCAGATACATGTGTGTGCTAGTGATTGGTTTATTGCCTCCCAGCCCCAAATGCACATTTCATTGCCTAGTCTGTGATAAGATTTTAAATATTTCTCCTTTGCCAACTGACCTGATGCTAATTTTACTTTGTCAGTAGAGGGTGATAGAGACACATGGCAGGAGTCAGGGCTTTTCTTCCTGGTTCCAGTGTGCTCTTCTTCTTCTTCTTTTTTTTTTTTTCTTTTTTTTTTTTTAAGATTTTATTTATTTATTTGACAGAGAGAGTCATGATGGGAGAGGGAACACAAGTAGGGGGAGTGGGAGAAGCAAGCTCCCCGCTAAGCAGGGAGTCCAATGCAGGGCTAAACCCTAGGACCTTGGGATCATGACCTAAGCCCAAGGCAGACGCTTAATGGCTGAGCCACCCAAGGGCCCCTCAGTGTACTCTTCTTAACACATTCCTTCATTGTATAGGGTCTTTGCAGGGCCAGATCCCTAACTGTGTGTAGCTTCTGCAGTGACAATGGCCAGCAACTCAAGGGACCCACCTGTGGGTAGTTTCCAAATGCAACCAAGAGAACGCATTACCAGCAAGTCTGGCTAGCATGGCAGTTTAATAAAAAGCATCCAGTGAACTATGACCACACCCTTTCAGTAAGGCCTGGATCTTTTTTTTTCTCTTTCTCTTTTTTTCTTTCTTTAACTTAATTTAATTTTTTTTTTTTTCATTTGAGGCCTGGATCTTAATCCCAAGGACGTTCTTCTTTTAGACAGATTCCTTTCTTGGGTGTTCTATAGTAGCTCTAAGGGTTGTGACTATGCTTATATATTCCCAAATTCTTCACATAACTCTTTATTAGGCAGTCACCATTATTACAATACCGTTATATTTAATAATTCTTTGTATTAGGGACGCCTGTGTAGGTTGACCCTTGGTTTCAGCTCAGGTTGTGATATCAAGGTTCTGAAATTGAGTCTTATATCAGGCTCCACACTCAGTGTGGAGTCTGCTTACAGTTTCTCCCTCCCTTTCATTCTGCCACTTCCCCCTGTGGCGTGCACACTCTCTCTCTTACTCTCTTAGATAAATAAATACTTACATAAATAAATAAATCCTTAAACAAATAATTCTCTATATTAAATTGTTCCTGTTGTAATTTCTCTCTCTTTATGGGGCCCTGACTTACGTATTATGCCAGAAGTTATTCACAACACCATCTGGCAGATTGGAAAAGCAGGCTCTACGATGGGACTCAAGGAATGACTCTCAGTACAGTACTGTGAACTAGCCCACAGAATGCTACTATTTCTGCCAAAAATGGGGGAAATCCAGAAGCTACTGATGCCCTTTCCAGGAACACATCTATCTATTTAGCTTCAATTCAAGGAAGGAAAAGCAGGTGACGAGTTCAAAAACATACTGTAGCTTCTAGGTTACCATACAAAACACCACACCCTTCAAGCACTACTGCTTCTCTTCTCTCTTGTTCCATTTAATATCAAATTTCCACCTTACCTGAGACCATCAGAGTAGTTGAATCAAAATTACACTGGAACTGGAGGTATCATTATCTATATTCCAGAAATGTAAAAAGTAGAAAGAAAAAAAAAGGTAAAATGAAAACACCAACTGGTTTTGGGTTTTCTGAAAAACTTCCATGGAAACCGATGACTTCACTCCTATGTAATCAACTAGAGTTGGGTCATGCAACCATGTCTTATACAACTACTGGAAGATGGCTGGGAAAAAGAAAAGTGTGGAAGGGAGTGGAGTCAGTCAACCAACAGTATGTGCCCAGTTATGTATATATGTCTTGCTTTCTTCTCCAAAACAACCCTAACTGACCTTTCCCAGTGGCGTGGAGATACAAAAGACAGGAGTTTTGTATAAAATAGGTCATAAACTCGTTGTAATGTTAGACTTCTGGATCTTTAAAAATTAAAGAACAACAAAAAGACAATACTTAGATTTAAAGTAATAAATGCCATCAGGAAACATTTAAGTTTTTAAGCACAGGCTTATTATCCTGTAAAGACTATTAGTGATTTGTCATTTGTCACATAGAGAAAGCCTTTACACCAAATTATTGTTTCTTCTTTCATATGAGAACCATATATTTGTTCTACATGTTTTCATTTATTTGAATATATATGTATATATATATATATGAACTTATTTTCTTGACAACACATTCAGATTAACCTGTTTTTGAAGGCCAATACAGATCTATTCCATTTAACCAATTAGATATTGATGATCATTTAGAGAAAGATTATTTTCTTTTGAGATTTTTAAACCATTTTATCACTGATCAAATATACAATATTTAATATTTATAATTTAAGAAAATAAATAAGATTTTTCAAGAAACAAGACAGGATGTTGTGTATACTGGCACACAAAACTCACACAAAAGGCTAAGCAGGAAGTACATATGACTAGAGTTCAGAGATTTTATGTCATAATACGTAAATTATCATCAATGTATATTATATATAACTCCATCTCTTTTTTTCCAGTTAGAATTTAATGAGCCTGTAAATTTATTTAAAAATTAAAGGATTTACCTCACAGTTTTATTACCACTATGTTCTAAAATTGAACATAGAAAACAGAAATGATGTCTCCACTCAGATAAAATAGGTTGAGAGGGGACTAAGTTGAAATTTACTTTTGACTGCTTCTATTGATGCACTTATTCATGTAATGAGCACTTACTGAGTGACTACCATGTTCCACACCCTATAAATAACAAGTAAATAGTAAAATATATTTTAGGTCATTGATAAGCTCTATGAAGAAAAATGAATTAGCAAAAAGACCTGGAGAAAGGGAGATGAGAGAAAGGGATATTTAAATAGTGATGGAAGTCCTTCTGAGATGACCTTTGACCTAACAGAGGCAGACCATACTGGCATTTGGAAGAACAATTCATGCCTAGTGAGGAGATGACACTGGGGATCAGAAAATGTAAAAATCCTAGGTGTGTGTGTGTGTGTGTGTGTGTGTGTGCTTGCTCTGCTCAGGAAGAGTAAGCAAGCACAAGGAGCCAGAAGGCAAGTAGATACAGAGGAAGTCAAAATTCTAAACTGGAATTCAAAGAATCCAGAAGACTGTGGGCACTTGTAATGATGCTGGATTTTACTCTGAGTGACACGGAAAGATCTTGAAACATTCGGAGCAAAGCTCTAATCATTCCAGGGTCTGCTGGTCAGAGAGAGACTTTGGTGGGGGCAAGAATGAGTTATGAGGTCCACTAGTTAGGAGGTCATTATTATAACCAGGTTAAAAACAATAGTAGCTTGTCCATAGAAATAGTAACAAAGGTTATTGGGAAGTGGTATAATATTGGATATAATTTAAAGGTAATGCTAATAAGATTTCCTAAGGAATTAATCTGGGTACATAAGAGATAAAAGGTGTCAAAGATGAATCACTCCAAATTTTTCATTCAGAGCAAATAATAGGAAGATTCATCATTGCTTATACTGGGAAAAATTGGATAAGGGCATTAAATCAGAAATTCAGTTGTGGACATGATAAACTTAAAGTGCTCATCAGACATCCAAGTATGTTTTGAGTAGGCAATTGGAGGTAAGAATGTGAAGTTTGGCAGAAAACTTGAAGATAGAGATAAGCATTTGGGAAATATCAATATACAGATGTTATTTAGATCTATGTGATTAGATGAGTCCCTGTAGCTAATGTTGATAATGCCTGGGTTGTATCATTATGTTAGGTCCTTCCACATGTAATGCTCACAGCAAGTTTGTAATGAAATGGAGCCTGAGAAAGATTAAATAAATTCCCATGGTCACATAACTAGAAAATGGAAGATACAATATTCAATCCAAGGTGTACCTGAAAGTTAAATCTATTCTTCCATGAAAGTACACACATTGCATTCCTTGCTCCAAATGCATTGAATGTTATTTCCCACCTGGCTGTAGAAAGGTCACTAATGTTTAGATCTAAAAATCACCAACCAGTCATTGTTGATTTCCCTACTATTAAAGAAACAACAGATCCAAAATGGAGTCACTAGTGCTAAGCCACACACCAGCAAATCAAAAATTAATAGCAACCTCAGTGCAATTTTCAGCCTTGCCTAAGAAGGTGACTTTTAACCAGTCAGTCTGGAATTTCCTGGCCAGCATTTGTCTGGTAATCAACCTAATGGTCTCCTGCCTTCCCTGCAAAGGGAAAGTGGCCTTGGTGGAAACAATCTTTTCTTTTGCTTTTGACTTCCTTGTCCCTCCCCTATTCCTTTTTTTCTCTTTAGAAACCTTCCATTTTACACAGTTCCTCAGAGTTCTTTTTCATTTGCTAGATGGGATGCTGCCCAATTCATGAATAGTTGAATAAAGCCAGTTAAATCTTCAAATTTACTCAGTTGAATTTTTTTTTTAACACTATCTTCTGCTATTTCCACTCACTGAACTTTCCTTCCATTTCAGGAAACGTTAGCATCCTATCCTTCTGATTTCCTCCAAATCTAGTATTCTTGTTGAGAGATAATTTGAAATTATTATGTATTGCTTCACTGAGGTAATCTAGATATAATCTCAATGCATAGGCAGCATTTTTGGAAATTTATTGGAGTGAATAACAATTTAAAACAGACTTAAGCTCATTGCAATGCACAATTTCAGTACTTTTTTAGAGTTTATGCATATTATTAGAGATCAGGGGCAACAAAGTTTGTTCCTATGTATGTATTACTTGTGTCTGTTGTATATATAAATATAAATGTTGATGTATGCTTTCTTAATAAATGCACATATGAAGTGTATTGTTACTTTGAAATGTTATCACTTCTTTAAGTCTATAAGCTTTCAAGACTTATAATTCCTTGTACATACAATAAAATTTCTTGGTGATAGAAAGTCATAAAAAATGATCATGAGCTTTTAGAAATTTAATTTTATAAGAATAAATGAAAATATTAGGAAAATGTTTATTGGTAATGAATCTCTGGCTTTAACTATGATTTTAAATATAAACTTGTTTCAAAATTCCCATCTAATCATTGTGTTCTTTTCTATGACAATGAAGAAAAGAAATTATGCACCATTGTAATTAAATCTCCCAAACTGTAGTAATTGAGTACATGCTAATATTATGTTTTGCCATGATAACGTGTTCTTAGTCAAAGTTCTCCAGGGTCAAACATACTAAAGGAAAGCTGAATAAATGAGAAAAAGTTATAGAATAACGAAGGCTTCAAAGTCACTATTAAAGATAATTTAAAATAAGTTTATCTTCATAAAAATAATCATAATTTAAGTTCTAATTTTCCATATTTCTATTTATTTTTAAATATTTTATTTATTTATTTACTTGAGAGATAGAGGGAGGGAGCACAAGCAGGGGGAGTGGCAGAAGGAGAGGGAGAACCTGGCTCCCAGTTGAGCAAGGAGTCCCACGTAGGGGTCAGTCCCAGGACCCTGGGATCATGACCTGAACTGAAGGCAGACACTTAACCAACAGAGCCACTCAGGTGGCCCCACTTTTTTTTTTTAAGATTTTATTTATTTATTTGAGATCAGGATTTTTTTTTCTCTTTAACACAAAAATAATTTTTAAAAACTGGTGATTCAGAAAATGGCCCAGTGAAATAACATAATATGAAGCATAGTTGTCAATTAGAGTTGCTTATCTAATATCCTTAACAACCTCCAATTTTGTGAGGGAATAATAGCATACCTATGTCAGTATGTTCAGATTCTCACATTTCTTTGCAGATGTCAAATGTGCCACAGTTTAAGCCAGTGAGGTGCAAAGAGGAGCTGAGTGGGGGTTTCTCTAAGACTTATTAAAGATAGAAAACATAGCTAAAACATGCCTTCAAACATACTACTTTGTTCATTCCCTTCTCTCTCTGTGAATGAAGACACAAGCTGAAGGAAAGGCAGTAATTTTGCAACCGTGAGGCAAGAGCTTAAGGATATAAGGTACAGGCTAAGAATAACTGAATTAACAGAGCAAAATCAGCCTGGTCCCTGATGATGTTATGGATCTGCCCTATCAACCCAAGACTATCTATCTCCAGACTTTTTAGATGGGAAAAATAAAACCTTTGGGGTTGTTTTGATCACTGTTAGTTTGGGTTATTATTAATATATACATACTTCTAGCTGATAAAGTACACATACGAAAATAATTTCCTTCAATTATGCAAGAGAATTAAACAAAGGAAATTTTAACATGATTATATTCTCTAGATCAGACCTCCCTGAGGACACATGCCTTTGCCTCGTCTCAGTATATAGTAGCTCTTTAATAATTGTTTGGGGGATAAAGTGATAAATGAATAAATTAATGAATAGTTGTTAATGTCATAACATAAGGTTTTTAAGGAAAACTATTTTAATGTCAGAAAAATTACTCTGAAATTCTTCTAACAGAATTATTTTTGCTCTTGGTAATGAGATATGTCAAGTTCCTAAAGTATCTATAAGAAAATTTTTAATTTATATATAACCAATCCACTGCTTAGCAATTTCTCTCAACGTGAGCTGTTATGTAATTACTCAAGAGAGTTGAAAAATATATGACTGCATTACATTGTAGAGAACTTTTAATGATTACCTATAAATAATGCAAAACTAATCAAAAGTAAATAAACTGCAATGAGTTGTTTTAGCAGATGATATGGCAATAGGTTAATAATAATAAAAACAGCAGAAGGGAAATAACATGTTCTGAAGCTTTTCTTCTATCTTCAGAGATGCCTGAGGATTTGGAATTTGGTGAATCCTACTCCAACATTACCTCAAGGAATAGAAAGGAGTTGACCTTTACCAGATCCCAAATAAATGAAAATCTGGCCAAGGTAGATATACTAAACCATGCAGCTATTAATCAAGTCATGAGTTAATGGTTTGATGAGATGCTGCTGCCCCAGAGGAGTGCACTCATGTTGCCTAAGGAGGCTACCTGGTTAGCTGGTCACACACACTTGAGAAGTCTCTGAACTTACCTGCACACATTCAGCTTAGCTCTTGTGACAATACACATTGTTAAGTGCAAAATGGCTAGGGCACTGGAAGCTGTTAGGGAAGGTGCAAGACTCGTGCTATGCTGTTACTGTGTGTGTGATGTTGATTTTTGCCCTATATCCTGTATGAAAGCTAAGTATACTTGGTGTCAGGCAAAGCCTATTGTTCTTTGTGAATTTGATAGTCTCTCTGAATCCAAGACCACCACTTCTAGTAGAGGAAAGTGGGTGATACAGTTGACCAGTTTCCAATATGAACCACATAAGTACATATTCCAACATCAAGTATTTAACCCAGGTTATTTGTAAAGTATAACAGCATACCGCAAGTGTAATTAGCTATATAAAACAATATAGCTCTTCGTATAACAATGCATTCTGTACTTTTCCTAAAAAAAAAAAAAAAAAAAAAAGGTACATAGCCTTGCTCCACAGTTCTTGCTACCACAACTGTTTCAATTACTTCTCTCATGTTAGAGACACTTGTGGCTCCTAAATCCTGGGGTGGAGACCCAGCAATATGGAGAAAAGTGAAGGAGGGAGGGAGAGAGAATCGGGGAACAACATCCTTCCTCAGAATTTACATTTATCTACTCTGCTCATGCTTTCTGTTTTCTGATATTTTAAACTCTCCTTTTTCCCTTACCTGGATCCTTCTCAATGACTTTTAATCTTGTTCAATTCTCTTACATTAAAAACAACAAAACAAGCTGGATTAGGCGATAGAGCTTCCTCTCCAGCTACCGTCCTGGCCTTTTTAGCCTGCTCCCTTTACCTTTCTATTATTCAACATACCCCATCACAACTCTCCGACTCCCAGCTAACACCTATCATCTCTCTCCTCAACTCCTGTAACAGTCTCCTGGCTGGTTTCTCTGCTTCTCTCATGATTCCCCTCAAATCTATTCACCTGCCGAACACATCTTTGGGGAAATCAATTCAGATTATGTTAACTCCTCACACTAAAAACCTTTCCATGGGTCTTTTTCTATTTGTACATTTAGACCAACATTCTTTAAAAGCTCCTAAGGAGGCCCTATGTGATCTCTCTTGCTCTCTCTCTCTCCAGCCTTATCTCTCTCACTGCCCTTAGCAAATTGAGTTTCAATCAGACAAACATTTTATTTATAATTTCTTTTACTTATAGTCCAATATATTCTTTCTTGCCACAGAGTTTTCCTTTTCCTGTTATACTTCCCCTTTTCCTATATTTGTTTAACCAATTTCCACTTTTTTTTACACTGCAACCCAGCAGCATTTTTTCCCCATGAGATTCTTCATGGAGTTAATTAAACTCCCTCTGTACTCCAGTATTACACTGCATACATCTCTTCCTAAGAACAGTCAATAGTTTTCATTTCATACATATTTTGGGAATGAATTAAAGAATATATACCTTTCCTATTCAGCTATAAATATTCCACGAGTTCTTAGACTTATGTTGTGTCTTATCTTGTAACTTTACTGCCAGTGCCTGATCTATACATAAAATAAATACTTGTTGACTAAAGTTCTCTCTATGCTTTTCTCCAATTTTGCTGTTACTTTTTGAGATATTTCTGTGCTTTCAATTCAAAGGAGGTGGAAGGGGAGAAAGTACCAAAGGTGCTGCATTTTTTTCTCAGCCTTTAATCCATTTTTTTTTTTTTACTTATTTTTCTCTTTAAAACTCTGCAAAATTGAGTATCCAGGTACATAATGGGTTGAAAACAAAAGGTTTTTTTTGTTTTTTGTTTTTTGACAGACAGAGATCACAAGTAGGCAGAGAGGCAGGCAAAGAGAGATGGGGGGGTGGGGAAGAAGGCTCCCTGCTGAGCAGAGAGCCCAGTGCGATGGGGCTCAATCCCAGGACCCTGGGATCATGACCTGAGCTGAAGGCAGAGGCTTTAGCCCACTGAGCCACCCAGGAATCCCAAAAGTACATATTTCTACATTTCATTCAGATGAAGGATATGGCCTAAGATGCAACTTATGAGTGTTTCTGTCCCAAAAGATTCATTTGGTCCAAAATTAGAGGGGGAAAAAACGATAACCAATACACAGTTGAAATTCCAGATGTTGGAAAAACTATGCATGGAAAAGGAAGGAGTAATAGGAAAAAATAAATAAAAAAAATTTTTTCCAGTAACAGCCAATGGGAAGAAGGAAGATTTGTACCAGGACTCCTAAAATGGGAGGAATGGGTGAAGGCATAGCAGGCACACCTCACCCAGGACCTTATATTTAGTTGAATATATCATTTGAATGGTATTTTTCATTTTTGCAAATTATAAAATGAAGGACCAGTAGCAGCTAAATTTCAATTTAGCACTCATGACAGGTAGTTCCTTAAAATCTCATTGATTTATACACTTGCTCTCCTTTTTTTTTTGGTTATGATAAATAACTTAAAAATTGAGTCTATCACAATGGTGATAAATAAGGTCATTTTTCCTTTATAATGGAGAGCTTGTCTTTCTTGAGGTTATATGGTGCATAGGTAGAAGTGAAACTTACTCATAACATGAATGATAGGTAGCTAACGGGTCCGTTTGTCACATTTGTCTGGTGCAAACGAGATGGCTATAAAGCTTAGAGCCCATCCATTTATTTACAGAGACAGATTAATTTTTCCATCTTTTATTTTCTCATTGGGACCTTAGTTTACAATGAAAGGTTCTAGAGTCTTCCCTAAAACTCACAGGCACACAGAATGTGACAATTTTCATGATCTTCTGGTCTCAACTATTTTGTTAAGGAAAAAAAAAAAAGATTTGGGGAAGTTTTAAAGACAAAGAAAGAATATAACTGAGGGAGGGGAAAAAATTAAGAAGACAGAATGTGAATGTGAAACCTTGGAAATTATCTTTTTCAGCATAAAATAATATTTTCAGCTGAGGGAGTCTCCACCAGTGCAATGTTTTAAGCAGCTGAACTAGGAGCAGGCCTCTCTGGTTCACTCTTAGAGCTTCAAATTATATTACCACTACTATGGGGAAACAGTCTAATACATTTAGCTTGCTAAACATTTTTTTTCCAAAAAGAAGAAATATCTACACTCATTGGTAACAGAACAACATAAAAATTATCAGATCATTTATATTTCTTATATAAAAGAACATCCATTAAAGAATTAGGTCTGAGGAATTTATTTTGCAGAGGAGCAGCTTAAGGAGTTAATTGACTTTTGGATTACAAAAGAATATTCTACGTGACGCATCAGAAAATGTAGTTGCTTTGGGCATCAGTTGAAATATTAGCAATTATCATAATTGAATACATGTTCAAATATAAATACTTTGCAAATCTGACATCAGATGCTATTTATTTGGATACTAATGGTAAATATTTCTAATATCACATTAGAAAAATCATTAACTGGAGAGTCATTTAAAATTGACAATAATAAAAATTGATGAGTCAACATGAGCAGATTTATATTTGCAATCTCAAATCTGTCCGTAATTTCTCATAAATAAGGTTTACAGTGTTTTTCAGTGGGGACATTTATGGTACTTTAAGAAAAATTCTTCCCTCTTTGGGACCGGCTATAATACTGCAAGACTTTTGACACTGAGTACTGAAATCTCCCCAGTCATTTGACAAAAATTTCTCTTACACACACACACACACACAACTTCCAAATGTTTCCAGAGGTTGATGATGGTAACATCTATCTCCTTCAGAATCATTGCTAAAACCTAGATGTAGAGAAATGAGCTTCCCAGCGAAAAGTCCACAGCCATCTTTAAATTTGCTATATCCAAATGATGTAATTTAAACCAGAGAATATATGGACTAGAGACTCCGTATCATAAACATAAAAACAATAAGAATTTTTAGAAAGGAAATAAGACATTCATTAGTATATCTTAAAAGTAAAATATATTAAGATGCTTTAGGGAAAGTTGAACTCTACAATTAATCTTTTTATTTTTTTAAGATTTTATTTATTTATTTGACAGAGAGAGACACAGTGAGAGAGGGAACACAAACAGAGGGAGTGGGAGAGGGAGAAGGAGGCTTCCTGCAGAGCAGGGAGTCCAATGGGGGGCTCGATTCCAGGACCCTGGGATCATGACCTGAGCTAAGGCAGACGCTTAAAGACTAAACCACCCAGGCGCCCCTCTATAATGAATCTTTAAAACCGAGAAAAACTGTTTGAAATGTGGTGATGATTTTATTTTTGTTATTATTTTATATTTGTCATTTTAAGATATATGTATAACATTCAAAAATATCAAAGTGGTGTTCTCGGTTTATGTTAAGAATATTTATATATAGTATTTCTAACAGAAATAAGCACAATTGAAATTACAGCTGTTGATTTACCCATTTATTGATATTTTATCGACCTGAAAAACATCACTATAATGTTATATATGATATTTATTCTGTTATAAATCATCATATTAAAACAATCAAATACATAATATTTTATTTTAAATATGGTTTTATAATGTAAGTTCATATACTGGACTATTGTTCTAACTCTCAGTTGTCTCAATTAAGCATTAGTAAAAGACTCTTTTCTCTAAAGAGCCTAACAGTATATATTCTAGGCTTTGCAGATCAAATGGTCTCTGTTGCCACTATTCAGTTCTGCCATGATAGTGCAAAAACATCCATAGAGAAAAGATGAACAAGTGGGCATGGCTATGTTTCAATAAAACATTATTTACAGGGGCACCTGGGTGGCTCAGTCATTAAGCATCTGCCTTCGGCTCAGGTCATGATCCCAAGGTTCTGGGATCGAGCCCCGCATCGGGCTCCCTGCTCAGCGGAAACCCAGTTTCTCCCTCTCCCACTCCCCCTGCTTGTGTACCCACTCTCATTGTGTGTCTCTCTGTCAAATAAATAAATAAAATTTTTTAAAAAAGTGTTTACAATAACAGGTGACTTTAGTACACAGGTGTACTTTGTCAAACCCTGGTGTCAATCATAAATAATAATGTCTTCAATAGCATTTATCTGTTATCTATTTATACTATTATTATTTGAATAGTCAAGAATGCCTCTTTTTCATTGCTTTGTATTTTTTTAAGAAAATGTATAAAATTTCTACAGTCTTAAATGTCTTTTAAGGATAAATCAAGTTATATTAATAATAGAAAATAACTCACAAATACAGAAGTGTATGCCAACATAATTTTTAAAATCAGTAAGGGAAAAAAATAACCATTTCAGTTTGGGGCTGATGGTAGTAAATTCCTAATCCAATGGTATTGTATTACAGCATAATGAAAAGAACATATTTTTTAACAGATTTTACATATTTATTTAACAGAGAGAGAGAGTGAGCATAAGCAGGGGCAGGGGCAGAAAGAGAGGAAGAAGCAGGGCCCCCACTAAGCAGGGAGCCAGATATGGGACTCAGTCCCAGGACCCTGGGATGATGACCTGAGCGGAAGGCAGACACTGCCTGAACCACACAGGCACCTGAAAGGAATATATTTTAATTAACTGCTTAGATAGATGATGATGATGATGATGATGTTTTATTTAATACTATTTGAATACCAATAAAAGCAGTACTCACACATCCTTATTAAAAAAAAATCAGACCCTTGAAGGTATTACATTGGTGTTTTATTTAGCAGGGAAAGAACACACCAAGAACTACCTTCTGTGACTGCACGTGAATCTCTAGGTATCTAGATTCGAGTTCCATTTCAACGTAAGGAGTTCCTAGATCATAGAGAAGGCAAATTGTATCAAGGCTCTTGTGTGTGGTTAGTGCCCTGAAGTTCTGGCTCTTTCAAGTGTCATATACTCTCTGTAAGAACTCCAGAAATGGATTAAGATATTTGACATTGATATACTTAAACCCAAATTCTTAAACCTATGTTAGAAAACCATGTACTTTAGGGGAGCCTGGGTGGATTAGTGGGTTGGGCCTCTGCCTTCGGCTCGGGTCGTGGTCTGGGGGTCCTGGGATCGAGCCCCGCATTGGGCTTTCTGCTCACCGGGGAGCCTGCTTCCCCCACCTCTCTCTGCCTACTTGTGATCTCTGTCAAATAAATAAATAAATAAATAAATAAAATCTTTAAAAGAAAACCATGTACTTCAATGCATTCCACTAGACCAGTTTTCTCAAAGTGCGCTCCTCTGATCTGCTTTACTACAAAGTTAAAGAGACATACCAACCCCCATTCTAACCTCCTTGGGTTAAAATCTCTGTATACAGTGATGAATTTATATATTCATGGATATATATTCAGGATTTTCTGACATTATCATCCTAACCACATTTCTCTGACTAGCTTCTGGAGGTCAATGTTTTGGGGAAATTTATGATATTGTTAAAGTGTGGACATACCATTATTACAAAACCATTTCAGGATCCTTCATTAATGTTTTCTGTAAAGTTATAGGACTGTAAGTGTTCATCCTCCCTGAGTGGTGCTTAAAGCCTAGAGGACAATTCACATAACAAATCATCTTCATCATGGATGAGGTCAAACCTTGATAAATGTATTGCAAAGATGATTCACCCATTATTGTTTTATTAAAAGATGATGCTACATTGAATAGAATAATTAGTGAAATACATTGAATATTTGAGAATTAGAAATTTGAGAATTTGAGAATTAGAAATTATATTAAATATTTTTATATTGATAACCACAGCTTAAAGTGCCTCAGACTACTCAAATGAATTTTTTTCCTTTTTTTTTCCAAATGAATTCTTAATAAAAGAGACAAGGGATGGGGCACCTGAGTGGCTCAGTTGGTTAAACATCTGCCTTTGGCTCAGGTCATGATCCCAGGGTCCTGGGACCGAGCCCCATTATAGGCTCTCTACTTGGTGGGGAGTCTGCTTCTCCCTCTCCCTCTGCCCTTCCCCTCCAATCACACTCTCATTCTTTCTTTTTCTCTCTCTTGCTCAAATAAATAATTTTTAAAGTTTTTTTTTTAAAAAAAAAGAGACAAGAGAAATTTGACTTCTTTGTCTGAAACTCTAACGATAAGTTCACAAAGTACTTACATGTGGAATGCTATAAGCATTCCAGACCACCATTTAATCAGATTTAGATTCATTGAGCCTGTAATATTTTCAGGCACACAGTTGTTAAACAATTCAAGATGAATGAACTGAAAGTAGGTTATGAAAACTTATCTTAAAGAGTATAAAGTCTATGATGGCTTAATCTTAAAGCACATTAATTGAATTTAATAACAATAATGTCTTCACTATTCAAACACCATTTAATACCAGTCAGTGTTACACTGTTTAGGACAATTTAGAGCTTGGGAATGTGCACTGACAGTGCCTATCAAACAAATACAGCAATTTTTACCAGAGTAGTAATGTCTTACTTACCTTTACACCTAAAGAACTTAAAATAGTCAAATTTATTATCATGTAAAATATCGGGGGGAGGAGAACAAATAGAAACCACTAGATAGGAAAAAAAAACTATTAGAAAACATGCAGATTTAAATTGCAAGGGAGCATACAGTGAATCATAGGCATCATTCATATGCATGCAATCTGTGCTATGTAAGATACGTAATCAGTGGGAAAAATGATTTGATTCAACAAATTGGGTTGTTTCTCATTTGATGACTTATGTCACAAAAGGTTAAATAGGTATATGCATCTTTAACTCAGATGCATATGTGCATATGTAAAAACCCCTTTTTTGACTGGAAACTTATATGCTCTACACTCCAGCAAAATTCTGTTAAACTATATTGTTTATGTGGCAAATTGAGGTCACAATAAATTTTCCTTAGGGAAGAAAACCAGCATTAGTCATTGTCCTAATTCTGGGAAACACACACACACACACACACACAAACACACACAAAAAACACAAAAAACAAAATACAATCCAAACCAAAACAAAACATAGGATATTTTCCCCAAATTAGAGAGAGCTACAGTTTTATTTTCACTAGCAGTCAGTCACACTTCGGATATGTACACATGCTAAGGGATTTTGAAAATGTTGCCCTGTGTGTTGTGAAAACCCTATTACCTAAGACATCTAAAAGGATTTTACACTCACTGCAGTGCGCTTGGGGAAAAGTTTGTAAAAAGAAAATGGCTATAATTGATCACCTCATTTCCAAGTACACCTGAACTCATCAAGTTACCTCACTATTTTGAATATATTATCAAAAATAACTTCAGGGGCGCCTGGGTGGCTCAGTCGTTAAACATCTGCCTTCGGCTCAGGTCATGGTCCCAGAGTCCTGGAATCAAGCCCCACATCAGGTCTCTGCTCAGCGGGGAGCCTGCTTCTCCTTCTCCCCCCCCACCACCTGTGTTCCCTCTCTTGCTGTGTCTCTCTCTGTCAAATAAATAATAAACAAAATCTTTAAAAGAAAAAAAAATGACAAAAACTTCAAAAGCCAGGATGCAAACAAGTAGATAAATGCCTCTAGTCAGGTGACTAAACTTGAATTGCATCTTTCCAAATATACCAGTTTATTTTTTATTTACATACAAAATTAATTATGTCAATACTGTGGTCTCCTTAAGATGAATTTCTACACTGTGTTATCTAAGCAACATGATATTAACATGCACAACCCTTGAATTTAATAAGTGACTGATCTATGCTTATTGAGTTAATATTAAATCACTCCTAGAAAAAGCAGTTAGCTTAGGAAATGAAAACAATTTCATTTATTGTATAGGAAATCAAAATCTCTCATTGTTTATATCCTACCTCGTTCCTAAAATGATTTAAGAAATTTACCAAGTTACATAAATTAGAATATAATAAGATAACTGTAAATTAAAATTAGATGAGAAAGAGAGGGTTAACACACACACACACACACACACACACACTTAGGGCTGTAAAAGGGAACCAAGAATAAAGTTGATGCAGAATAAATATCATAGTACTGTGAAAATTAATAAAACTTTACTAAAGTAGACTCAGGGGGCTGCAAGGGTAGGCTGGAAGAGGAAGCCAAGTACCACTTAGCGCCAATTACAGGAAGAGTTGTTAATTGCCAACTCCAACAGAAGAATCCTTAACAGGAAAGAATCATCAATTACAGACCCCAACAAGGAAAGATATGCATTGCTTCTCCTGCAAGAAATCAACTACCTCTGTAACTCAGCCAATGAAAAACCATCTTCACCCTGAATTCTGGCTTTTTTCCAAAAGACTTTTGCTCAAAACACTTTCAAATTTCTTTTTCCTTCTCCCTGAAATAATGTTCCTCTCCCTTGTTTGTAAGACTTGCTTATGGTTTTATCATAGCTTGAATATCCTAGATTGCAATTCTTATCATCCCCTAATAAATCCATTTTGCTGGTAAAAGAGCTGACAATTTGTTTTTTGTTTGTTTGTTTTAAGTTTAACAGGATCTTAGGGAACCTTAGGGGAAAGAACCTATTTGGTAACATTACAAGAAACAACCAGCAGATGTTTACCAAACTTATAAGCTAAACTTTAAGAAGCCTGATTGCAAAAAATTCTTATGATATAATGTTGGGATTAGAGAATTTAATATAAAAATTACTAACCACACAACCCTAATGGCTCCATTTAAGCAAAAAGAGAAAGCAAATTAATAATTGATTGAACAAAATGGAAATGGAAAACACACCAGATTTGGGGATTGAATCCAGGCTCCTTCAAATTTAACACAAGTTTATCATGAAGTTAATGTAGAAATAAAAATAATAGCCATTATTTATTAAGGATTTATTCTATACAACAACATTGTCCATCCTTTATCATTTCTCACAACAATGTTGCAAGGTGCTTATTATACCTATACTTAAGAAATTTGAGTTTGGGGGAGTTTCTGTAACTTGTTCAAGTCACTTTCAGATCATCAACAAATCATGGCATCAGTCCTAGCATAGTTCCGTCTTCCAAGTGCACTGCCTATAATGCAAGCCCGTCTCCCAAATCCAGTCTGTTTTGTTTCATCATCCCACTCTTCTTTATGCTCAGTAAGAACAGCTCCATGTCAGACAGAGATGGGTAAAGCAGTGTGCCTGGGTCTAAAGTTTGAAATTTGCTTCTTTTCTAAATCTTGAATATTTTTTAGGACTAAACCTTTGATAAGCTACAAAAGATGAGATCACTTTTCAGAAGTTGTAAATGCTCATTGAGATCAGGCAGTTCACCTCTGTAAAATGATCATTCACTGGCTACTTAAAATACGAGAGTGATTATTTTGAGAAGTGGGAAAAGACACAGAATTGCAAGGTTGGGACAAAAAAATACCTATTCTAGGGTGCCTGGGTGGCTCAGTGGGTTAAAGCCTCTCCCCTTGGCTCAGGTCATGATCTCGGGGTCCTGGGATCATGATCTCGGGGTCCTGGGATCAAGCCCCGCATCAGGCTCTCTGCTCAGCAGGGAGCCTGCTTCCTCCTCTCTCTCTGCCCGCCTCTCTGCCTACCTGTGATCTCTGTCAAATAAATAAATAAAATCTTTAAAAAAATACCTTTTCTACACTTGTTATACATCTTAAGTATTTGTACTATCATTTTAGTTAATAATCCACTTTTTATTTATTATTCTGAATCCTCAATCAGAATGTAATAACCTCAAAGGCAAAAAACACAATCTATGGGTTCTGCTCTCATCTGCACCACAATGTATAACCATAAATAAATAATTTAATTTCCATATATGCAAAATGAATATGATCTCTTTCCTTAATGATCTCAAAGGGATTAAATTCAATAATGTGTATAAAAATGCTCTGAAAAAAACAAACTGCTAAATAAACAAAAGCATAGAATACGTATAAAAAAACAAAAATAATAAAGTCCAACCACTTTTTTCACTGAGAAAATCTAATGACACATCCCGATTTACTTGGAAAATAGATAAAGCAAAAGTTCAAAGTTTTCTTCACCTAAGATCAAACTCGGGCAAATCATAGGTGGGAAATGATATACCTGGTGAAATCAAGCGGAGCTTTTAAGTTCCCATGCTGAAAGGGCCTCTAATCTGTCACATATTCCTATTCAGTTCATTAAAGAACATGCATAAACATGGATTTTTAGTGTGTTTAAATTACCATCTTAAAGATTCAAATCAGTGAGGCATATATTATCAGAGTTCTCTTTAATATTCATTGTGATCTACTCAGTGGATTTCCTTTCTAATGAGAGCACATCATCTGAATAACTCACCTTCTTGTGCCCAAACTTAACAAATTTAGTCTGTACTTGAACAGCACATTAAAAAAAAAAAAACTTGCTAGACTATTGTGTGCGTTATAGCTAACATATCCTCAATATCCCCTCATCTACTCTGTACACACCTATTCACCCTGAATTCAGGTTTATTTTTAATTTAAAATCATGTCTATTTTTTTAACCAGAACTGTATTTTAGGTAGAGTCATAAATTATCAGCACCAGTGATATTAACAACTAACAAATGAATACTACGTTATCAAGAATATATTGTAAGCCTAACACTTCAAACAACTGTATTCTCAAATGTCATCAGTACCTGCAATAGCAAAGCTTACAGTTACATGTAAAAATATGGCACCATGTATTTACATTCTAGTTATTATCAAATCAGTCAAGTATTTACTTCAAAATGTTTATTTGTTCAATGGTGCAGAATAAATATTATATATATATACCTATGTTCATAAAAATAAGAGACAGATCCCTCTTCTTGGAGATCTTACAAGGGACATAACACAATGGTGACAAAACACAAGATAAGATGTAATTAAATTTCCAAATGCATAATTCTTATAATATATACAATAGAAGGCTAATAATAGGCTAAAAGAATTCAAGGTGTTAGTGAACCAAAACTAGAAAAATGAATAAAGAAGCAGACAAAGAACACAGATGTTACTATAGTCAAGGGAAAGAATATAAAGAGGGACAAATTTGAGAACTAAACAAAACACACAGGTCTGGGGAAGAAACGCAAATTCCTGAGGAGTCTGCCCTGACTGGAGTGGACAGTGTGTTGGGAGTTAATGGGCTATAAACATAAACTAAAACTAAATTAGGACAGGTTTGATTGCCAGAAAATTCTAAAGCAGAAACAGCGTAGACAATAGAAATCCTCATAAATCCAAGTACAGGAGACAAACATGATGTAAAAGTCATTAGAAAAACACAGGATAGAAACGTGCAGAATGGGTAGGAAAATAAATTATAGACGCAATCCTGTCATGGGGAGGAGGAGAGCGCCGGGGAAGGAAAAGAAAGGATGAGAATCTTTTCAAAGTACAATCCGTCTCATGACTGATTTACAAAATATGAAGGCAGGAGAAGAATTCTTTCAAAGTTTTCAGCCATGGAGATGGTGAGAAGGTGTGTTTATTTGCTTTTGAGATACAGCTCTAGAGTTCTCTAAAAGTACTAATTTCACTTTGTACCTGCTATCATTTGTTTTATATAGATTATGTAACACAAATTATCATTGTTTTATCTTACCTTTTACTGATTAATCTGAATTTGTGCCTATGTAGTCAATATATTGATGGTTAAAGCTTTTCATTTCTCTTAATTTCTGTTAAATAATAATGACGGCTACATTGTTTAAGCCAACCCAAAGCTTAGTGAAAGAATTAAGCAGCAGATAGACATTTCTGTGAGACATCTAGGTCAAATCTTACACTTAAATAATTCCACAGAGAATTCATTTGTGATGTTCCAACTCACATTTCATGGAGTCAGCACTTTCCAAGGGCTAGGGTGCATCTTATACAAACAATTTAGAGGCAGAGAAAACCAGACCTTTTAATTAAACTGGAATCCATTTTTCAAAAGAACATGTGGGAAATTTTCCTTTGTTATATACCACTATCAGTTTTCAGTTGAAAAAGATTCATCAAAATTCTTCTCTGTCAAGTATCTCAAAGGAAATCTTTTATCTTATAAGAGACATTCTTTCTGAATCAAAAATTTGCTTGATAGGTTAATACAAAGTCTGCCTTATGGAGCTTGTTCTGACTTCCCTGCATTTGTGGCCCTCCAAGATTTCAGCCATGCTGACTCAAGTGAATAAGCATCACTGTCAAGAGTAAAATGAACGTAGAGGCTATTTAGGAAAAATTACCTAATTTGAATTCAGTATGATGACTGTTCATGCAAGGATAGCTTCTTGTTTTTAGGCCCCCATTTCCTCCCTGCCACACACACACTGAGTACTTATGTGGTCAGTTTGTAAAAAGGAAAGAGTTCAGCTAGCTTTTTCCAGGCAGGAGTTCTGTGTTCTAACTTGTCTACACCCAAAGCTCTGGGGTTGTCTTTTTTCTACAGTGGCAAATGCAGTCTAATTAGGTCAAGTACAATCATCCCATAGGTGATGATTACTAGGAGGTTTTGGAGTCTTGTATTCTCATTATGGGTTCTCATATAATCATAATTGCAGAAATAATCTATAATGATTATATTAGTCTTCCAGAGCTGTCGTAAGAAAGTATCACAGATTGGATGGCTTAAACAACAGAAATTTTTTCTCACCATTCTGGAGGCTGCTGTCTCTTTCTCTTATAAGAACACCAGTCAGAATGGATGGGCCCCCAACATTATGACCCCCATTTAACCTTAACTACCTCCTTAAAGGCCTTACCTACAAATACAGTTACATTGGAGAATAGAGCTTCAACATACATGTTTTAGAGGGCATAATTCTGTCCATATCAATGATAAGTCATCAATTTCATAAAATTTTTTCATCTCTACTAATACAGCTTACTGTTTTGCTTCCACAAATTACCATAAAATGCTGTTAACCATAAGTGTTCTTTATAATCAAAACGCTCTGATTTGGTCATGAAAACCAGAAATCATGTAACAGCACACATTTCCTTCCCCCACACCAGTAACATTTAAAATCCGTTATAGAATTATAATCATACTATCAAGCTTAATGTGAAATAGTCATAACCACCCATGTAACTCTTCCAGTTGTGATTATTAAAGTTTAATTAACTGACGTATAATGTTTTTAACATACTACATCTCTTACTTTTTTGAGGACCACGTAGTATGCAATAAAATTATAACATAAGCATATATACATAGAGTTTAGGGTAAAAGGAACATGGCTGTGGATAAGGGAGAATCTCAGAAAACAGATGGCACGGAAATGAAAAATTAAATTAAATTAGAAAAAAATTAAAAATCAGCGGTGCTCAGTTGAGATAAGGAAAAGTCAACAGAGGGCAAGAGAAAGAAGATGGACAATGCCAAGGGAAAAAATTAAGGTCAGTATCTTCCTTGCATTTAACACACAGAGCACCCCTGTGATACGTGCTTTACAGCTGCAGTGTGTCCCTGGTGCTGGGAATCCTGCTGTCCAGGGCGGCATTAGTCTACAGGATCTCTCAGAGGACAGTCCAGGGAGGAAATGAAATGTCAAAGTTGTGGTTGGAGGAAATGTTTTTTTTTTTTTTTTTAATATTTTTAAAGATTTTATTTATTTATTGACAGAAAGAGATCACAAGTAGTCAGAGAGGCAGGCAGAGAGAGAGGGGGAAGCAGGCCTCCTTGCTGAGCAGGGAGCAGGATGCAGGGCTTGATCCCAGGACCCTGAGACCATGACCCAAGCCAAAGGCAGAGGATTAACCCACTGAGCTACCCAGGCGCCCCCGGAAAATGGGTTTTAAAGGTGTAGTTGTTCAGGCAGTATTTAAAACTGTATACTTTGTGTCTGTTCCTACCTCATATGTGTTTTCTGTTAATTATATTCTTGTGTTCCTCTCTGTTGACTTTTTAACTGATACATCAGATATATCTAGGAGCAATGGACAAAGAAAATATGCCAATTTACCTTAATCTAGGACATTTACCCTTGGGAAGTTTATGTAAACATACACTGATACAAAAGTTAGGTCTAAGAGAAAAAAGCTCTCTATATAGTAATCATTGGTGTAAAGGTCAAATATTAACATGAACAGTTAAAATATCCTATAAAGAGAAGATAAAATATATCTCCCCTGATTTAACTAAAAATATTGTATAAAAAGTTTTAAGATTGACATGACTATACAGCATTATATTCTAGATTATATTCTAGTAATATCAGTAAGGTGAATAAAGGTTGTTGTTGTATTTTTTTCACATATTTCCTACGATTAAAAAGCAAATGCAAACTATAGAGTTCAAGTTCTCCTTTTTATTCTGGAGGCAGGGGTGGGTGTAATTATTTTTTATTGCTGATATAGACATTTTGTTCATCAAAAAATAAATGAAGCAGCACATTTCTACCTGAAATAGCATATTTGTCAATTGTGTGCTTAGTATGTATATTTTCCCTCTCATATTCTGTTGCTATGGATGAATAACATGCTGATGAATAAGATTTTAGATTGTTTTTAATCTGAAAGATTCATAAGGCTTTTCCTACTAATTTAACTACCAAAGTTGATGGGGGCTGGGAAGAAGTATTGAAAGGGTTTTCAGATTGCTTACATATATGAATAAATGCCAGTTTATTAAAAATGACAACCAGAAAAAGCAGTGTAATATTAAGTTAAATATTACAAATGTTTATAAATGTTTTATAAATGATATATATGTAATATATATAATGATAAAAATGATATACATACAAAATGATTATGAATGTTTTATAAAATGCAAAGTGGTTTAGTGGAAGAGACATGTCCAAATATAAAATTATTTGTATAATTTCTCAATTTGATATTGTCAGCCTTGTCTTTATAGTCCATTTATACCTTAATATGCTAATTAAGAAATTGACTAAGTTGACTTGAACATACAGAAATGTAAGCCTTTGGGACATTATTATTGACCAATCCTGTACTGTTTCCTGGGCATTCACTATTCAGTAGACCTGCCTCAACATCTGTCTTTTCCCTGTAAATGCCATTATTGTTTCCCCTAACATGTGGCTAGCTTCATAATTTGTTCTTAATAGAAAAATAATACATATGTAGAATACATTTAGAGAATATAGAAAGTATGCATAAAAATGACAAAATCATTCCATTATTAGAGAAGAGTTCTAATACTTTTGCATATATATTTTTAGATATAAAAATATCTAAGGAGTCAACATGCCTAAGTTCACATCCTGTGTTTGCTGTTTACTGCTCTCAGCATCTTCACAAGTGACTTAATCTGTTTTCCCCTCAGCTTTCACATCTGTAAATGTAGATAGCGATAGTATTTTTCTTCTAGAATGATCAGGTTTGAAGGACTTATGTATATAGTACTTAGAGGAGTTCCTGGTACAGAATAAAAATAATACTGATGAGAAGTATACTATTTTATGGTTTCCTATGAACCCACACATTTTTACAAAAAACAAAACAACACATTACATGTATGTGTTGGCATTTTTCTATCCCTCATCTCTCACTCTCACTATATAGATATATATTTACAGTACAATCTTTTAAAAGAAATCTGCACAATGATTTAAAATGAACATCTGTATACCTGTATGTCTGAACATCTGTTTAACTCCTAGAAGTAAAGAAACCAAGTTGAAAAATAACGCATTGTTTTGAAGGATGTCCTCCTCCAAACAGTGCAGAAATTTGACCATTTCCCTTCACATTTACCAGCACAAAATACTGCCATTAACTCTTCTTTTCAATTTTATTATTTTTATTTTTTTAAGATTTATTTATTTATTTTAGGAGAGATGGGGAAGGGCAGAAGAAGAGGGACAGGAGAGAAAGAATCTCAAACAGACTCCCCGCTGAGTTCAGAGCCCCACACAAGGCTTAATCTCAGGACTCTGAGATCATGACCTGAGCCAAAACCAAGAATCAGATGCTCAACCAACTGAGCCACCCTGGTGCCCCTCTTCTTCTCAATTTTGATAAAAATGTTTTGTTTCAGTATACATTTCTTTATTTTGTTTAAGATTTATTTATTTATTTGAGAGAGAGAGAGAGAGAGAAAACACGAATGGGGGAGGGGCAGAAGGAGAGAGAGAGGGAGAATCTCAAGCAAACTCCCTGCTGAGTGGGAACCTGATGCAGGGCTTGATCTCACAACCCTGAGATCATGACCTGAGCAGAAATCAAGAGTCAGACACTTAACTGAATCATTCAGGTGCCCCCAGTTTACATTTCTTTAACAACCTGTGCAATTAGGCATCATTTTATATGTTTATTGTTCATCTTTTGTTCATCCTATTTAGATGTTTATCTTTTTCTCACTGACTTCTTTTAGAATGTTTTTAATCTGAAAGATTCATTTTATAGAGATCATTTTATAGAAAATAATTTCTTAAAAATTATCAAATAGATAACTATTTTCCAAACACTAGAGTACATCATGAGACCCTTAATGGTTTGAATAAAGCTTGGAAAGTTGAAAAGTTCTAATAAGTTTAAAAGTTCCAGTAGAGATTTCAATGCATTTTAATGCAGCAAAGAATACATAATGGGTTGAACTTAAGAGATTCTCATTCCTGTGGGAATCCTTCTCTTTGGGACACACTTGCTTTGGTTTGGGGTCTCAGGTTTCCATTTCATTGTGTGAAACTGAGTAAAAGAAACTTATTTAAAATGTAGTCAGGAGGACCACCTGGGTAGCTCAGTCAGTTAAGTAAGTGTTCACCTTCAGCCCAGGTCATGAACCCAGGGTCCTAGAATCCAGCCCCATGTCAGGCTCCCTGCTCAGTGGGGAGCCTGCTTCTCCCTTACCTGTGCCTCCCCCTGCTCATGTGCTCTCTCTCAAATAAATAAATAAAATCTTTTAAAAAATACATTAATAAATAAAATGCAGTCAGGAGGCCAAGGGAACACTACCCCTCACAGCCTACGGACCCTACCAGGAAAAAAGGTACCTTATATTGCTACCTGGGAGAGCCTACTTTAGTACCTCAGTGGAAGGAAGGAATATCTCCTAGAACAGCAACATGAGCCAATGAGATACTATCACATGTCAGCCAATGGAAAGCTACTACTCTTCCAACTCCCACTTTACTCCAGGGGACTTTTTATCATAGCTCCTTCCAGCTCTGCCCTCTGTTCCTCTCCTTTGTGCTCCAAACTTGCCTATGGCTTTTTCTATAGCTGGCTTGTTTGGATTTGCAATCCTTCTTATATTTCCAAATAAAGCCATTTTGCTGGTAAAATAACTGGCTGTTGTGTTTTCAAGGTCAACGACAGTTTCATCCCTAGATTTGCCTAGTGGCAACTCCTTTTTGTTGGCATTTTGTTCTTCTCTTTCCTGTCTGCTTGGCTGTTAATCCTGTCTTTGCTCCTGACTGGTCTTAGCTTCATTGTGTGGATCATAGAGATCAACCCCATCTGTTCCTCTAACCACACTCCCACTTTCTCAACTTATTTGATATGGAAAGGTAATTAGATAGCTATAACAGCTATTGTTATCTTGGTCAGGAAAAGAATTTCAAGGCTGGGTGAATCACTGGTCTGATCAATATTGCACTGAGACATTTCCTATAGTTGAATGCAAGATCTCTCACTCATTAGAATATCTGATATCGCACTAAAAAGAACTGTTCCTCACTTGCTTGGATACGAATGTATATGAAAATGAACATTCTCTACACAGTAAATTATGGCATTTATTTTTCTTAAAGATTTAAGTATTTATTTGAGAGCAAGAGAAGGGAGAGGAGGGGCAGAGGGAGAAGGAGAGATTGAATCCTAAAGCAGACTCCCTGCTGAGTCTAGAGCCTGATGCAGGGCTAGATCTCAGGATCCTGAGATCATGACCTGAGCCAAAATCAAGAGTCAGAAGCTCAACTGACTGAGCCACACAGAAACCCCACAATGATATTTAGAAACACACACATGCACATGCACATACACACAATGATATTTAGAAACACACATATGCACATGCACATGCACATACACATAAACCTCAAGTCAGAGCTTACTCTCATATCCCAATACATCACAAGCAAATTACTAAACAAGTAGTTACAAAATTAAAATAAAATGCAAGATAAAAACTAATGATAATCTTAATGAAGCTAACATTCTGAGGAAAAAAAAACACTTTTGTTTTCATAATAATTTGTATTTCACCAGATTTCAAGAAGTATTGCTTTTATATGTCTATTTAGTTGAAAACTTTCATGATATCCAAATAGCCAAGTAACCAAGCTAAATAACAGTGGGATACAGGGAAAAATGGTTGAACTTTGCATTTCAACTTTTAAGTAAAATTACCATGCTAATAAATAAGACAATGTTAATAAGCTAATACATTTTTTAAGATTTTCCTATGGCATTGTTTAATAAAAGCACATTTAGAAAGCTATTCTTCAAAAACAACTAGGCTGTTTTACTTAACATACAGCAGATCATCAGTTTCTTCTTGACAATTTTATGGAGCCAGCACATACTGCCATAATTTACTAGACTTTAAAATAAAAGTTTTTAATGCTCTTGTATGAATTTAATAATGTCAAGCAAGAGAAGTAAGAAAAATGATGTTAATAATCTACAGCCTTGCTGATATTTCTGTAATATATATTACAGTTAGGGGGGAAACTTAAAAAAATCCTCAAATTCAGTAAGTTTCTATCAACTCTATTTACAAATAAAAAGATAATTAATTATTCTCAGTCTTCAATTTATTTTTATCTTTTAATTTAAATTTGAGCAGGTCAGCCACTCTGGAAAACCTGCCACTTAAACTAAAAAACAAGGCACTTATGGTTGTTTGTGGAGTTAAAATATGCAAACTACAACATTCAGATAAGACTTTTGTCTAAAATTGAGAGAGCCAACTCATTTATTATGAGGTAGAGGCCCCCTTTGCCAAGCATCAGCTTTGATTATGCCATAAATTTGACTATTTCTCTGAGGTTATCATGGACTCTATTGCATAAAGTAATGGTCTTCTTGTCATATGAATTTAAGCTTGAGATCACAACACACACCAATAGCAATATACTTTGCCTTATCATTGCTAGAAATAATTTGATAATGAAGGTCCCTGAAGACAGCTGAATAATACTATATGTTTTCCTTGGTAATCAATGCTGGGTCCAAACATATGAATGTTTATCTCCCTCTGGTGGCAAAGAGAAAAGGGGAACAAACAGGTACTATATTTCATACCAATGTACAAATAAAAGGATATAAAAAGCCATTAGTAGCAGTTTGAGAATAAATTCACAGGCCCAAGACTTTCCTGACTTAAAGATTTTTTTTTCTTTTTATAAGTTAACATTAATACAACAACACTCTAAATGTGGCAAGAATATTTAAATCTCACTAGTATTCTAACTTCTTTATGGTAGAGAGAATAAAATACAGTACAACTAATGTGTTTTACATGTTGTGATGAGCACTGGGTGTTATGTGGAACTAATGAATCACTGATCACTACATCAAATACTAATGATGTGCTCTACAGTGGCTAACTGAACAAAAGAAAAAAAAACAACTAACGTTTTATAATTGATTAAATATTGACATCTCCTTTCATCCTTCCCCTCTTTTCCTTTCTCCTCCTTTTCCTCCTTCCCTTCATAAAATAAGTCAAGGTAAGCACATCAGATAATATTCACACTTGTAGAAATAAAATTTATAACTTTATATTCTTAATAAAATATGTTTCTTGCCTCGTTTTGCAAAATCACACAAATATGTGATCAGTTACAGATTTTCTGGATCATCAGCAGAAGAGGTGACACTATCGCTCTAGTAAAGTAGAACTCCAAGTTAAGTTCTGATTGTGATAAACTCCTTAGGAAAAAAGAAAAGTTTGATGTGGATAGTATTTGATTCTCAGTGTGGTTAGTCATAGAGCAAAACAGAATACGAGTTTCCTTAAATAATCATTCATAAAGAGTCTTGGTTTCACTCAAGAGCAATTTTGATAATCTTGATAATCTTGATGAATCTTTTTTTTTAAAAAAACAATTTTTTAAAGATTTTATTTATTTATTTGACAGACAGAGATCACAAGTAGGCAGAGAGGCAGGCAGAGAGAGAGGGGGAAGCAGGCTCCCCGCTGAGCAGAGAGCCCTATGCGGGGCTCGATACCAGGACCCTGAGACCATGACCTGAGCTGAAGGCAGAGGCTGAACCCTGTGAGCCACGCAGGTGCCCCAATCTTGATAAATCTTAATCAGCACCATATTCCCCTAAATAAAATAATGCTGATAAATTAATGTTATATGCACTGCAGGGCTGGCAGGGGAGTATTTTAAAGTCAAAAAAGTTGGATAGTGATAGAATAAACAATTCCGACAAATTTGCTCCCATGGTCCGCTCAGAGCGCTTACCAGAATTGTGCACTGTGAAACTCTAGAGGGGGCAAAGGGTACCAGAAAATACCCCAGATCAAATTACCAACTGGAATCAAAGTACAAACAGCCATTTGCCACAGAACACTTATTAACATTTGTTTGCATTCTGTGGCACAGATTTTGAGAAATACTATTACAATTTTTCTTTCATAGAATAAGTTGTTTTTAAAATTCAACGTTTAGAGTTAAATACCAGAATATTATATTTATCTTAACTTATCAGACTCATAAATATTGAAAGACAGTTATATAAGAAAAGCAGCAGCTTTGTTCCTAAATTCAGGACATATTTTAAAATGGTGCTTAACTTCTTCACAACATATTCTCTCATTGTTAATATCAGCCTGCCCCTTTAATTTGAAAGCAGTTATATTTGTCATCTTTAGCACTTCTTCATTAATATCATTTGCAGACCTAAGATGCGCTAGTATTACCAGATATACTTGAACATTTACATTATCATCCATCCTGAGAACCTCACTAAATTGTGGTTTCAGCCTGAAATGTGGTAGAAATAACAGGGATTTTATGTAACCTTAGACAGGATTGCCTACTTCTTTGAGCCCAAGTATTTCCATTTATAAAAAAGGGATATGGCTACACATATCAAAGACTTTCTCCGAAGATCAAAGGAAATAAGATATGTAAAACTGTTTAGAACGATACCAGCAATTAAATGCTGTTTCCTTTCTACTTTGTCTCTCTCATCAACTCTCAAAATGTGACCATGCCTGGGACTGAATTACTAAGAAATTCTCTTCCAAAATATTGAATCTCTCAAATTCTCCTCTGTAAAGCTTTGTTAAACCTGCTGGCTTTCTCATGCCTGCGAACCCTTATTATCAGTGTCATAACAGTCTGTCTGTGTTTAAATCCATCAGTCCATTCTGGTTTCACTTGTTTCTTGGCCCTATCTGGACTCCATATCCAATTCTTCCAAAGAGGTATCTTCTAGTATTCTGGAGTCCCTCACTCATGATTGCTTTCAAGCCTCCCAAGCATGGATAGGGTGCTGCATCACCTTTGGTCAGTTCTCCTATTTATAAGGCACAGAACGTGGTCTAGATATTTGTATTTATAAGTAAGTGCCTGGATATTTTCATTACTTCTCTTCAAAATTCATGTTACAGAGTTCACATAGGAAATTAAAAATTAAACAAAAAATGATGTTAGTCACACTCTCAAGGCACTGGAAAAATAATATACAACCTGGCTTTGCTCTATTGACTCTCCTTTTACCCCATAATCTTTATGCTTATGAAAACATTTGCCTTATAAGAAAAGTATCCAGAGCAATTCATTCCTCTTAAAAGCTGGAATTCAAATAGGTCACGGGTACCAAGAGCCACCAGTGGAATATTGGGAAATCCCACCATCACTAATCTCCACCTGCACTGCCCTACTTATTTGCAGCCTTTGCCATTTTTCCATTACTGTGTAAGTTTGCTTTGAAAATTACATCCTTTTACAGAGATTGTTTGAGGACAGTTTATGCCTGAAATTATAGTAGAGGCCACCAGATGGCACCATGGGACTGGCTACTTAGGTCAAAAGGTTAGAATTCTTCAGTTGTGGCTCCCAAGAGGGCAGAGAGAAACCTATTTTATGTTCTAAGAATTTTGGCTAGAAGGAGGGAAGATGGCAGAAGAGTAAGGGACTCTCGTTTCATCTGGTCCCTTGAATTCAGCTAAATAGCTATCAAATCATTCTGAACACCTGTGAATTCAACCTGAGAGCTAAGAAAAGAATTGCTGCAATTCTACAAATAGAAAATCAACCACTTTTTGCAAGGTAGGAGGTGCAGACAAGTGAATCTGAGGGGATATATGGGAAGATAAACCACAGGGGGAGGGAGCCTCCATATGCCAGCTACTGGAAAATGATATAGCAGGTGAGCACAAAATTGGAACTTGAAGAAGCCTGCTCCAGCGAGGGATGTTCCTGCCAGAAAGATGCTCATGTGGTGGGGATAGGGGGGCAGAATCCTAGGTGAGACAGTATGGTCTCAGGATCCCTTTGGTCACAGAAAGAACAGGGGTGTCTGAGTGTGGCAGAGTTCCCAAGCATTGGAGCAGGGAAGCTGGCTTCAATCATCAAGTCCAGGAGTGGACTTTCAGCTCGGTGTTGCCATAAACCATGAATTGAGGCATGATTGGGTGACTGGTCTCAAAGGAGGGGCTCAGCAAGAGGAAGAACCACAGCGAGATGCTCCTTCTTCTCCCAGGGGTAGCAAAGTGGGAGCACAACTCAGGAATCTGCAGAGTTTTGAGCCTCATAATGGGGTTGCATGCCTCAGATAAAAATGCTTGGTCACAGGTTGGATGAACAGAGTGTAGAGGGAAACCAGGGAGACAAAAGTGATTGACTGCTTTTCCCTGAGGGCACACTGGAAAGTGAGAGACCCTATCTTTCAGGTGAAGATCTGGAAACTGGGACAGCGCCATTTTTATTTTCACCCTCTAAAGTAGTGTGGAATGTCTTCAGGCAACAAAAGCCACATACAACAACCCGAAGCAGCTCACACTGAGCCCACCCCCTGGCAAGGGCAGTGCAATTCTGCCCAGGGCAAAGACACCTGAGAACCATTGCAACAGGCCCTTCCCCCAGATCAGCAGGAACATCTGGCTAATACCAAGTTGACTGATCACACAGAACTTCAAAACTCCAGAGCTAGAGGAAAATAGCATATAGAATTCAAGGGTTTTTTTCCTCATGATTCTTAGTTTTTCAGTTTAAAATTTCCTTTTTCTTTTTTCTTTTTTTCTTTTCAACTAGTTTCCTATTTTATCAACTTTTTTTTTCTATTTTATCAACTTTTTTAAAGACTTCTTTAAAATTTTCATTTTACATTACATTATATATATTTCATCTTTGGCTTCCTTTCATTGTATTAAGTTTCGTTTTTGTACACACAAACACACACACATTTGATAGATAGATAGATTGATAGATAGATATGTTCTTCTTTACAGTTTTGGGATCTGGTGTGTAATATGTATATATATATATATTTGACACAGAGAGAAAGCAAAGTAGGTGGAGGGGCAAGCAGAGGGTGAGGAAGAAGCTTGCTTCCCACTGAACAGAGAGCCCAACACAGGGCTCAATCCCAGGACCTTGGGATCATGACTTAAGCTGAAGGCAGATGCTTAAACCACTGAGTCATCCATGTGCCCTGGGATATAGTGTCTTCTAACAAACAGATCAATATACACCCAGGACCTGGTGTATTTGTTACATTATATTCTCCCTTTTTTTTTCTTTCTTTTTTTTTCTTTTTCATTCTTTCTTCCTTTTTTTGTTTTGTTTTGTTTTGTTTTGTTGTTCCTTTTTGGGAGAATGGTTGATATTTTTGTATGTTGTTCTCTGATTCATCTAGGCTTCTCTGGACAAAATGACAAGGCAGAAAACTTCCCAGAAAAAAAGAACAAGAGGCAATACTAACTGCCAGAGACTTAGTAAATATGGCTAACAGTAAAATGTTGGAGCTAGAATTCAGAATAACAATTATAAAGATACTAGCTGGGCTTGAGGAAAGCATAGAAGACACTAGAGAATCCCTTTCTGGGTAAGTAAAAGAACTAAAATCTAATCAGGTCAAGATTAAAAAGTTTATCAGTAAGATACAATAAAAAATGGAGACTTTCTGCTAGGAAAAAAAAAATGAGGCACAAGAGAGAATCAGTGATATAGAAGATAAAATTATGGAGAATAAAGAAACTGAGGAACAGAGAGTTAAATAACAACTGGATCATAAGTGGAGGATTCAAGAGATCAATGATACCATATAGCAAAATAATATTAGAATGATTGGGGTCTGAGAGGAAGAGGGAAGAAGGGAGGGGACAAAAAGTATATTTGAGCAAATTATAGCAGAGAAATTCCCTAATCTGGGGAAGGAAACAGGCATTTAAGTCCAGGAGGCACAAAGAACCCCCTTCAAAATCAATAAAAATAGAACATTCCAGCATATAATAATGAAGCTGGCAAACTTCAGAAATAAAGAGAAAATCGTGAAAGTAGCTTGGAACAAGAGTACCATAACCTACAAGGGTAGAAACCTAAGGCTGGCAGCAGACCTATCCACAGAGACCTGGCAGGCCAGAAAGGACTGGCATGATATATTCAGAGTACTAAATGAAAAAAATACATAGCCAAGAATACTTTATTCACCAAGGCTCCCATTAAGAATCAAAGGAAAAATAAAGAACTTCCAGGACAGACAGAAACTAAAAGAATTTGTGATCACTAAATCAGCCCTGCAAGAAATATTAAAAGGGATCCTTTAAGTGAAGAAAGAGCTCAAAAATGTCATAGACCAGAAAGAAATAGAGACAACACTAACTTTACAGGTAATTCAATGGCACTAAATCCTTATCTTTCAATAGTTACTGTGAATGTAAATGGGCTAAATGCTCCAATCAAAGGACACAGGGTTTCAGAATGGATAAGAAAACAAGACTCATCAATATGCAGTCTACAAGAGACTCATTTAAACCAAAGGACACCTCCAGTTTTAAAGTGAGAAGGCAGAGAACCATTTTTCATGCTAATGGGCATCAAAAGAAAGCTGGGATAGTAGTCCTTATACCAGAAAAATTCAATTTTAAACCAAAGACTGTAATAAGAGATGGACACTTTATCATACTTAAGAGGCGTATCCAACAAGATCTATCAATTCTAAATATTTATGCTCCTAGCATGGGAGCAGCCAATGACATAAACCAATTAATAGCAAAATTAAAGAAACACATTGATAATAATACAATAATAACAGAGGACTTTAACACCTCACTTACAGCAATGGATAGATCATCTAAACAGAAGATCAACAAGGAAACAAGGGCTTTGAATGGCACACTGGAACAGATGGGCTTCACAGATATACTCAGAACATTCCATCCTAAAGCAACAGAATACTCATTCTTCTTGAGTACACATGGACCATTCTCCAGAATGAGCAGGGAGCCTGATATGGAGCATGATCCCAGGACTCTGGACAGGAATCAGGAATCAGACAACAAAAAGAAATAAAAGGCATTCAAACTGGCAAGGAAGAAGAAGTCAACTCTCAGTTTTCACAGATGACTTGATACTTTACATGGAAAACCCAAAAGCCTCCACCCCAAAATTGCTAGAACTCATACAGGAATTCAGCAACATAGCAAGATATAAAATCAACACACAGAAATCAGTTGCATTTCTATATACTACAATGAGAAGAAGAAATAGAAAATAAGGAATTGGTCCTATTTACAACTGGACCAAAAACCCTAAGATACATAGGAATAAACCTAATCAAAGAGGCGAAGGATCTGTACTCTAAACACTACAGAACTCTTTTGAGGAGTACACAAAGAAAGGGAAAAACATTCCATGCTCATGGATTGGAAGAACAAATAATGTTCAATATCCATGCTACACAGAGCAATCTACACATTCAGTGAATTCTCTATGAAAATACCATTGGAGCACCTGGGTGTCTCAATGGGTTAAAGCCTCTGCCTTCAGCTCAGGTCATGATCCCAGGGTCCTGGGATGTAGCCCCGCATCAGGTTCTCTGCTCCACAGAGAGCCTGCTTCCTCCTTTTCCTCTGCCTGCCTCTCTGGCTACTTGTGATCTCTGTCTGTCAAATAAATAAATGAAAATCTTTTTAAAAAATACCATCAACATTTTTCACAGAGCTAGAACAAATAATTCTAAAGTTTGCATGGAACCAGAAAAGACCCCAAATAGCCAGAGGAATGTTGAAAAAGAAAACCAAAGTTAGTGGCATCATAATTCTATACTTCAAGCTCTATTTCAAAGCTAAAATCATCAGGACAGTATGATACTGGCATAAAAACAGACACATAGATCAATGGAACAGAATAGAGAACCCAAAAATGGATCCTCAAATCTGCAGTCAACTAATCTTTGACAAATTAGGAAAGAACATCCAATGGAGAAAAGATAGTCTCTTCAAGAAATGGTGTTGGGGGGGCGCCTGGGTGGCTCAGTGGGTTAAAGCCTCTGCCTTTGGCTCGGGTCATGATCCCAGGGTCCTAGGATCGAGCCCTGGGTCCTCTTTGCTCAGCGGGGAGCCTGCTTCCTCCTCTCTCTCTCTGCCTGCCTCTCTGCCTACTTGTAATCTCTGTCTGTCAAATAAATAAATAAAATCTTTAAAAAAAAAAAAAGAAATGGTGTTGGGAAAATTGGGCAGCCACAGGTAGAAGAATGAAACTAGATCATTTTCTTACACCATACACAAAGAGAAACTCAAAATGGGTGAAAGACCTAAATGTGAGAGAGTAATCCATCAATATCCTAGAGAGGAACACAGACAACAACCTCCTTAACCTCGTATGAAGCAACATCTTGCTAGCTATGTCTCCAAAGGAAAGGGAAACAAAGACAAAAATGAACTTTGGGGACTTCGTCAAGATAAAAAAGATTTTGCACAGCAAAGGAAACAGTCAACAAAACTAAAAGGAAACGTAGGGGATGGGAGAATATAATTGCAAATGACATCAGATAAAGGGCTAGTATCTAATATCTATAAATCAAACTCAGCACCCCAAAACCAAACCAAACCAAAACTCAGTCAAGAAATGGACAGAGGACATGAACAGACATTTCTCCAAAGAAGACATACAAATGGCCAACAGACACCAGAAAAAATTATCGACATCAGTTGTTATAAGGAAAATACAAATCAAAACCACAATGAGATACCAGTTCACACCAGTTAGAATGGCTAAAATTAACAAGTCAGGAAACAAAAAATGTTGGTGAGGATGTGGAGAAAGGAGAACTCTCTTACATTGTTGGTGGGAATGAAAGCTGGTGCAGCCACTCTGGGAAACAGTATGGAGGTTCCTCAGGAAGTTAAAAATAGAGCTATCCTATGATCCAGCAATTGTACTACTAGGTATTTACCCCAGCGATACAAAGGTAGTGATCAGAAGGGGCACCTCCACCCCAATGTTTATAGCAGCGATGTTCACAATAGTCAAACTATGGAAAGAGTGAGAAGATATGATACACACACACACGCACATACATATATAGATTGTTGGAATTTTGGATGGAATATTACTCTGCCATCAGAAAGAATGAAATATTATCATTTACATCAATGTGGATGGAATTGGAGGGTAGTACATTGAATGAAATAAGTCAGTCAGAGAAAGACAATTGTCACGTGGTTTCACTCACATGTGGAATATGAGAAACAGTGCAGAAGATCATAGGGGAAGGGAGAGAAAATGGAATAGGGAGAAATCAGAGAAGGGGGACAAACCATAGGAGACTCTTTATAGGAAAACAAACTGAGGATTTATGGAAGGGAGGTACATGGAGGCATGGGGTAATTGGGTGATGGGCATTAAGGAGGGCACGTGATGTGATAAGTATATGCGATGAGTTACTGAACTCTGCATCTGAAACTAATGATATATGTTAGCTAATAGAATATGAATTAAAAATAATTTAAAAATTTTTCTATTTCTAGATTTCTAAATTTCTCCTAAGATCTATGATAAACATTTGGAGGAGAGAGAACAGAAAGCTGGATTCTTGATTTTCTGTATTTTGGCAATTCATATTCAGTAGCTAATTGTTGTTTTTTCTGCTGCACTGTATTTTCTCTTCCCTGAACTGATTCTCTGCTTTGTAACACGCAGGACCTTGCAAATGAACATCACGTGGGCCTTCTCCTTCCATGGATGCCAAGCTGTTCCTTGGATAAAAAGCTGTTCACTATTAAGAATAAGTTAATGAGCTTTCTTGGAACTCTTAATTAACTCTAGAGTCCTTTTTATATCTTTCCACTTGGTACCCATCCTCTTTGGTGAGTGAGAATGTATTTTCTCTCTCATCACTGTCGCAGCCTCCTGCTGCTCCAACTTATTCCGGTTATGATGTCACCATCAAAAAAGCTAAAATATAACAGAAAACAACAATTTTTTAAAAAATGAAGTGTTCCAGATCTGCATCAAAGCCCCTACAAAGCCTTTTTCAGTCAAAAATATTCAGCTCAATTATACATAGCCCCTTTTTGAAATTTCTCTATTTGTTCTAAGTCAATGTATGCAGTTATTACTAAAGAGTACCTTTAGCTAATTCAACAAACTTCCAGTCCCTCCCCCTCCTAGCCTGCTCAGGTCAGGGTTCTTGCAAAGTTGGGGAATGATGGACACCAGAGCAGGCCCTGGAATCCACTTGTCTGGCCATTTACTAGCTGGGTGAGCTTCCACAGCTTGTTTCATTTCTTTAGCCTCTGTCTGCCCATTTATGAGAAGGAAGTAATAATGGTACTTTTTTAGAATAGTTATAAGAAATAGGGAGTATATAGGACTTAGCTAGTGCCTGATACAAATTAACAATTTTCAAATGTTAACTGCAGCTATTCTTTTAAAATCACATAAAGGGTCAATACATATTTTTTTCTCTGAGACACAATTATAGATGTAAAACAATGTGCACAAAATGCAACAGATATAACTTTTAAAAAGCATGTCTTCATACATATGTGCTTTATATCCATAGATACCTTAAAAGGATGTGTAGGAACCTGGAAAACATGTTTACCTCAGAGAGTAGAATTGAGGGAAGGAGAGCAAAGTGGGAAGAAAATGAACTTTTCCTTCTGTATCTTTCTTTCCTCTTGGGACTTTTTCAAAATATGCACCAAGTTACTTAACTATTTAAAGAAAATAATGAGTAGGATTATTTTTTTTTTAAAAAAGATCATATAATTATTTTTTTTTCTTCACAACTTCCTTTCAATTTTCAACAATTTATAGAGTTAAATGTACTTGGCTATCAGACCTGGCAGTGGAAACATGCTGGTCTGGATCCATATTAAAAAACTTACAGATGGTCTTTCCCTACTTATTGCTTCAAGTTCTGTCCCCATCAACAGTTTCAGGCTCTTGCTTTGCTGATGTACAATAAGGAGTTCCTTGAGGAGGTTAGTGTTTCACAGTTAAGTTGAAAGAGATAGTGGGAATGAAGAAAATACTGCAAAATAGGGAGTAGAGATGAAGATTGTATTTTAGGAAACGAATTGAAAAAAATGAAAATCTAACTACTTGGGACCAGACTTGAAGTGGTGAAGGTAGATGAAAATGCTGAATGAGAGCCCAGGAGAGAAATTTGGGGAGGATGGATGAGTAAGTTGAGTGAGGAAGACAAGGAAGGAAACATTAAAGGCGAGAAGGAAAACCAATTACAGAAGCAGGTGTTGGTCAATTTCCAACTTTTACAGAGTAGACAAAAATATTGTTATATGTGTGTTCTAAGAAATAATACTGTGAAATCATTATCCCTGTTTATTCCTAGAATGTGGTTCACTGAATCAGCAGTTCCAAATGGCATTCTTAGCTTACACCAGGGAACTTGTTAGGCCTTGGGAATCTGTCTTAATAATAATTTCTAATATAATCTCTAAATTTCTAATTTAATATAAATATAAAATTTCTAATCTAATATAATCTCTAAATTTCTAAGTGAGTGTGTTATCCATGTAATTCCATTTGGGGAGTACTAGGATTATGGGATTGTAGGCTTATCTCCCTAAATGCAATGCTTTCTCAAAGAAAAGCCAATTAGGAAATCTGGTTACGCTGGAGCACCTGGGTGACTCAATCAGTTAACTGTCAAACTCTTGGTTTCGGCTCAAGTCACGATCTCAGGGTTGAGAGAATGAGCATCCTGCGAGTCTCTCATTCACTGAGTGTGAAGTCTGCTTAGGATTCTCTCTCTCTCTCCCTCTGCCCCTCCCTGTACACCATGCACACACTCTCAAATCTGGTAGGGCTGGAAATTATGAAGTGGAGTTATGTGTTTTGTTTTGTTTTGTTTTGTTTTGTTTTAAGGACACTTTTTGTTAGGCATCATGCCTGATGCTTTCCAAATGTTTCATTTATGTCATTCTATAGTTGTGGAAAATTATGTTAAAAGAGGTTAAGTGACTTTAAATGTTTATAAAGGAGTGACAACCACCAAAAAAATTAAAAACAAAACAAAACAAAAAAACAAAAAAAAACCCCAAAACAAAACTTTTATCAGGCTAAAAAAATAGTTTTGTCTTGTTTTTTTTCTCCAGATTACATACTTCTATTGACAAGCATAGAATACAGCCTTGAATAATTCTCCTGTTCCATCTCTTAGTCTATCTTCAAGCTTCAGCAGTTGAAGGAATATTCAGTTGGTTGCATCCTGCCATGTCATTTTACAAGCATGGAGCCAGAAGTCTACATATCCCTTGCCTCTGCAAAATCCCCTGTTCTAAGATGGATTGGGAGTAGCTCCAAGAGAAGCAGAAAGAGGTAAAAGATAATCATACCCATTACTATGGAGGGATTTAGAGGCGATAGTTTTCACTCCACCATCCTTTCTACTCTGTCCTGGAACAGATATTCTAAGTGGGTAATATATTTTACTATAAGTCCACTAATTATAACATTAAATTCTGTTGCCCACCTTATTGTGTGTGTCACTTGTCCCTGTTTCCATCCCCACAGGTCCAAATGGACAAACAATGCCTGGAGGCTTTTTCAGTCATGGGTTGGCAATGAAGAGCATTGCTTCAGGAAACAAGATCTGGAATAATTTAGTCTAGTGACATTCTCTTGTACTGTACTGGGTCTTCTCAGAGCCTGATCACTAGAATTCCCTGGTCTTTTCATTTCAGTTGTGACTTGTAATTTCTACTTTTAAAAACAACCAAGTTTCCCTCTCCTTCTATTCTACCCCTCCTTTCCCTTTTGGGACCACATATATGCCTCGGGCTGAAAATCTGATTTTGTATTTGCTTTTCTTTTCAATATCCATGCCCTTTTCTATTTACATGGTTACTGTTTTTATAGTATTATCTAAAGATATATCCTTCCTTTCCCTCATCCTTCTTCTAGCTAGCAAACTATTCATTTATAAAAATGTTAGCTTCATATGCTCAGTGTTCAAATAAGATAATTAATTTGTTTTAAGATCACTCACATCCCAATAATTTTCAGTGGGACTTGACACTGCCTAGAAAGAAATGCAAATCAGGCATAAAAATAACCAAAGCAAAAAGAGTAGGAGAGAAAAAATACAACTTGAGGTTAATACTTTCCACCCATATCATAAGGTCTTGGATCCTTTTCTGAACCCTTGTTAAGTTTGGGCATCCTGGCAGCCTACTCAGAAACAGGGTCAATTATGTGATATATGGCGTCCATAACTTAAAAACACGTTTCTCACAGGAAACACAGAGCCATCTGGCATTGAGGCTTGAGAGAAATTAATCCCATTGGGCTTCACAAAAAGTACACTTTTGTTATGTAGAAAATAATCAAGTACACTTTTATAGTTTAAAATAAAGAAAAACGTGGTAAGGATGTCAATAGGATAGTTGTGATGTTAAATGTCTATATATGTCATGATTCCAAATATAGTTTAAGCTTCATTAAACATGCAGTATACAGTATCCAGAGAAATTGAATAAGACATCATTTCTTGCGGCATTTCTTCACTTATATTTTCCTTCACAATAGAACTTTTGAGAAAAACTTAAGAGACTATATATTCTGGGACAGTCTGGTTCTTGGCTCAAATTGTTGTCAGCCTATATTCTGTATATCTCTCTCTGCCAAAAGGAAACAGAATTAAAGATAACTGTGCTCTTCATGCCCAGCATATAAATCATACAGTCCAAGTAATGAGAGCAACATTTGGCTAATATTACAAATTACATGGAAGAGAGCAGACTTTTGCAATAATGGCAAGTAACAACATTAAGATTACCAAGACTATGCAAACATGAGAAACAATACATTCTGGTTTCTCCCTCTTGGAAATACATGTTCACTAGAAGCCAAGACTGACCGATCCCTGTTTCATTCAGTAATCCTATTTCATTAATTCTCGGTGCTCTGTTTTGCAGATTCAGAAAATTACTAGAACAATTTGATTTATTTTAGAATCTAAGTCAATTCTAAATGTTTTTACTACTCCCTTCTATATTCTGGCACCGAAAAGACATTATTTAAGTGAAAAATAAAAGGAAAAATCTTATGGAATGATAAATCATAGGCAATGATTGATGTCTTTTATTTGAATAAATCTAACTTGGTTAACTTTAAGAGAGTGGACATTCATTTACTAAGTCAGAGTCATGCAGTGCTGTTAGTGTAAACTAGAAAAAAGTGGAAATAAAAATTACTTATTCTGAAATCCTTGGATTTATTGCCATGCTGGCAAAAAAAAAAAAATCAATCTCTAAAAAATGGTTAAGTCTCATTTTGAAATGATATTTCCAGGAATTGTTCCCCTGGCCTATATAATTTCTCTGAAAGCACTTGAAATTTTAGAGTTACATTTCCTAAAATGATTTTTAAAGTCAATTGCATATAATTGATAGAGATTTAAAAGAAACCTATGCCCAGAGCTGGCAAGAGTATGGGGAGAGGGACATTCCTATGTACTTTTAGTTGTGCTATAAACCAGTATGGCTGCCTGGAGGGCAATTTTACAGGGTAAAAGGTACCTAAACCTTCATCTAGTAATTCCACTTCTACTTCTTAGGATTTAATCTGAGTAAATAAGGGGACAAGTTATCAAAGGCACTTGTGCATATTTATTAGAACATTGTTTCTAATAAAGAAAAATTAGAAACAACTGAAATAATAATAGGGATTTCTTAAACATTTAAGGAATACACTTGTGATAAATACTGGTTGTATGGATGGAATGTATGGAAGCATTGAATCACTATATTGTACACCTGAAAGTAATATTACACTGTATTTTACCTATACTGAAATTTATATTTTAAAAAAGAAGAAAAAATTCCGTGAACTGATACAAGAAATTTTTTTATAAAATCATTAAGAACAATAGATTTTATAAACTGTAGAAGACAAAAATATGTATCATTGAAAAGAATAGCTTACAATACAGTGTGGCAGCCTATATTGTATTAAGATAATGAGTTTCAGGGGGCGTCTGGGTGGCTCAGTGGGTTAAGCCTCTGCTTTTGGCTCAGGTCATGATCTCAGGGTCCTGGGATCGAGCTCCACATCAGGCTCCCTGCTCCGCAGACACCCTCCTTCCCCTTCTCTCTCTGCCTGCCTCTCTGCCTGCTTGTGATCTCTGTCTGTCAAATAAATAAATAAAATCTTTTAAAAAAAAGATAATGAGTTTCAGGTAGCATGAGGTTTAAATCTTGCCTATGCCACAGTGATAGTCACAGGGCCTTAAACAAATTATGTAGCCATTCTAAGCCTAATCTTTATCATCTATAAAGTAGGGATAACTAAACAAGTAATGAAATACTGAGTAAGCTTCCAAAAATATTAAGTACAAATATGATGGATGATATGAAAACATACACATATTTACATACATACATATAAAGAAAATATCCAAATATAATCTGTAATTCATAGTTATCTAAGTACTAACAGAAGTGTTTTATATTTGTTTTCACCTATTTGTACCTTCCATTTTTTCCAAACTGATATATTTTAAAAGATAGTTAATAAAAGTAGTAATACAATATATTCCTTTTAAGTTAATTATTTTGAAATAATGTCACTAGATTTTATTTGTAAATATATATGCTAAGGTAAAAATACACTAGAATAAGTCACAAAGAAAAGACTCTGCAAGGGGGAAAACAATCTTGGCAGGCCACATGGTTTTCTAAGTAATTTTCATATAGCTCAATGCTTTTTCCTGCATCTCATTACAATCTACAAAATCCATCAGCTTTTTATAATTACAGAGCCTTTACAAATAATACGAAAGATGTACAAGCATTTTCACTGTTCTCAAGTTTTAAGATATCATATAATAAGCCATCACAAAGGAGTTAGCTTTCTGAACATACAGTTTCATTTACATGCTTTTTAAGGAGAACTCGCTTAGGAGCTTCGAAATTATAAGAAGATAACATTTCCTTTTATTCTCAGGAAAGTCCGTATAGCCTTTTATTTGTATTTTCTTAGGCACATAGTCTAATGTGTAATGTGATACAAGGATTTGTGTGAAGTCTATTATCTTGTATGAGACCATAGTCTCACAGGGATATGTATGCAATGTGTTTAATTCACCTTTGCTGTGTTTCCAGTTCCAAGCAAGGCTTTGTATAGTAGGATGTACAATAAGTAACACATCTGCAGATGACTTTGCCCACCTTTTATTTTTGAAAATTAAAAATCATTAAATCTAACCACCTGTAGGTTTTCTCCTTTCGAGGTTTTTTGGTTTGTTTGTTTGTTTTCTGTATCATCTTCTATCCGTTCCTTCATTTTCATCTCTATCTTTCTGTCTTCAGAAAAAAATACCTTCTTCCTTTCTGGGGTCAACTTCTACACACACACCTTGGATTTCATTCATTCTCATTTCTTCTGGATCTTATCTAACATTTATTTTCCCTCCTTACCCCCTCCTTTCTTCTTAATTTCGGAATATTGAGCATGCATCAAGAAGTTGGTTTTGTGAGAAATGACTCTCATTTGGCCCATTCACAGTTCTTTCTGCATAGATATTAGGATTATTATATAATTTAAGTGGAGCTATTCTGAAGATGACACTATCATTTTAAGTGTTAATATATTCTTCCAGCAAGTAAATTTATAAGAGATTTCATAGAGTAAATAGATTCAGTCTTTGACCTGATGATAGAAATAATTTGGAAGAAACTTGGAAAGATACACAAATTGGAAAGGATTGGAATCTTTTCTGTTTTGGCCAAGATAGAGATAAGATACACAATTGTTATTCACAGGAGTTAGGTTCTATGAAGTTACAGGGAGTAATAAACTGGTGAGTACTGAAGCATTGCTCCTAGGGAAAATATAGGATTAGGTTTCTGCTGGCTTCAGTCACAATATTTTCAATCATTCAAGACATAACCATATTCTAAGTATGTTTCTATTTAAAGACTCCTTATTTCATATGCATTGTTAATGCACTAACATTGAATCTATAGCTGGCAACACTCTGATTCATGCCTGAATGAAGCTTATTTTTCACATGTATCCTCTCCATAAAGAGAATCTCAGTTATCTTGGAACTTAAGATAGGAACACTGACAGAACTTTAGCACTACACTTGGGGGCTATTTTTAAACAGTGAACATACTATAAAATCCAACAAAAAGGAAACATAGCACTAGGTAGAGCATATAATGGACACTTGTTTATAAATATAAGCAAAGCAACAGAGCATCACCTGGTCCATCTTAGGGGAAAATGTGCAGGGTGCCTCATATTTTCACCGCCCTTTGCATGTCCTTGAATGACCGTGGAAGTTCCATGAGCATTGATTTTAGGGTCACCAGTACATTTTAGTAAGTAGGCAAATTCACAAATATGGAATGTAAATCAACTGTATGTGTGCAAACACAAAGACATAGTTGACATATATGAAGTTCTCAGTAATAAGATAGTTTATAACAGATTCTATCATGCTCAAAACCACATTCTAATAAGTGGTTGCAACCGAAGTCCGTGCTTAAACCTGTGCAATAAAGAATTTTGTACTATATCTCTGTACATCATGGCAACCATTCTTATACAAGGTCACAGAGTGTTATTGGATATATTTTGCATTTCATGTGGAAATAACCATAATATAAAAATGTAAATTTTGTTTTCTTCACATTATCTCAAAGAGCAAAATGGGCTTTGTCCAAAAATATTCTGGGCATATTCAATTAATATCATTCTAGTTGGAAATTCAAATAAATTTGTGAGTTTGCCAAATGTTATTTTTAAAATTCAAATAAAACTGTCCAAATAAGGAGATTCATTATTAATTCCTTTAAGGGAACGGCCTGAAAAGTGGTAAGGGCTATCAAGTCAAAAGCTCCTGACTTTACCACTTAATAGCTTTGCAGTTTGATTTTTTTTTTTTTTTTTTAAGTAGGCTCCACACCCAGTGTGAAACCCAACATAGGGCTTCAACTCACAACCTTGAGATCGAGACACAAGCTGAGATTGAGAGTCTGACCCTCAGCTGCCTGAGCCACCCAGGTGCCCCTAGTTTAAGTTATTAATTAGGTAAGCTAAATTTGCTGTATATTATTATCTTAGTATTTATTTATTTAAAAAGTTTATCTCTTTATTTGAGAGTGGGGGAGGGACAGAGGGAGAGACCCTTCAAGCCAACTCCCTGCTGAACTTGGAGCGTAGTGGAGGCCTTGACCTCATGACCCAAGAGATCATAACCTGAGCCCAAACCAAGAGTAAGGTGCTTAGCCGACTGAGCCACCCAGGTACCCCTTGATATTTAAAATAGGAGTAATAATTAATATACTTACAGTGTTTACAATATAATACATGTAGAGTTTTTAGAAAAGTGTTTGGCACATTAGTCATAACTCAGGGAATGCCATTTTTATTATCATACTTATTGATACTAATCTCAATGTCGAGGAGATAGAATATTATCTGGCAGCCTTTTATTGACTCATGTGAGGCAACTAAAACCAGCTTTAAAGAAAGCTAAAATACCCAACTCAAAGGCAATATTTGATTTACAAAAATGTAAAAATGAGTAAACTTATTTGAATTCTATTTTTTCCTCCAAATTTCTTAGTACTTTGCTCCTCACACTTACACCATAGCACCTTTTCCTTACTTCACCAATTTCCTTGTTTCCACTTCTTCCATTTTCTTGTGATCCCAATCTTGAAAGTTCATATCTCTTCCTTCTAAGTAGCTTCAAGACTTTATCACCTTGACCCTCAATCTAAGTCAATCTCATAGACCAGGGTGATTGAGGGTCTTGCCCAAGCCCCACCTTGATCTTTCTTTAGGCAGGAAAGTCCCTGTCCAGGAAAAAAAAATGTGGTTTTCAATTCAAATGTCCTTTTCTGAAGGAGGATCTCAGCCCCCCTTACTCGTCATCTCAGATTCCCACCCCGTAGACAGCTGTGAAGTCCTGCATGTGTTGCAGGACAGTTATTCAGAAAAAGTACAGTTAGCACTTCCTTTCTCTAAAGGTCCATTGATCCATGCAATTCCCATCTCAGCACAAATGAGAAGTTCCTGCCTGAATGCAGCAGATGGAGATGAAAATTATATACTCTGGTAACACTGACTTTATTATAGCTAGATGATTTGCATTTTCAAAGTTGGGAGTTCTTGCAAAAACTAAAGCAGAGAGTACTGGTTCATCACGTAGGTGCAGGTGCCAGCTGCAAGTAAGGTAGGTGCCATGACCTGGCGTGAATCTTTTAACCCATCCCAGCCTCAGGCTTCCTTACTGCTGCCTTCATAAGGTATCAATGCCTGTTTGAGCTTCCAAGGATCACTGCCAGGATTGAATGGCATAATGAATCTGGAAGCACTTCACAAATTACAATATTTCATTAATGCAACAATCTGTTATATTTATAAGATCTACACACTTGTCTGTTTCCATCCTTATCTGGACCTCTAAGTTCTGACTGTAGTCAAAGATCCTTTTTTTGGGTTAAAATGAGTAAGATTTAACCCGTAAACAGTGATGTTATCAATTTTCTGAAGGATTCTTAAATATATTTCAAAATTTTACATTTAATTGGTGACAAATTCCATTTTCAGTTTTTTGTTTGCTTCTTCTGCAACATAATCTTGAGTGCTTGCTCCTTAAAGGCATGTTGTAATCACGTTGAAAGGTAGTAGAAAAGAACAGTTTGCCTATCTCAGCATTTGGAGATCTGTGTAATTTGCATACGGCTTTTCAATAAGCTGGTTTGTCTTCTTGTCTACAGAGACTGTGCTGTAGCCATTTCAAGTTCAAAATTACTGCAAAAAAGTAATTGATCCTCTATTTCAATATCCCTGCTGTTTCATGAGCTCTCTTACAATTCGGAGGAATCTATTTCTCACTGATGTTGAAAAACATAATAAGGTCACAGCAGGAAAGCTTTAGCTTCATTAAAGAACATTATTATAAAAATAAAATGATCGAAGGCAAATTGTTTTTGTCCTTGTGGTACTGTTTCTGCAGATTCACATTAATCTGAGCGTTTAAAGCAACAATAAATTTGTAATCTTCTCTTTATCATTCACTTCACTATGGTAGCCCCTAGTGGTAGAAAGAGATGTCAATTGCTCACGTTGCAGGGGATTTCTAGCTCTGGTGAATAAAAAGGAATTAAACCTCTTAGGAAATGAAGGCTGCAGCCTGTCAGTCACTAAATTTATTTCTGCTTTTAAAATATCACAGAGAATGCTGGTGTCCAGCAAATGTAGATGCCAGCATTATTTTAAAAATGATTGAGCAAAGAAATGAATTGAAATTTTGACCCACTCAGGCTTCCATCTATCATGGGAGCCTATAATGGGGGGATGACGAAGAAGGATTTAAGATAGAGAATCAGTGATTGCCCTATTAATCTAGTTTAACTGAAACTAAAATCTGACAGAGTGCATTACAAGTTGCAGGCAGTAAGGCTTATCAATTCATTACTACTTTCAAGGCTCTCCCTTGCTTTCTTTCTGCCTTCAGCTCCTGGCAAAGGACAGCTTTTTACAGTTCAATTTCTCAGTTTATTTTTGACTGCTTTTAATTAAATTTGATGGCCTGTTTCTACACTGCTGAAGTTATTGGAGTTGCAAAAGCACTTTGCTGTTATAATGATAGCTCCCTTGATGTCTGTTCATTATTAACTGCTTTTCAAAAGTGCTGCTCTCAACTCTCGTTTTATAAATATTTAAATAACTGACTTTCTATAACATAAATATCAGTGCACAGAAGATAAGGACTCTATTGCTGTTTTAATAGATTATGCATAGTAAAATAAGAACATCTTTTTGTAAAGTTTTATATTATAATATTAATTGGAAAGGTGTCCTTAGATCATCCTATATATGAGTTCTCATACAGACAGTACCAATGTCTCAAAATCACGGTAATCAATGACCTAAGATTTTAGGACACTTCATACGCATAATTCTAAAATAAAATATTCTAAAATAAAAATAAAATAAAATAAAATAAGTGAGAATATAAATTCTAAAATAAAAGAAAATGAGTAATTTTCATATAGACAAATTAAATCCTAAAATTAATCTGCGTGTTTTTTAAAAGTTGTCATTCTAATTCTTAAGATAAAATGAAATACTGTGCTGAAAGAGCTTAATCTTATTCCAGAGTAAAAATAATAATAATAAGAAGAAGAACCTTATTAAGATAAAACCAAAAACTGATGAATTATTCATCTCTTGTCCCACCCCGAACCTCAATAGACAGCAAAAATCGTTAAACAAACAAACAAACAAACAAAAGGTCTACTAGGGGCTGATCAAAAAACAGGAGCTTGAAAGAAAATGGAGATACTAGTGGAAGAGAGAGGACAGTAATAGTGTCAGCTGCTCTAAACCTTGGTGTGTGCAGGCACTATTCTAAACTCACTTCCTACCTATAACATCCCATCACCATCTCCTGTTTATAGATGAGAAAATAGAGTTGTAGAATCATTAGGCAACTTGCTGATCACATATTCAGCACGTAGCAAGCCCAGGCATTCTGGTTTCAGAGTAATACCCTTCATCTCTGTACCGTATGTCAGTACATTGTGAAAGGTAGGCAACAGAGGAAAGACGGTTGATATAGCAGAGGTTAGGAATTGCTGCCCACGTGCTCACTGTGTGGAGTACAGTGAAAAGTCAGCTAAGCACCCACAGAACTTGCCAGCAGCCCAACTCTTGAATAACAGAGTGTTTTAGAAGGCAGGGGTGAGATGCAATTCTAAAAAGGGGAACATTGATACGATTCCAAAGTAGTCCCTCTTTCATCCCCCACAGCTGGCAATTCCTTCTCCGTTTCCTGTCTTCTCGTACCCCTCAAAATTCCCAATTCTAAGTCTATCCTCTAGAGAAATGAAACCTGGTACACTTGACTTTGGACAGAGCTCTTATATGAAGTGGACATACTTAATCAAGGAACCTGTAACCCACTTCTCTTGCTTGGTTTCCAGAACATGATCAGCCAAATTATATTACCTGAACTCCTACTCAAACATCGCACTTTATGCAAATGGAGAACAAAAGGTCAGTCATTTGAAGAAAACTGCCACATTACTGAGACCTATAGCTGAGACCCAAAAGTACAGAGAATAAACAGACAGTAGGAAGTTAAAAAAACTGGGCAGAAAATCTACTGTTATCAATGATATAGAATAAGAATGTGTGCTATGATAATCAAAAAAGTTATCAAAAATTTAAAATATGTAAATAAAACTTAAAAACCAACAACACATCAGATAAAATGGGCTGCTAATAGGCTTTCAGCTATAGCCAAGCAAAAATTTCCTTACTTTATTTTGTTCCCTTTTCTCTGCAAATGTCTACCCTTGAGCTTCTATTGCTGCAGTGTTCCTCACCACCTTGTGTTTGGTGCTGCCCAATTTGAACAGATTTTTCTTCAAACAAGCTCCAAATTTTTAATATACTTCCATTTGTTGTTTAACACAAGGTAATATAATATGTTATTCTAGACTGTATCCCATATTGGAATAAAAACATAGTACAAAGGACGGGCTCAGTTGATAAAATTGGAATACCAGCAATAGATTATATCAAAGTATTATACATTACATTTACTGAAGCTAATTACCCTACTTTAATTATGTAAGAGAATATCCTTGTTCTAAGGAAACACAAACTGAAGTATTTAGAGGTGAAGGATAATGATGTATGCTACCTACTCTCAAATGATTAAGGAGAAAAAAAAAACGCTTGATAGAAGAGTAGTGTGAAAATATATAGAGAAAGCAAGCTAAGACACAAATGTTAACTATAGATAGTCTAGGTAAAAGATCCTGACATATTATTTGTACTTTCCCGGGACGCCTGGGTGGCTCCGTTGGTTAAGCAGCTGCCTTCGGCTCAGGTCATGATCCCAGCGCCCTGGGATCGAGTCCCACATCGGGCTCCTTGCTCAGCAGGAAGCCTGCTTCTCCCTCTGCCACTCTGTCTGCCTGTGCTCACTCTCTCTCTCTCGCTCTCTCTCTCTCTCTGACAAATAAATAAATTTAAAAAAAAATTAAAAAAAATATTTGTACTTTCCCCCACCGCCAATAACTTTTTTGCATATTTCATTTTTTTCTAAATAAAAGGATTTTGTTTTTAATCCAAGAAAAGTATAAGATAAAGTCAAGGAAATTTCCCAAAGAGTAAAACTAAGGGGAAAAAGAAAAGATTTTTTTGAAGATAGGAAAAGAGTAATCTAGAAGATCCAATAGCTAACCAATAAAAAGAGAAATGGATGACAGCTAAGATGAAACTAAAGAAATTAAATTTTTAGCACAAAAAATATCAGTCTCCAAAATAAAATCAGGCCAGCATTGGAGTGATACTTTCATAATCATAAGTACAATGAGGGAACAGGACATCCAACGGAGAAAAGCCGAGGCAGAGGGCCAGGACATAGATGGGACATGGATGAAAGTGTGGAGGAGTGTGATCACAACATAAATAAGGGAGCGCAAGTATTTTCATCATTTTGTGGATGTGAAATTTGAAATAGTCATTAGTAATCTTAGAAACAATGAAAATTAAAAGCATCTTGGGCTAAAAAGTTAGAAATCTAAAAAGCAACATTTATATAATCATGATTTAAACATTGAATGTTGATTTCCCTAAAACAATTTGATTCAATATATGGAGTAGATAGTGGAAAATAAGTCCTGTGATTGGGGTGCCTGTCCTCTATCCTACATAAGTATCAAAATAGGAAGTTAATAGGTAATGTTTAATATTAATCAAGCTAATATAAACATGTTTAATTAAAAATAAGGTAATTACCAACAGAGGAGAGGTGAACTTTGTTCTCTATTCAATGTGACTATAGCATAGATAGAATGGAGGAAAATGTGATTCTGTTGCTCTTGCAAGTCTCAATATTATTTGATCGCTAGATCATGAGTTTCTATTTGTAAGAAACAAAGCAATTTTAAGAAGTAGAACACTTTGTAGTGCTCTAAAACTGCTTAAAACTATTTTAAAAATAAAGTACACTAATCATTCTACAGAGAGGTCCCTGCTCAAATTTTTATGTGTTTTTTTTTTTTTGGGAAAAGAATTATCTGTCCAGTGTTACACATGACATACTTTTGCAAGGAAAACCATCTCCCAGAAAAATGAATTTCAAAGAGCCCAGAAGATGTTTTTTTTTTTTTAATGTCTCTTAAAACAATTGCCTTAAAAAGTTAGGATTCACTGAAAGAAATTTGAAAGCTAGAGTTTTGTAGCTTTCAGTACAAAGATAGGAACATCACAAATTCCTCTAACCTTTGTAAAATCGGTTGTTCCTAATACTAAAAATATGTTTGAAGATGAAGCACATTTTGTCTTTGCGTTCAACTCCTACCCAGAGTAGATGCTAATGATCTCTACTGCTGGCAATAAAATGTCAGTTTCCAAAGGTCTAATTTGTTCACTCTAATTTCCATGTCGCCAATATTGAGTACCAAGACCTTTGACTTCAGCAACTGGTATATACTGGTCTGTACTACAGATGGTGGTATTTAAAAGTTACAGCATATTGCAACAACTACCAAAAAAGTACTTTAATCACATATCTAAGATATAATAAAAAAGTTTAATGGTAAAGATCTCTTATTCTTTCATATAAAGGAACATCTGCTCAAGACCTAAATTATGTGAGGAAATCCTTCTCATTAAGATAAAAGAAATTGCCTTAAGAGGTATTTTTATATATTTACCATCTACTATTGTTAAGGTCTGAATTTAATATAATCTCCTCTATAGCACCGGTCATAGATCTAGGGGAGCTGCTAATGTTTTCTGTATTTGAAGTCTTACATTCTGTATAAAACACTGAAGGAGGTTCTATATGATCTAAAGGATCATTGAGGGAGATTGATTTATCTTTTTGAATAACCAAAAAGTTAGCTGCTTTACCTTACATTAACCTTTTTAAAAAGAATTGTTTTCATTTTTCTCATTATGTAGAAATATTATATTTTCTTTTATCAGTTCTCATTTTCCCACCCCCCAAACATCCAGCAGATGACAATACTAACCATATTTTTTTTTAAAGATTTTATTTATTTATTTGTCAGAGAGAGAGAGAGAGAGCTAGAACAGGCAGACAGAGTGGCAGGCAGAGGCAGAGGGAGAAGCAGGCTCCCTGGCGAGCAAGGAGCGCAATGTGGGACTCGATCCCAGGACACTGGGATCATGACCTGAGCCGAAGGCAGCTGCTTAACCAACTGAGCCACCCAGGCGTCCCTACTAACCATATTTTTAAGAACACGTTTTGGGAGTGCCTGGGTGGCTCAGTCGGTTAAGTGTCTGGCTCTTGATTTCAGCTCAGGTCATGAGTTCATTGTCATGAAATAAAGCCCCGCCTGACTCCCCACTCAGGGAGAAGTCGGCTTGAGACTCTCTCTCTCTCCCACTGCCCCTCCCCCTCTCTAAAATGAATAAACACGTTTTCAAAAAAAAGATAATGATTACTGAATATCTGTATGGTTTCATAATATATGCATTTTAATCTTCATAATATTTGCAATTTAAACCTTTTCAGCATTATGTCATCATGGATTTGAGTTTCTGTTTATTACAAATGGTAAAAAGTTTTTGTACTATACCAACATTAGTTTTGATAGTTCCAAGTACTGTAGATTTCTAACCCTGAGACCAATAATCTTTGCTCTGGAAATTAAATGTATTTAAAGGTGGTAAGAAAAAGTTTTAAGTTTTATATTTTGCATGCTTTAGGAGGTAAGTTTTGCTTATTGACTCGCACTCCTCTAAATTTAAGAGATTGGTAACAACTATTTATATACTCAACCAGTATAAGATTTTGAGTATTTCCATTTTAAGGTAGAAAAAGATTTTGCAAGCATTTATACTCTCAATGGTATTAGGGTCCAAGGTCCAAGACAGTGTAAAGTTCAAAGATTGCTAGAAAGGGAATATAAAATTAAGAACATACTCCTTGGGCTAACATTAAAGACCACCAAAATTAATCTCTATGCTTTTCTTTCCAGTATTGTTACCCATTATTGCAACAAAAATTGCTAGCTGTTCTTTTCTTTGTCTTCTCTATACTCAAAGTCATTGTTTGCATATAAAATTCCCCTCCTCTATAATACCATTCTCAGCCTGCACACCATCCATTTAACTTATCAAAATCAACTTACTTCAAGAATTCCTCTCAATTGCTGAGACACAAATCAAATTTTGTCTTGGAGAAAGATATTGGCTCTTGATCTCTCCTTATCTTCTGGCATCTGACACTAATAGTTATCTAAATATGTATGATATGTGTACACAATGACATACTATTCAGTCCTGTCTATGTGTAGCTTATTTCTTCTCATGGAGAATCATTATTGAAGGGAGAAACACTTTAATGTCTATCTCCTTAGACCTGAGGGGAATATAATGCATAATGCTTAATAAATGCTTAACATTTTTGACTAATTACAAGTTTTGATTATTCAGAACCATCATTTTAAGACTGAGTCTCTCTCCTTCCTTCCTTCCTTCTTTCCTTCCTTAGCTCTGGTAAATTTCCAGGTCATTGCATTTTCTTGAGATATGTGAATAAAGGACACATGCACACAAAATTCAGTTGAGTTTTGGTTTATGGTGATCTAATTCTCCCAGATTTTACTATACATTATTTGGAACTCCAAGTGGTTTTAGTATGACCAAAGTGAAATCTATTTTGACTTATTCTAGGCATATATTATTTAATGTCTAATGAATACTGATTCATCTGACCATTCTCATCTCCTGACAATTTTTAATGTTATAGTTTGCAAAATATTCTCAGTAGTTCAGCAAATGTAATTTCAACTGTTAAAGTTCAACATTACTACAGTGGTCGACAATATTAAATAATTTTTGCTGCTGTGTGATGTTCACTGCAGCCTAAATTTCAGGTCATGGAATGTTATTAATATATGGTTGGAAATAATTTCTGGATCAATGAATCAATGTTATCTTAATATTCGGTGTCTTTAATTTTCATACCACATTTATTTTCTGAGTGGATTTTATAAGAGGAAGTTGCTTTGTGTTGCCTACTTCATTATCTTGGGGTTTTATCCCTAGTTGAATTTCTTTTGTGATCAAAGTGCAGAGAGAACACCTCCTGAATTATTGAACTGTGTTGATTTGATGGGCAGGTCACACATAAAAGTATGTAAAGTAAAAAGGGAGAAACTACTTGAAGATATTTTACCAAAAAGCTAGATTTCACAGCAGAAACAACTAATCCTACTACTTCAATAGAGGTAGTCTATTTTTCTATGTGCATATACAAGTGTGATATACATATGCACGCATGTAAGTATTTTGGTAGGTTGGATCTATTCTCTATGTTGATAACAATCGATGCTTAGACCCACAAAATGCTTAAACATTATAGACTGTTTTCCATAAACACTGTATTAGTCGAGTTTTAGAACTGGAACAATTTAGAATGAATAATTTATGACTCAAAGGCTTAAAGAGAATCATAGACTCTGGAGTGCATAACTCTATTGTGGGAGAGTAGATATTTGAGCCTAAGACAAGTACCAATCTGTCACCCCACACCCTATGTTGGTTAACTACCATTTTACCCATTTTTCTGCCATTCTTCTCATTTCAACTTAATGTCAGGTCATGTATTTATAATGTGCATGTTGTGGGGAGAGGCATTGATAAGGGAATAATGAGGAATTACTAAGAGTAAATTCACAGATAATAGAAAAAAAGGGAGAAAATGTCTAATTATTATTGTTATTAACATGTTAATGACATTAACAAACTTGACTTTTCTCCTGCCCCTTAAAGACAATTCAGGTGTGCTCAGTCAATTTGGGCACCTCCTTCTAAATCCTTCCCTATGAGCAGGATTTTACTTTTTCAGATTTGACATTAAGGAAGGTAGAAAGAGGAGACCACATTAAAGAGGAATCTAAAGTAAAAAGGCAAGAAACATAGCCAAGGGAGAATGATACCTCTGGTTCATTTGGTAATATTGCTCTAGTGAATAATTGGAGTGTGGGTTTAGAGGAACAAATTTGGGATTATTAAAGCCATGGGTGTATGTGATCATTCAAGCAGAATATACAGGGAAAATAAAAAGAGCAAAGTATGGACTTGGAAACCATAGTCTCTATGAAAGATAGGTACAGAGAAGTCTGTGAAAGAGGACACCATGGCTATTCTTCACAAAATTTAGTTTTAAAATGAAATGTTCACATGAGAAATGAGAGTTTTGCTTTTATTATTTTTTAAGATAAATATATGACCTACTTATGCATCACTGAAATCAGATAAAGAAGAATTACACAAAACTATGGTAATGAGATATAACTAACTTTCAAAAATTTGGTGAATATGTTCATATTATAATTAATCACACACTAATGTAATTTTTGTTAAAAATGTAGTAGTATTTACAAAATATCAGTGTATAATGAAAGATAGCATTTAGTACATTAAATTGATTATTCTAAGCTTGAAACAAATATCAATATTCAAATTCATTCAATGTGTATCACTTATACTATAATTTTTTTATAAAATGAAAAGTAGAGCAATACTTTTCATTTCATACTTTTATTTAAATTTTTTTTAAATTTGTTTATTTGTCAGAGAGAGAGGGAGAGAGAGCAAGCGAGCACAGGCAGACAGAGTGGCAGGCAGAGGCAGAGGGAGAAGCAGGCTCCCTGGCGAGCAAGGAGCCCCATGTGGGACTCGATCCCAGGACGCTGGGATCATGATCTGAGTCAAAGGCAGCCGCTTAACCAACTGAGCCACCCAGGCGTCCCTCATACTTTTATTTAAAAGTAAGCATAATATGTAATCTTATCCATTTCAACAGGTCAAATATTGTTATTAATACTAATAAAAGCACATTTCTATATAGTTAGCCTTCAAGGCCCTTATCAAATTTCAGTCTTTCTTTGGGGACTTTAAACATCTAATAAATAGGAATTAACTTGACTCTCCTAAACTCTTATCTAAACAAAAAAGTGGTATATTTTTATAAATACATAGCACATATGTATGTTCTTTTAAAAAATATACATCTATGTTCATTTAAAAATACAAATGCAGGGTTTTACTTAAATTCTGTTTCATTATCTGTATAGATATACATTTTACACAAGTATAGGATTTTACTCCAATTCTCTTTCATAACCTGATTTTTTTTTAAGATTTTATTTATTTATTTGAGAGAGAGACAGAGCATGAGCAGGAAAGAGGAGACAGAGGGAGAGGGAGAGGGAGAGGGAGAAGCTGATTCCCCGCTGAGCAGGGAGCCCGACTCAGGGTCCCATCCCAGGACCCTGAGATCATGACCTGAGCCAAAGGCAGACGATTAACTGACTGAGCCACCCAGGTGCCCCACATAACCTGATTTTTAATCTCTGAAGAAATATCTTATTTTTTCATGATCTTATTCTTCTGTGATCCTATTTTCTTATGAAAAAAAATTTTTAAGGTTAAGTTGTATTTTTTCTGATTATATGAAAAACATCCAGTATGAAAAATCAGAAAAAAAGTTAAAAAGCAAAAATAAAATAATCATATTCTTCTGCCTTTTCTACATAAACACACAAATGTTATGTTAAAGACATTTTAACCTGCTTTTATAAATTTAAAAATATCCTATTCCTTCTTTCATAAGCATTCTAAATCATTTTAATAGTTCTATAGAATTTCACAATTTGAACAAAAATCTATTTTATAAGTTCAGCGCAGTTAAGTATTTAGGTTGTTTATCATTTTCATTGCTACTAAAACAGATTATGCGAAACAACCTTTGCTCGTATCTTTTCAGATATTCTTAATTTTTCCCCTTTCATTGTCACTAGGGACAGAATCATTGTGACAAAAGGAAGGATTATTACATATTTTATAAGTAGAATAAGTACTTATTGCATATTCTTTACATCTTTTTGATAGCACTTGCCCTTGTAGCTTAATTAGCTTACTTTATTTGTTAATATTTAAATCTGTGGAAGGCAGAAATTATAGGTAAATTAACATGTGTGTTGGCCTAGTATGTAAGTCTTGCAAATTTAAAAAATTAAGTTGTGTAACATTTGTTTTCCATTCTTTAAATCTATAGCCTATTCTGTTCAGCCCACAAAAGCTTCATATTGAAGTCCCTAAGTAATGCATACCTTCTGGCTTAAGAATTCCTGACAGTACATACATGGAGAACCGTAATTAGAATATGATTATGTCTGACCCTTACCTCTGATCTCATGTCATTCAGAAACCAAAAGTCAAGGAGTCCTTTGCTTTACTGGGTTATCTACCTGCTCTAACTGCATGATTTTGGAAGTGACAAAATTTGGAGTCCTCAAAGCTAACTCAGCCCTCCTGTGCCAGTCACAAAGGCTACAGACCAGTGTGTCAATTTCAAATGCTTAAAGTTAACTTTGTTCCCACTGGTCACTTCTGGAAATAGGCTTTCTTCTTAACCCCCAAACGCTCTATGAAATTTCATCTTTCATCCTACTTACAGTTCAGGCATTTTGACACCCAGTTCAGAAAGAAAGCCGTTCAGAGTTACCTGTTTGATCACTTAAAGAGGAAAAAAATATATATCCCTTGACTTTAAAGTACGATAGAATTTTACAGCTATAATATTTTGAAGAAATGCAGTATTCCAGTATTTTAAGATGGTAAAAATCTTGCTGGAATTATCTTCTGAGTTCCACGGGTAAAAATCAGAAAGATGCACCCATTATATCTTGGAGAACTGAACTCACCTGGAGCGAAAGCCCATCACTTCCTTCAATGCTGGTGCCAACATGCTGTCAGTCAGACACCCTTAACTGGACTATCACCGGCCAGGAACTGCTTGTTTTTATTCCCACCTGGAACAAAATATGGTGTCAATCTTTTTTTTTTTTTTTAAACATCCATTCAAGCACAGTAAGATATTCATTATGTTATCTCTCCTTGTCATATCAGATACCATTTATCAGAATGTTCAACACAAAGGAAAGAAGCGTAAACTCTTCACCTCTATCATTTATACCACAATGATTAATATAGCAGCTGTTTAAGTCAAAGGGACGTCTATATTTTATCTCCTATAAGATATTCTTTATAAAGGATTATTATTTCAGTGCCAGCATTTCCATCCATTTGGTTTAAGTAATTGGTGTGTTAATTTAGGAAGCCATTTTCTACATATTGTCCTTGGAGACTGTAAATCAAAATACCTTAAACCCCAGAAAGTATGTTGAAAATATTGCGTCCTGAATTTTTTTAACACCACCAAAAGAGATCTCAGTAGGAAGCAATTTAATAACACAACAGTTTTATGCCTGTACTACTTTAGAGTCATCAACTTGTGAGACTCTGATGAAGAACACAGATGTTTCCTCAAAGGCACCAGAGTGTTGTTACTATGAGACATTACATGAAAATATATATTTCGACCAGATGATGGAATCAGAGACTTAAACAAAACCTCCTAGCTGGGCGGCCTGTGTATGAAAGGGATGTAATGATCCTTTACTTGTCACAACGGAAGCCCCTTGACCTTCAGCACTCTCAGCCTTGCTCAAGTCTAATGCACAGTTGGATGGTTTAAGAAAACACAGGAAATCCAGCAACATGCCCTTCTTGTTGCAGTCTATCCCAGGCAGCTCTCGTTTTGCCTTTGCCCTTGCCCCCTTCTCTGGCCCTCGGAGTTGGACTCTGAATTGAATCTCATGGTGGGGATCCTGTGACTTGCTGACCTTCCTCGAGGCTTGCTGCCTTACCTTCATCCTCAGAACCGGGCTGACATGCCCTGCGGTTTGATCCCCCAGCCAGGGGAACCTCTAAGCCCTTGTACTCAATTCGTACTCATCACTTGTTTGAATCATGACCTGATATCTGGCACCTCCCTCTCTGAATGAATAGTGTGGTTCCATGTACTTCAACACAAGCAGTGAAACCTACTCCCTTTCTGGTGTCAAGTTTGAACCACTCCTTTTGTCTCAGTTTGCTATTAAATTTAAGAGATTTTCCTATGGAGTGGAACATAAAAGGTGCCAGAGAAACCCATTTTCTTTCCGTAATAGAAGTCAAATCTTAAGAGTGAATATTGTTCTTTCCTTGTAGCCATCTTAAAATTCAGACTTTTCTCATCTCCCTCTGGAACCCATTTCACCCCCTTTATTTTTGCTGCTACTGACACAATAAGCTTTCATTAGCTCTCATTCAGATAATAACAATAACTTCTTAAATGTCAGTTTTATGCCAACTGAAAACAGATGGCACTTTCAAATTAGAATAATTGAGGAGAGTCCAATAAATAACCTATTACAGAACTGGGGGCTATATGTTGGGAATCCGCAAGGGAAGGTGCCACCCTGAGGCTGGGAGAGACGAGAACAGGGAGCAGTTACTACCATCTAGGAGTCAGATATATAGAGACGGTCCCTGGGCAGAAACAGTGATCTTCGGTTGGGAGTCCCCGCTAGCCCAAGATGACAGGACATGAGGGAGCCCTAAGATAAGCCACTCTCATCTTCTCCCTTCTCTCTGGTTTCCTATCTATCCTACCTACAGGACAAACCACCCTGGACTCCCAGGGTCACAGAGTCTCTTGATGAATTCCATCCAGACTAGTTTCCAGTATTAGAGAGTAGGATGGAGAAAGGTAAAGAGTGACTCTGAAAGGAGAATAGAAGAGGTTCAGCAAACACTTGTTCATACTTCAAAGCACAGGATTTGGAATCAAATGTAGGTTTGACTCCTCTATGTGTGTAGCTAGATAAATCTTTATAATTCCTTATATCATTATCTGTATGATTCAGATAACGCACCTCAGAGTTTTATTGTTAGCATTAAATGACATAACATACCTAATACGTATATATCTACCACGTAGTTAGTATTAGCTACAGTGGCAATAATTCTTCTCAAAATGACAGAAATCCAGGTTAAACACACTCCAGCCATACTAAACTCTTCAAAATTTGTAATGGGCAGTGTATTTTCAGATTGTTCACAACTGCTATTCTTTCTGTTTAAGAAGTTTGTTTTCTTTCCCCTCCCTCCCTGTTGCCAGAGAATCCCTACTCATATTTTAAATCCATGAAATGATCTAAAGGTTGTCTTCAGTTTTGGTAACAGGAGATCATTTCCCTTTTTTTTTTTTTTTATCTTTCCATGGCACATGTCATTCTGCAAAGCAGTCAGACTCTGCCACCTTCCTACTTGACTATGAGTTCCTTAAAGGAAAGTTAATGTCTGACAGATTCATAGTCTCAGAAGGTGGCTCATTGCCAGGTTCTTAGTAGATATTCAATAAACATTAAGTCAATAAATGTGTATTACTAGAGAAAATCTGTTACAATGTAAGGAAATCGTTTGTTAACTTCTTTCCTCCTTGCCCAAAGGGCAGATCAGTCTATAACATGGGAGGTGGTGGGGAGTAAGATCATGGAAAGTCAAGACAACCAAAGAGATCACAAGGGAAACTCCAAACAGCTCTGCAAGTTCACCTGGGACAGCCCTGCAGGAAACTTCACCTCATTCATTTCGAGGCTGCCAGACCTATTAGTACTCATTGATTTCAAGCAGATAATTACTAACTTGTAAACTACCTAGGTAACTGAATACAAACACCTCTAAGTATAAGTTGATATATCATATCAACTTATACTTAGTATAAGTTGAATTATCAACATTTCCTCAAGACTAATCCAACATTTCCCCCCTGCAATTTAAAACATATATATTTATTGTTTTGTGAATAGGTAATACATTTACTTGAATCTAGGCCTCATAAAATGTTACATAGGACCAAGTCTTTCTGTCACCCTTGCCTCCATCTCCTCCTTATGCCACCTTCAATGAGACCTTTATTGGCATATGAGGATTCATGCAAAATTTCCTTCTACAAATACATGAAAGTATGTATATTATTCCCCACCCCACCTTCATTTAAACAAAGAAAAAAGATTGCACTCTTTGCCCACTTTAATAGGTCTTACCTTTCTCCCCACCCCACCAAAAGTAGAATTTTATATTAGTAAATAAACAGCATCTTCTTTGTAGTCAGCTTCATGTCTTTCTATTGCTCTGATGGACCTGAAATTATTTATTATACCCAAGATTTTTATTTTTCAAAACTCTTATTATTCTTAAGATTTAAAAAAAAAAGTTTGTTAATTTGTGTCTTAGAGGTAGATCTCTAGGTTAAATTCCTATGAGTGTGTAAATGCATTTGTAACTTTCAAAAGTGTTGCCAAATTTTCATCCTTGAAAATCGAGCCAACTAATGCTACCATCATCAACTTCCGCTTGGGTGGACAGACTTCTAGATTTTTGAAAATATGATAGGTGAAAAATTTTATCTCTGTCATTTTAATGAGCATTTTAAAAATTACGATGTAGGTTAAATATCTCCTTATGTTATTTAAGGGATATTACGTATCTTTTTGTGTGAAACTTCTATTAATATCCTTTGCAATTTTTAAATTGCAAGTACAATTTAATGCATTCTTTCTCATTCTACGTACTTCCTCAATGAAGCAAAGTCATTAACGACATAAGCACAATTCCTCGACGTTAACGTTTTTAAAACCTTGTGCTCCCAAGCTCCTCGCACTCTTAAACTGGAAAGCTAAACCTCACAAAGAGGTCCCACAGCGCACTCTGGTGGCAGCTAGCTCCATCACACCTTCCCTGCATTAACTCTTGGGGCAAAAACTATCGTCAATAAAGCTTGTTATCAAACTCTTCCTTAACCTCTAAACCTAGCGTTAGTCTCCTCACCTTAGAGACAATACCGAACTGTACCTACCCGAAAAAGAAGGAGACAGTAGAGCTACGTCGGCCTTCCAGAAACCAAGCTTGTACCTGTAAATTGGTAGGTATCCTAATAGGCAGGATTCATTTTTCTAGTCAGCTTGCCAGCCCACTCGGTTGCTATAAAAATGACCCTGGAGTATCTTATCTGGTCTTGGGCTGCAGTACAAGGCTTGTTGCAGAAAGTCAGGCTCTGCTTCACTCTTCCCTGTATATCAGTGAAATCAAAAGAGCTATCCTCACTCTTTAGAATTCCATGTTAATCAAAACATCACAAAGTTCAGTCAGAAGCCTGAAATTCCCTCGTTCCACAAGTATTTCAAATATATAAACACTTTAAGCGCTTGTGACTATGTTCAGAGAACAAAATAAACAAAAAAAATCTGTCTTCTTGGAGCATATCTTCTAGTGGGAAGATGTAATCAGGAAGAGTGTAATCAACAAGTAACATGTTTATATTGAAAGATACGGAGACGAGATGTGGGGCGAGAGTTGGAGTGCATGTTCCTCTTTAATCTAGAGAAAGAAAGAAATGGTAGGTCTCTTTGGGTGAAGATTTGAAGTTGTGGAAACTATGTGGTTCACAGCAGGAGAAACCTTCTAGAACATGGCAGGGCTCATAAGGCCATGGTCCTGCAGTGGACACCTGAAAGATGCCTTTTCAGAATTCATAGACCTTTTCACCCAGCTGCTGGGAGTGCTGTTAACTGCCAGCCAGCTCTAATCTCACCCGGAATTGCCTAAAGCTGGCCATGCTGCCTCACCAAGTCCTCACTCAAATGCAGCCTGCACTCAGTTACAGATGTTGAGTGGGCATGAAGGTGTGGCTTAGGGCCAAAATACAGGATAGCTTTCTGTACTGTTGCTAGAAACCTTTGTTGAGGCTACCTTGCAGCCCATCTTCTATTTGCTCATTCCTTCTTTCTTCCCTTCTCTTTCACACAAACTGATCCCAAAACACTCCTTATAAACGTCCTGCATGCTAACTTCTGCCCCCATCTGCTTTCATTTAGAGCAGTGAGGTAACCACTATGTAGCTCATAACTTGACACAGCTACTCATTTTTTTCACAAACCTCTGCTGACTATCTACTATATGCTACTACTGATTTTGATGTTTAGAATACAGTAATGGAAAAAGTGCAATTTGTTCATATGCAGATATAGCAGAGAAGACTATATATATATATATATATATATAAAATTAACAATAACTGCTAAGGAGAAAATGCAGCCAAAGGGTAGAAGAATTGTGTGAGAACATTTCAGTTTTAGATGTGGGAGTGAAGTAAATCTTTACACACTTGAGTAAAGACTTGAAGGGAATAAGAGGGTCAGCCCTGTGGGTACATGGGAGGAAATGTTCCAGGCATAAACAACATAAACAACATAGTCTAATAGGAGTGTGTTTGTTGCTATTATTGTTTTAGAGAAACAGCAAAAGACAGAGTTAATTTGGAGTGAGTTGAAAGACAGAGAGACAGGAGTAAGAGGGTCAGAAAATAAAGAATCTGAAAGTAATCATCTAAAAGTTACTACAGAAATTAGACACCAGCTTTTATTCCCAATAAAATGGAAAGTCAATGAAGGGTTTGGAGTAGATAACAGATAGAACCACCTGGTTGAATTCTGAGAAGAAACTGAAGGGTATTACAGTCAGAAGCAGAAATATAAGACTACTAGATCAATCAAGGAAAGACATTGAATATGGCTTAGACTAGGGCAGAAACAGTGGAGGTGGAAAGAAATGGTTAGAATATGGTTTTATTTGAAGATAGAAAAGATAGAATTTGCAAACAGATTCCATGTGGGGTGTTAGTAAGAGCGAAAAAGCATAGCTCCATGATTTTAGATCGAGCAAAAGGAAAAATAGAGCTGGCCTTCACTCAGAGAAGGGGGACCACTAAAGCGTAGGGGGGATTATCCATTGTGGAAATGGATCTCTTTGACAATGTCCATTAGGTAATCAAATGAATATATCAGATAGGGAGCAGGGTTCTGAAGATTCCGGGGGGAAAGTGTGGCTGGAAATGTCAATTTGGAAATCATTAGAACATAGGTAGTATTAAAAAGCCCTGGATCCGATAATATCTCCCAAAGAATGAGTCTGTTTGGAAAGCTAAGAGGTCCAAGGAGTGACAGGTTGGGTACTTCAACTATTAAAGATTGGCAGATGAAGAGGAGACAGCGAAAAAGAATGAAAAGGAATAGCTACTGAGGTATGCAGGGAAATTAGAGTGGGATTCCAGACACCAAGAGAGAGCAGTGGTTTGAAGAGGAGAGAACGTTCAGCGGTATCAGCAGCTGCTGGTGAGCCAAGCGAGATGAAGGCCAACATCTGCTCAGTGTATTCACAGTGTAGAAATAATCAGTGACCAAGACAAGATTTGTTTCAGGGAAATGGTAGGGGAGGATGCTAGAATGGAGAGGAGCCAAGACCTATGTGTAGGGGAGACACTGGGGAACATATATTTTCATGCACAAGTTTATTAAAACTGACTAGATTTATGTCAAAAAGCAGTCTTAATTTTCAAAAGATTATAGTGAGAGAACATGGTTTGTAGGAATACAAAGAAAATATGTTGAAAATCAACACCAAAAAGATACAAAATTCACCACTATATCTGGACACTTAAAATCTCACTTAATAACCCAAGAGATATTAGGTTAAATTTAAAATAATAAAATCTGAACGTAACAGAACTATTTCATATTAAAACTTGAGAAGTCCTTTAGGACCTTGTCTTCTCTGTCATGCTCCACTTCTGCAGGCTGAGTACCCTTTCTGGCAAATCATGTGAAACAATTGGTCATGCAAAGAAAATCACTATCTTATACCCCATTTCTGAGATAACTTGACTATTTGCTCGTCTTCCCCACTGGACTGTGGAAAGTTTATGTGCAAGTATTTATCTTGGAAATCTTCAACACTTGCCAAAATATCTAATAAGTGGGTGGTACTCAAGGCATGCTTATTTAATGAGTGGATGAGGGGAATTTGTGGACAATTAATGGTCTTACACATTGATAAGCATAACTGGGATATCCAAATCTGTTTGTCTGAAGCTGGATTAGTAAGTGGCATGTCAGATACCAGTTAAACTGCGTAGAATTTTTTTTTAATTTGATCTTTAAACTATCTGTAAAAATAAACATGCAGAAAGAGCACAGGGAATTGAATAGCTTATCAGTCCCCCAAACAAATTCTCTCCTGAGGCTTGCTATGACCTTCTGCCTGGCTCTTACCTAAGCATTCGTCTCTCAACACACTTTTTCCTTATTTTAGGTCTCTAAGCTGCTCATCCCCAAACTTCCCATATAAATACTGGTTTCCTGGAGTGTAGTTTGAGCAACCCAAAGGCTGGGAAGCTTTATAAAATTCATAAATCCACTAACAAAGTAATAGACGCCTAAGCTATAACGTCACAAGTATTGTCTTTCCTCAACCATGCCTGAAATATCATAAAAAGGTTTTCACAATCAAATTAGAAGTAAAAAGTCATATGAATTTCGCTGCAACATAAAATATATTTTAATTGAAGCAAAATGTTCTGTGAAGCAGAACTATGAATATGTGCTGACTCATTATCATTTTTATAGTGTAAATGACAGAATGGATGATTATATATATTAAACTCCTGAATTTGTTAAGTCATGCATAGAATTCTATTTAATAGTGAAAACCAGAATTAAAGATTTTTTAGCCCCAGAACAAAAATACAAAATAAATTATCTTTTTTTCTAAGAAATAACTTGGATGAGCTGAAAATAAAGAGTAAAATACCCTTTATCATATATTTCTACATGTAGAAAAGGATTATGAGCAGTTCAATGATAAGAACACATCATTAAGCTTTCAACAAGTTACCTTGGGACATAATGGTAAAATTTAGGTGTCCAAATCCTTCCCTAGTTATATTTGACATGTGCTCTCTAGATAACAATAAAATTAAAAATATTGTGACATGTAGATAGCGAGAGGGCAAGTTAGATTTTCATTCTTTTTTTTTTAAAGATTTTATTTATTTATTTGACAGACAGAGATCACAAGTAGGCAGAAAGGCAGGCAGAGAGAGAGAGAGGAGAGAGGGAAGCAGGCTCCCTGCTGAGCAGAGAGCCTGATGGGGGACTCAATCCCAGGACCCTGGGATCATGACCTGAGCCGAAGGCAGAGGCTTTAACCCACCGAGCCACCCAGGCGCCCAAATTAGATTTTCATTCTGACTCTTGAGTCTAAAAACTAAAATCCCTAAAGTTAGATATTATGAATATCTCCTCTTCCAAGAGATCTTTTCTTCCCTTAACATTTGTGAAACCAGATAAATTAACCTCACACATAAAGATATTTGTATAATGTGACTACTGAAGCTACTTTATTAAATTAGGTATGTCTGAGAGTGAATATCTCTTTACAGAAAACACATTAAGAAAGGTGATACTAAGGAAGAAGATCACTAGGGAGCCTCATTACTCTGGAAGGAATCCAGGAGTTTTTTGTTGGAGGAATAACCTGCTTGCAAAAGATAACTATTTTTTTTCTTCTCATCTTTATCAAGAAATGGACAGATGGAAAAAAAAAAAACAGGCAAAATAAAAATAAAATTTAGAGCACAAAGAGTTACTAAGATGTTTGCTCATGATCCTAAAATGTATTATTATCTGTTTGACTGTTGTCAGCCCCATCATTTAAGACCCTATGGAAAGTCATCTTCTTTATAAAGACGAGGCTATCACCCTGAAAGTTTAGTTAGTTGACCCATTTATTTATAAATGGTACTGTCATTCTCTATCAATTCTACTTTCTCACTATATTTTAACTTAAAAAAATAGTCATGGCAGGGGGAAAGGGGCGCCTGGGGAGCTCATTCGGTCAAATGTCTGACTTCTGCGCAGGTCATGATCTCAGGGTCCTGGGAGGAGCCCCACATTGGGCTCTGTGTTCAGTGGGAAGTCTGCTTCACCCTCTCCCTCAACCCCTCCTTCTGTTTGTGCATGCTCTCGCTCTCTCTCTCTCTCTCAAATAAATAAATAAATAAAATCTTTAAAAATATACGTAGTCATTGGACACCTGGGGAGGCAGTTGGTTGTTTGTCTGACTGTTAGTATGAGCTCAGGTCATTATTTCAGGGTCGTGAGACCAAGCCCTGTGTCAGGTTCCACATTCAGTACAGTCTGCTTCAGACTGTTTCTCCCTCTCCTTCTGCCACTATCCAGCATGCTCTCTTTTTCTCTAATAAATAAATATCTTTAAAAACAAAAAAAACTTTAAAAACAACAAAAAACCCCCACTATATTCACATATTCAGCCAAGGTATTCCAAGAAGTATATGCATTCTTTATTGCTGCCACTCTTTTCTCCTCAAATCTACCCTCATCCCTGTCCATCTCCAGTGCTCAAGACCATGTCCAGAAAACAGTAAGTTCATTTCAGTGCTTAGTGAAGAAAATTACCCCAAGAAGCACAAAAACAATGTAAAAGGTAAAAACAACTAAGTAAAATTTAAAGACAGGTTGGATCAAATATCCTTGTACTGTTAGCTTCTCCTTTTCTGTGACTGGCTTACCCAAACTCTCCTATAACCATTTTTCTTACAAAGGTAAAATTTTAAAGGTTAACATGCAAAATATTTAACAAAACATTTCAAGAAGTCTATCCAAGACCTTAGTGTGAGACAGGAATCCATCAAAATCCTAGAGGAGAACACAGGCAGTAACCTCTTCAACATCAGCCTCACCAACTTCTTTCAAGACATGTCTCCAAAGGCAAGTAAAACAAAAGCAAAAATTAATTTTGGGTATTTCTCAAGATAAAAAGTTCCACACAGCAAAGGAAACAGTCAACAAAACAAAGAGGCAACCATGGAATGGGAGAGGATATTCACAAATGACACTACAGACAAAGGGTTGATATCCAAGATCTATAAAGAACTTCTCAGGGTGCCTGGGTGGCTCAGTGGGTTAAGCCTCTGCCTTCAGCTCAGGTCATGATCTCAGGATCCTGGGATCAAGCCCCACATTGGGATCTCTGCTCATCAGGGAGCCTGCTTCCCCCTCTCTCTGCCTGCCTTTCTGCCTACTTGTGATTTCTCTCTCTGTCAAATAAATAAATAAATCTTAATAAAAAAAAGAACTTCTCAAACTCAACACCTAAAAAAGAGATAATCAAGTCAAAAACAACAACAACAAAAAAGGGGGAGCAAAAGACATGAAGACACTTCTCCAATGAAGACATACAAATGGCTAATGGACACATGACAGAATGCTCATCATCATTAGTCATCAGGGAAATGCAAATCAAAACCACACTCAGATACCACTTTAAACCAGTTAGAATGGCAAAAAATTAATAAGCAACGAACAATAAATGTTGAAGAGGATGTGGAGAAAGGGGAACCCTCTTACATTGTGGTGGAAATGCAAATTGGTACAACCACTTTGGAAAACAGTGTGGAGCTTCCTCAAAAAATTAAAAATAGAGCTACTCTATGACCTGGCAATTGCACTACTGGGTATTTACCCCAAAGATACAGATGTAGTGAAAAGAAGGGTCATATGTACCCCCATGTTCATAGCAGCAATGTCCACAGAAACCAAACTGTGAAAAGAGTGGAGATGCACTTCAACAGACAAATGGATAAAGAAGATCTGGTCTCTATATACAATGAAATATTACTCATCCACCAGAAAGGAAGAATACCCAACTTTTCCCTCAACATGGATGGGAATGGAGGAGATTATGATGAGTGAAATAAGTCAAGCAGGAAAGTCAATTATCATATGGTTTCACTTACTTATGGAACATAAGGAATAACATGGAGGACATTAGGAGAAGGCAGGGAAAAGTGAAGGGGAGGAATCAGAGGGGGAGATGAACCATGAGAGGCTATGGACTCCAAGAAACAAACTGAGGGTTTTAGAAGGAGTAGAGTGGGGGGATGGGTGAGCCTGGTAGTGGGTATTAAGTAGGGCACATATTGCATGGAGCACTGGGTGTTATATGCAAACAATGAATCGTGGAACACTACATAAAAAACTAAGGATGTACTGTATGGTGACTAACATAATATAATATAAAAAAAAACATTTTAAATTAAAAAAAAGAGTCCTAACACAATGATAAAGTTCCATAAACTTCAACAACTTACCCTGCAGGATGCAGTATTTAAACTGTGACAAACTAACACCATCTCTGACTTATACTCAGTGAAATCACCCCATTTCTGTTTATTGCAATTGTTTCTGAAGCAAACAGTTTTGCATACACTTGAACAAGTTTTTGTAGATGATACCTGGAGACACTGTTTCTCATACCTGTGCTACATACCTCTTACTTCCTGTCCAAGGGTTTTGACATGTGGCATATGATGCACAAATTATTTGGGATCTATATGTGAGATAGATACATAGATAGACAGATTATAGATAGATAGATGATAGACAGATAGACAGACACACATACACTCAGCATTGCAAATTGCCTTTGAACTGTCATGTGTATAAAATCAGGTTTTCTTAGTAATAGTTTTTAAACCTTATTTTTCATCATTTATTACCTCAAAAGACTCTAATTATTTAAAACTCTAAATTGAAAATCTTTGCTTTATAAACAGTCCCGCTAATAAGCCCTTCTACTTAGAGGATCATATAATTGCATACCTCTTTTCCTATTACTTTGATAATTATTAATTTAAAAAATATTAACTTCAAAAATGTTCTGATGGTATGTGCCACTACTGGCCAAGGGTGGTAATTAAAAATGTTCTGACATTCTGAACATGTCTTTTACATCAATACTGTTCAGAGGAACACTGTTGTTAAAATGTATAAGTGGTAAGGATCAATTTTGTTCCTTGTTTAAAACAAGAATATCAAATAGGCAGAAATAGAATATCTATCATTTACGAGGCCACTGAATAAAGAATCCACAAATATTAACTAGCTTTCTTTTTAGTCAAATACAACCATGTGCATATAACATTCAAATGTATACATATGAGATAATAATTCTTCTACATGATACAGATCATTTTCCCCACAGTAGTTTCTGTCTATCTTTCAGGTATATTTGTGTATATAGTCCTGGATTAGAGTAATAGATACAAGTAACTATGTAATGTTATAAGTAGAATTTTCCTTCACAGGGCTATTTTGCTCAGCTGGAAAAGATTACTAAGGAGTGAGATCAATTTACATTTTATCTAGAATTAGATTCTAGGATGAAAAAGAATCTGTTTCAATATTAAACCAATTTTAATTGTAAACTACCTATTTCAGTTCATCTCGTGGAAGAAAAAGTTAAAGACCTTTTAATAATATATTATATATAAAACTGGATCAAACTAAATACTGAAAAGCTTGCATTTTAGGTAAACAATCTAATAAAGGACAGACACACAACTTCCTCCCATGATAAATTAGAAAGTCCAGTAGAAAAGCATTTAGGTCTTCTTAAGTAAGCCCCCCATCAAGGGATGGAGGGAATTATCCAGAGTTTAAGACTGAAAAGATGGCATCCAATTGAAAAAGAACAAATGGATTAATAACTGAATGGGTACAAGGTAGAAGAATTCTAAGTGGATTACCATCCAGGAAGTACCCAAAAGAACATAAAGCAGTGAAGGATAGGTGTGTATTTAAGCCAGATTCCATAAGGATTAAAATTTTATTTTATGTAGTTTTCATTTTATGTATCAAAAACTGTGTCCTCTTATTGTTGCTATGTATCATTTGGTAAACCCAGATTTTGCTTCTCATCTTTATCAGCAACTTTAGCCACAAGACTTAATATTTTGGTCCATAAATAAATATTATTCTCAACGACAAAGTTTTCCCAGGACTGAATGTAACTAATGTTCATGAAACAATACCAGAAGCACTCTTCAACAAGGGAAAATTAAGATATTTTGAATTTTAACAACATTGTTGTTGGTGGAGGGGATAGGGTTGACAAGGGTGGAGAAAAAATAATCTTTAGATAATTTTGATTTTTATTTGAAATTGTATTATTACATGTTTTGCTTTTGATCATTTGTATTAAATACAATCACTTAAAAATATTCCCAGCCTCTGCTTATGTTCTACAAGTACCTGGTATAATATAGTCTTTTGTTCATTACAAATCTAACACTCATTCTTTTGGAGATGTATTTATCTTCCCATTAACTTGTTTGTAACCTTGTTCTTAGTCTGTTCTGGAGGAAGGACAGAATTCAAGGGAGTCTCAGAGGAAGTTTACCTCAATACTGACTAAAATCAAACTTAAATAAGACAAATTTCTGAAAATATCTAAGAAATATTGTAGAGATTGAGGATTCGGAATTTGGGTCAGATAACCAGGATTTCTACATGAATGTGAAAACATAAAACACTCAAATAAGCACTACCTTGATTTAGGAATAGGATTTTTAAAAAATCTATGCTTGGGATTTTTCAAATTAGTTTATTATGTTTCATGCAGGAATAAATGAGTACTATTTAAAAGGATCAAAATTTTAAAAGGTAAATTTTAAACAGAATTTAGAATTTTGTCATGCATTTAATCTTGTATTCTTGAAGTACTTATTTTTCACAAATAATTATTTCAGGTAAATAAAGCGGGATTAAGAGAGGTGAATCAGACATGAGAATTACCCAAGTAGCTAGTTACAGAGTAACAAAGACATATCAATATGTTAGTAGGTCAAAAGTCAGAAAGCAAAGAGAGAGTTTACTTTCCAGCAACTAAGCAACCAAACCTCTTCCACACAACTATAAGAAAAAACACAAATTTATGAATTAGAATATCAACTCAAAATTCAAGTTAGATGAAAATGTAAAGAAAAGTAGGTATAACTACCCACAGATGATGAAAAGTCCATGTTTCCAACCAGTTAACTGTCAAAACAGGACAAAAGATAAAGCCCTAGGCTCAGATTAGGTGGAAAGCTGGTTTTGGAACTTGAGAGAAGGCTGAAGTCCATGAGCAGCTAAACATTTAGTTAAAAAATAGATGTTTAAGAGGGATTACTCTCATCAACTACAGAAATGTTTTAAAAGGATTGCTCCCATTAACTAGAGGAAAGTACAAAACGTATTTTTATTAGCCAGAAGGACCTTACAAATAGAAAATAACAAATAAAATGTTACAAAGCAGTTAATACTCATGTGAATCTTAGCAGAGGCAAAAAGAGCATTCTTCTCTTTAAGATGCCTAATAAGTGAAAACCATAAAATATTTTCACAAATAAATCTCCACCAAACATTAGTGCATAATCCAAGATTACACAACACATGTTGATATAAACTTTCACAAGGGAGATTTTATAGAAAGACTACAAATACTCAAAGATTAAAAGTTGTAAAATAACTGGGATAAAAAGTACAGCATGGAGAATATAGTCTATACTACTCTAATAATGTATGGTGACAGAGAATAACTACACTTGTCGTGATGGGCATTTAGTAATTCTAGGACTGCCAATTCACTGTATTGTACACCTGAAACTGACATGTCAGCTATATTTCAGTAATAAAAAACAATAAAAATGAAGTTGTACAATAATAAGAACAAATAAGAGGGGCCCCTGGGTGGCTCAGTCAGTTAATCGTCTTGACTCTTGATTTCAGCTCAGGTCTTGAGCTCTGAGTTGTGAGTTCAAGTGGCTCACTTGAGGAACTTGGTTGGGTTCCTACTCTTGATTCTGGCTCAGGTCATGATCTCAGGGTTGTGGGATTGGGTCCGGCATCAGGCTCTGCACTCATTGGCAGTAGGGGGTTGGGTTGGGGGAGTCTGTTTGAGATTCTTTCCCTCTGCCCCATCCCAACTCATTCTCTCTCTCTTCCTCAAATAAATAATTTTTAAAATGTGGACTTTAATTACTAATGTGTCAATATTGGTTTATTAATCATAACAATGTGCCATACTAATGTAGATGTTAATGGAGAACTCAGTGTAGGGTATATGGGAATTCTCATACAATCTTCATGAATTTTCTGTGAATATAGAACTTTTTTAAAAAATTAAAAAAAAAAACAATGAAAGGCCACTTAGATAATTCCCAAGTATAGTGAAATAGAAGGTAAACCTAATTCTAAGTAGTTCAGAAAGAGATAAAATATGAAAGTAAAGGGATATTAACAGCTGGATTTAAAAAAAGGTGCTTTGATGTTTCACAGGAGTTTTACTAGGATGGAAGTGAAAGAAATTTTAAGAATATAATGGCCTCTATGTTTTCTAGAATGGTCAAAAGATATGGCTCTTCAAATTTGGGAAGGACAAGGAGGGTAAAGCAGAATGATGTCTATATAGAGATGCACTGCAATGTCAATTTAGACTACTGTGATGAAGATATTAGTTATTAGTATTTGTAAATATCCTTGACATACAAAGATATAACAAAACTGACATATTTTTCAACTATGTGAAGAATATAGGAATAGAAATATTTTTAATGTGCTTGAGAAAAGATAATGTCATCTCAAATTTTGTACCCAGGTATCTGTTGTATAAGAAAATAAAAGATATCTCAGAAAACACACACACACATACACACACACACACACACATACACACACACACACACACACACACACTGGAAATTTATTACTAAGGAAATCTCACTAGAGAAAGAGCATGCAGTGTAGCAAGGACATTAAAGAGGCAGAGAAAGAGAGCAATGCAAGGAGGGATGGGAGGAAAATACTGATAGACATATATGGGGACATTTAAACAAGTATTAACTATAGAATAATTGTGTAACAAACCAACTTGAGGAATAGAACCTCAAAAAATGACTAGTAACACAAGGAAAAATGAGAGCAACAAAAGTCTACGATGTCTGATTGTAACTCCAAAATGTATAATTATTTCTCCAAAAATGTTTTTTAAGTTCATTCAGAATGGTGTTACTAAAACCCAAACTAAACTTATATGGCAAAGATAATATCAGCAAAGGCAAGCTTAAGGGAAAAAAATATATATTTTTTTTTGTTAATGTTTAATGATGTAAATTTCAAAATTGCAGGCACACTTCTTGAAGACAGTTGTGTTTGAGCAAGAAAAAAATGTTACCAATGAAATATCATCTGGGAATAGGATTAGGCAAAGAAAGGCATATTAGGCTCCTAACAAAGACTTATAATAGATAAAGATATAAAAAGGAATAATTGCACAGGGACCAATAAACAGCACAATTTAACCAAAGTATAAAGTATAGGGATGTGAATATTAGGAGAGAACTTTTTTTTTTTTAAAGAAATTTTTTTTTTGTTTGTTTTTGGACAGAGAGAGACAGAGAGGGAACACACACAGAGGGAGTGGGAAAGGGAGAAGCAGGCTTCCCGCCGAGCAGGGAGCCGGTTGTGGGGCTGGATCCCAGGGCCCTGGGATCATGACCTGAGCCAAAGGCAGACACTTAATGACTAAGCCACACAGGCACCCAGGAGAGGACATTATAAAGATATACCAAAAATAGGATTAGATGGTCTTGAACACAAAGTTCATAGAGTACAGGGGTAACAATAATGAAGTTCAATTTTCTGGATTATGTGACAAGAAGTACATTGAGTTAAAGAAATCAGAGAAGGCCAATTGGAAGAAAGCAAGCAAGACAACAGAATCCAATGACAGCAAGGGTGAGGGAGGGCAGCACTGGTGGTTGGATAGGTACGGAGAGCAAGGAGTAGGGGAAAACAAGGTCAGATCAAAGACATTTGAGACTGGTGACTAGAGATTGATGGTATTAAATAAATTAGAAAGATAGCAGGAAGAGCAGACTTGGAAGTTAATGAGCTTAGCTTGGGTCTTGGAGTTAGAAACGCAAATTATCCAGACTGAATGGTTATCAGGTAGCTGGATGTAAGGACCAGAGTTGAGTAGATGGGTTAAAAACAAGAGAAAAGTGAGAGCAGATGATTGCATATCTTTAGTAGGTCTGCCTTAAAGAGAAACCCATGCACTCATTAGAACACATTGTGGAGTGTGGTTTTTCTGCAGAGGTCGTTCTTTTAGTCCAGCATGTTTATCTGCCCGGTAGAAGATTCTGGTGGTGTAAACACAGATTATTTTTCTCCAGTTGATTCTTCAGTATTTGTGGTCTCTAAAGGACAATCTAATCCCTTCTTTATAAGAATAACTTCTTCCTGAGTTCACTTTTAGCAACAATGTCCAATATTCTGAATATTAAGAAAAAGTATTGCCTATTTGGTTTGTTTCCACAATTCAGTTAGGGAGCTACGATAATGTGATAATGTGAGCAAATGGCAGGTCATTTACATAAAAATGTGGAATTTGCAAAAAAGATTGAAAGTGAAATGTAAAAATCAAAGAGCTTAACAGCATAAAAGGCTCATCAGAAGCCCCATGTTAACTTGAATCAGTTTATGTTTTGAGGTGAAAACAATCACAATGGAAGGCATTCAGAGAAGGGCAGTTTATATAAAATGTATTGGTTATTTCGATGAACAAGTATTTTATTTACATTTTAAACTCTAATTTACATTTAGTTGCAAGGAAAAACAGAGGGGTTCTATGTGAAAAGTTAAAAATCCAGGCTTACCTGCTTGAAACTAATTTTCCTAAATTCAGCCTATAGTTTCTATGCTATTTTTATATGGAAATGATGTATTTGATTAACAGAACCTCTGGGTTGGGGAAATGAATAGTAAGCTCATCTAGCCCTATACTTATTTTCGTTTTACAAAATACCATTGTTGCCACACTTCTGTCACTTGTATTGAAATTGAAATTGTCACCCTGTATTTTCCCATTCCTCTTGAACTTTAAGATCTGATCTATATTAAAAAGAATTTTTTTTTTCTACAGAAGTGAATTTATATTGCCTTGTGGGAAAGGAAGAAGATTGGTCAATTATGGCCATGAGGCACTCTGCTATAACATTACTCTTCTCTTCATGTCTGATAAGGACTTTACCCTTTTATCTTTACAGTCCATCTTAAATACTAAAACAAAAACAAACAAACAAACAAAAACAGAGTAAAATTAACAAAATTCTGAATAAAAGTCAAGAGATTATTTTGAAAATCCCATTGGATACAGATATATACCTGAAACCAAAAGTATGTCCACACTATCATTTTTCTGCAGACACTAAAATAGGGAAATATAAGATGATTTAGAGTGTCAGTGATTTACTGCTTCAGTTGTGTGTCTGCTTATATACCTTATTCTACCATATTATATAGAGTCATATTAATCCAGATTTTTTAAAATCCTGATGGATTCCTGCAACTATCACTGAGCCTCATTTGCCTAACATGAAGAGTCAGGATAAGTCCCAGTGTTCCCTCTACAGTGAGAATTTCACTACAATAAAGATGGAGGCATTTTTAAATCTATCCTTTCATTTATTCAGAATTTACTGAATTACAGGTATAGGACATTAAGATGAGTAAGACATGATCATTTCTCTTAAAACTCACATTAAGTAGAAAAGTAAATATAATATGGCATAATAGGAGAAGGGCAATGCAGAGACATGTAGAATAGTATAATGTGGTAAGAGAGATATATACACCAGGTAACACAAGAACATGTGACACCCTAACCTGCTGGGAGTTTTTAACATACTAAGCAGGGAGATGGTAAAAGCAGAGAGGACATTCTGGGTAGAAAAGACAGCATGCTCAATAGTAGGAAGATTAGAAGCATTATGGTATGTTCTAGGAACAGCAAACACATAGATGTTTATGGAGCATATATCTTAATGTAGAGATGGGAGCAAAAATGTCAAGATAGAAAGTATGTTAATGATTTTGACATTAACTTATATAATTGTTATGGATTAAAGTATGCATGCATTTACTTGTTATTGCCTAATATTAACATTCTTGAGAACTTAGTATTATTTTATCTCAAAAACCCCCCATTGGGGCACCTGGGTGGCTCAGTGGGTTAAGTCTCTGCCTTCAGCTCAGGTCATGGTCTCAGGGTCCTGGGATCGAGCCCTACGTAAGGCTCTCTGCTCAGCAGGGAGCCTGCTTCCCCCTCTCTCTGCCTGCCTCTCTGCCTCCTTGTGATGTCTCCCTGTCAAATAAACAAGTAAAATCTTAAAAAAAAAAAACACATTAGTAGCATAATACCAATATTGCCTTCCACTAATGCAGTCAAAAGTTAGGTTAAATGACTGTCTGGTATCACTCATATATGTATATATATTTATAATTTGTGTCTGTAAACATCTCACAGGCAGTAACACTTTTCCTTCCCAACTATAACTATTACCATATTTATCTTCAATTCCATACCAAAACCTATAATTAAAAATGTCAAAACCAAAGAAACCTGAGACACAGCAGACATGCCGTCATCTATTCCTCATTTGGGAAACAGTAGACAATATACTTGCTGAAACTGTGATCTTAAATAACTGAAGTTGGGAGTAAATGTGATTTCCAATGTACTTTTTACAAAAAAAAATTCACTCAGGGAAGATATGACAAACTTAACCCACTCTCACAAAAGGTTTAAAATTTCTAAAAGCATTAGTAAGTGTCCATTTAACAAACATTAAATGAAACCTACCATGTATAGGCACTGTACTCTATGTTGTAGGTTAAAGCCTGAACAAAATATTATTCTTCCCCAATGATGATTGCTTAATTCACTCGTATGATAAATGTTATGACAGAGAGTGCAGCAAGTAGCGGGAATGCAAACCGGAGCATAAAGACATGTTCGATTACTGTGAGAATCAAGTGAGGTGATAAGATAAACTGTGAAATATAGTGCAAATCTGATGACCAGTTACCTAAAAATAATCATGATGAAATTCAGAAGTCACAGCTTGTACCAGATCCAAAAGCAATTACTAGTGGAAGATATATATGGTAATAATATCTGGCAGTGCCTCTACCAGTACTTTCAAAGAATTCCATAGAAAATGTTTTAGACAACAACAAAACTAAAAAAACATCTTATGGAATGGGAGAAGATATTTGCAAATGACATAAAGGATACTAATCCTTTACCTGGTAAAGGATTAGTATCCAAAATGTATAAAGATGTTATCAAATTCAACACCCCAAAAAACAAGGAACCCAGTAAAGAAATAGGCAGAAGACACAAATAGATAGATTTCCAAAGAGGACATCCAGATGGCTAACAGAGACATGAAAAGATACTCAACATCACTCATCATCAGGGAAATACAAATCAAAAACACAATGAGATAACACCTCACAACTGTCAGAGTGACTAAAAGTAACAGTATAGGAAACAACAGGTCTTGGTGAGGTTGTAGAGAAAGGGGAATCCTCTTACACTATTGGTAGGAATGCAAACAGAAACAGTCACTCTGGAGAACAGTATGGGGTTCCTCAAGAAACTAAAAATAGAACTACTTTACAATCCAGCACTTGCACTAGTAGATATTTACCCAAAGTATACAAAAATACAGATTCAAAGGGGTATATACACCCCAATGTTTATAGTAACATTATCAACAATATCCAGACTATGGAGAGAGCCCAAATGTTCATTGATTGAGGAATGGATAATGAAGCTGTGTTGTGTGTGTGTGACTGTATATATACACACACACAGTGTATATATACTCACACACAATGGAATATCACTCAGCTATCAAAAAGAATGAAATCTTATCATTTGCAATGACATGAATGGAGCTAGAATGTATCATGCTAAGCAAAATTAAACAAGGACAAATACCACATGATTTCACTCATATGTGGAATTTAAGAAAGCAGAGGAACATATGGGAAGTGGGGGAGGAGGGGAGAGGAAACAAACCACAAGGGACTCTTCTGATAGAGAATGAACTGAGGGTTGATGGATAGAAGTGGGTGGGGTGGGGGAAGGGCTAGATGGGTGATAGGTATGAAAAAGGGAACTTGTGAAGAGCACTCGGTGTTGTATGCTAGTGATGAATCACTGAATTCTACTCCTGAAACGAATATTGCACTGTATGTTAATTAGCTAAAATTTCAATAAAAATAAAAAAAAGAAAATGTTTTAGAATTAAGAAGAGTATCTTAGGGACACCTGGGTGGCTCAGTTGGTTGGACGACTGCCTTCGGCTCAGGTCATGATCCCGGAGTCCCGGGATTGAGTTCCGCAGCCGGCTCCCAGCTCCACGGGGAGTCTGCTTCTCTCTCTGACCTTCTCCTCGCTCATGTTCTCTCTCACTGCCTCTCTCTCAAATAAATAAATAAAATCTTTAAAAATATATATATATATGAAAAGAAGAGTATCTTAGAAGTAGATATAAGTAAACTTCAGTCTACCTGCTGCTTGTAGCAGTAGTAGCTTTTCAAAAAGTGGAACATTTAGAAAACCATAAACAAAGCAAAGAGGGACTGGGGATGTAAAATACATCTCAAATTTGTAATCGGTCAATTAATCCTGTGGAAGAAAAGGGCTCTATTACTAAGGTTCATTTTAAGACACCCAAAAAATATAGGTAAGGTGATTATAAGATACGATAATTGAGAATAAGCGAGAATAAGTATCTCAATTGAGATAATTAAGAATAAGAGAATAATTATTATATTATTAAGAATAAGGGAAGTAATATTTCTAAAGTGAATATTTTCCTTCTCTCTATCCAACTTACCTTATGATACCATACTAGATAAGAACTCTATTATAAAAGTGAAAATAGGCTAAGCATATTAGATCATGCACACATTTTCTCTCTTCTGGTGCTCCAGTTTGTTTGTGGAGCACAATTCTTCAAATATTAAGCAAAAATATTCAGAAAATGGTCTTTACAAACTATTGCCTGTATTTCTACACTTTTCAGTTTCATCTAAAAGTTATCACTCAAATGCAGATATACATATACAGATGGATGCAGAACATTTGCCCTTTTCATCTTGTCTGGGTCCTCTAGACTCCTCATTGTAAGCCTGCTTTCTCAGAGATGATGGTTGTCACCAATGTTCTTCTTTGAACATTTCTGACACTTAACCTCCTGGGCTCAAAGTAAAGTGCCTTCTTGCCCTAGAGTTGGGTGGAAGAAATAGCTGGTATTTGGCAGTAAGAAGTGGAAGTGATATATCCCCTGTAATTCTAATATGCCCACTTCCAGAGTTGTCAGTCTTGATACTAATTTATGTAATGATATGTACTCTCTTGGCATGTGTATATGGTATGACATAATGTAATATGCTATTCTTCACAGGTGTATTATATGGAGCTAGGAAAAGAAATGTATAAGAACCATTAATCTAAGTCCTTCATCTTCTGCCAGCCTCAAGCGTCCAACAAGAGGCCCTGTATATTTCACCTCCTACCAAATAGTCTGAATACACACACACACACACACACACACACACAGGTATATATGTATGTATACATAAGTATATACATATATGTGTGTATATGCACACATATGTATGCATATATACATATATGAATGTATGTTCATATATGAATATTTATTTATTTTTATTTTTTTAAGTAGTTTCCACTTAAAAACTACCCATTGCTGAAATTGAACTCACAACACTGAGATCAAGAGCCAGATGCTTAACTGACTGAGCCACCCAGGAAACCCTCCAGGCTGATATTAACCAAAGCACACTCTCCATAATTAGCTCGTGGAGTTTGTGGTCATGCCTGCTGCTACTCTTGCCACCAGGGGTCAGGCTAACAAATGTGTTATTGGTCACTGTAATTAAAGATAAAGGTCATTGGTTGTATAATTTTGAGCCATTCAAGTTTAATCTCATATGTTATATCCTACAGAGGTAATAAGTCTAGTGACCAACACGTGAATAGATGTGTAGCAGGGAGTTGGTGCATCTGATCTTGGTCAGCTTGCTGACAAATGCTATTAGAAAAGAAAAACACCAATATATTTCTAATTAAATGCTAAATTTTAAAGAAATCTCAACTGTCCTATTCTCCCTTCTCTCTGTTAATTGTCTTAATTGTCCATCTCTCCCTTCTTAATTGTCCATCTCTCCCTTCTCTCTGCCTCATCCCATCTTTCCTCTCCTCCCCCACCCAGCATTATATGTCCCTTTACTCTGCATGCCTTGGGTATTCTAAGATCTAGGTGTTAAATATATTCCCATCTAATTCCACAAAGTTCAACCTCTCATTGGCTAATATTATACATGCAAATGTTTCTGATTTTCATTTAATCTTACTTATGAAAATTGTGGTTGAAACCTAAGAGGTAAATAAAAATTGTTCACCATAGGAGAAAAAAAAAAGTCAATGTAATTTTTTGAAACATAATCACTCATAACTTGAGTAAACCAACTGAATGAGGATGTATAAACTTATGCACCAAACCAGGAAGATAAGAATCTATCAAGGCAATAAAATAGTGTGCAGCATTTAAATGGTACTTCAAAATCCTAGAGAATAGATCTCTTAATCTCTATTGCAATCAGACAAATCAAATTTAGAAGTTAGCAAGAAAACAAGTCAGACATATTTAATGTATTTTTAATACTTTCATAAACATTTAATGTAAAAAATTAACATGATCCATCAAATTCAGATAAATTTAAAAAGAACTCTCTTGACTCCATTAAACTGAATTGTATGCACCTAATTTTCCATTACTGCTGATTACCAAGATTTAATATTCTAAGTCTATTTGCCACTCAGTGGGTACCTGTAAGTCCCATTAACAATAATGGGGGTACTATGGGCTCTGAGAAAAAAGAAATACCTGTATGTTTACATAGTTGTCTCTCTTATAATTAACCTCTGCCTTCTATCCAATTTTTTATGTTTAACATTTTAATTCCTTCAATGAAAATGATTGGATTGTGATAAAAACTAGACTGTAGTATCATTAAATAAATCAGGGAAATAGAGTAGCTGCATCTCAGAGACTGGCATATTTGTCAGTATAGAGCTCACTGCCATGCAAAAAAGCAGCATAAAATATGCAATCAAGAAACTGAATTTTGATTAAGTCGAGCTGGTTGATGTTTAAATATTTTCAGGGGAAAGTAAGGAAAGAAATTATTTTTTGGTAATGAAAACCTGAAGTCCAGATCAAGAAAGACAAAGCTGTTATCATGTAAAGGATTTAGAGTTTATATATAAAGAAATAACCTTGTGGTTTCAACTAGTTCTTGGAGGGTGCACTATTTGACCAGTGTTAATTAGAAACCTGCCAAAGCATTCACCAACATTAAAGACTAAACATGTGGGTTCATAAACATTTTAGGTTAGAGTGAAGTTCTTAATCTCAAAAGGATTCTGCTTATCATTAGGACAAGCAAGTGGTGTTCATATGTTTCCATTTATATGGGCATTTCTCTCATATAGTAATACATTAATGGCTTATCAGAGCTTATTTAAACTACATTTGATCAAGTGTGTGTGAAACTGTGCCCCATGAGGTTAATAAGGTTACTACTAACACATTTAAAACCTGTTTTTCAGAGACCTGTTTCTCCCCAGTCAACTATTGTTTCTTTTCAGATCCCACTCAGAAATGCGCTGTCACCGCAGTGGCTGGACTGACACAGATGAAGGTCACTGATGTGGTCACAGACTATGAACAATCAACACCCTCCATCCTTTCCTGAGATAAGGAACCCAAAACCCCATCCAGTTTATATTTGCTCTCAGAGCCCATAGTGCCTCTCCTGACCTCCTGATGCAAGAGGCTGAATTTTGCCTCATTTTAATGTTGTCTCCACCCCAAACTGAACACGGAATGTGCTACAGACTTGCTCAATGCAAATGCTCCACTTTTTCTCATGAATAGCCATGAGTTTTCCCACTGTTTTCATCAATATGTATACAACTCCAACTTTTAGGATTATGAAAACTTGCTCTAAGCTAGATTGGGTGAGGAGGAATTGAGGCTCACCCTTTGATCTCCTTGTCTGTCTGTGTCTCAGGCCCTTTCCTTGCCAGATACTCAGGTCTCGGTGACTGGCTTGCCCTGAGAGTGGCAGATCAACTGGCACGTTGGGCATACAAACTTAGGTTTGGTTGCAGGCATACTGGTTGCCTGTGTGGTTTTGGAAACAGAATCTGAGAGATATCTAGTCTCTTCCCCTGGGGACTCAAATTCAGTTTCTCAAACTGGCAACTACAGCAGTGAACAAGTTAACATGGAATTTAATTTGGAAGTGAAGGAGTTCAGCTACCAATATTTAGTCACTACTAAGACAGAAATTAAAGGGATAGGGTAACATTAGGGAAACATTAATGTCTCTACTTTAAAATGTGTTATATTTGAGACAGATATGGGTCAAGGGGTCAATGTTTTTCATGATTTAGAAATAGAAGGTCAAATGGAAAGAAGTGAGAAAATCTTCTTTCTGGATAATTCAACATAGTATTTAAGATGCAAAGTAAAATTTAGAAGAGGTCCGCAAGGAAATGAGAAAAAAGGAGAAAATTATACTTTAAACACAATTCATAATGGACATGAGTAAATCCTCATGATGAAGGTTAGGAGTGGGGTAAAACTTGTTTTCTGATAGAACCTTAAAAAGTCTTATTTTAGTTTTAAAATGTATAGTTTTAGTTCTTAAATCTATCAAATTGCATAGAAAGCTAGATTATACTTACATTATTTCAGGAGAAAGTCATTTCTCATCTCTTGCTTGTAACTGAATATGATCAAAGTGATGCATTTTAAGAACATAATGAAGGACAATAAAAGCTTAGTTTGTGTAGTGTAACAGTGGAATTTGTATGATTTGTATTTAAACCAGAAGGTATAATGAAAAGATATACTCTGAGATCTGAGTTAACTAAATCCACATTTCATTTGAAATGTGAGCAAGTAAATAGTAAACTTTTATTTTGGTTCCCCCCCTTTTATTTGGTTATTTAAGTAAAAATATGTCAATGAATAAGTGCAACATTAACAAAAATCCATGTCCTATTTTGGGTTTGGAACATCTAATTCAGTAATGGTCTTAAAGACTTATTTCAACATTATGTAAATTTAGACAAATTTTGTGATTTACAAAATATCCTCAAATAGGCACACGTGTGTATATGCTCACACAGATGGGGTCTAAATTAGCAAATTCTTTTAGATCTGGGTAGACCCTGGGAAACCGGCCTTAAAAATAGAAACAATGTTTCTGGAAACACTAGAGCCAAACAGTTAAGAATAAATTCTGTGAAATCTCAGTTGAGGAAGGAGAGGTGTCAATTCTGTTTTAAGATGGTTGGAACAAGTAGATTTAAAAAGGGGAATAGGAAAGTCTTCTAAGAAGAAATAGTATTTGCACTGGAGACTACATGAGAATAGAGGAAGAAACTGAAAGATAGGAATAAAAATTAGATAGGTAGTCCTGGATTAGCGGAAAAGGGGCAGCCCAGTTTAGATTGCAGGAAATGTTAGTGGATGCCATCAAATTTGTAAACCAACCAGTTGAGAAGGACCTCATATGTTATGTTAAGGAGATTCAGAGATCCTGTTGGCATAAAGAGAAACAGCACTATATCGTTCCACTGTGTGCTCTCCTTCCTTCACCTAACACTGGTTTCCATGGGGTTTTAGGATAAGTCCAGTAGCTGAATAATCTTCTATTTTGGTTGCAGGCTTCTTCGGTTAGTATTAATCATTCCTGAAGATGACAGAGGAGAGGAAAAGATTCACACACACATGCACACACAACTATGAATGTTTTAGAGAGAACTTAGAAGCAGAAAGGACAATAGGTGCTTCTAACCATTAACAGAAATAGCCAACATACTCTTCACTTACACTGTACCAAGTAATGAGCAAAACACTTAAGTAAACTGCTTAAATACATTCTTATAAAAGCTACTCTCATTTTACATAGATTGGAGAGTCCTAGAGAAATTTAGAGACTCAAGATCAAAGATAAGAGACAGCATTCTCAGGATTTGACCCTACACATGACTCCAAAGGTGGGAAATCTTCCCTGTGTGGTATTCTCTGCAGAGACTGTAGTGTGGAGAGCCTGGGAAGTTTAATTTTAAGTCAGTTTCCGTAATCAGACTACCGGAGGCCTGTGGAGTGTCCACTCTTGGATAATGTCTCAACCACCCTTTGCCTTGTTTTTATCATTTCTAAATTGTAGATATTAACAGTGACCCTGAGTTACTTTGAGAATTGCATGCACTACACTACACGTTAGCCATTTTCATTATTCTTATAGCATTATGGCAACAAATCAATGTAGATAGATAACCTTAAACATTAGAATATAAGCCAAGTTTAAGTCATTCAAAGGAAAATAAAGTAGGGTGTTCTCTAGATCTGTAAGCCTCTTCCCACCCTGTATGCCCACTAAACATAAACAACCACGGTACTAAGATATTAAAACTAGTGCAGGGGGCAGAGGTTGAGAGGGAAAGGTAACACGTGAGATAAAATTATGTATTAGAAAGTATGCCTGGTGGGGTGCCTGGGTGGCTCAGTGGATTAAAGCCTCTGCCTTTTGCTTAGGTCATGATCCCAGAGTCCTGGGATGGAGCCCTGCATGAGGCTCTCTGCTCAGCAGGGAGCCTGCTTCCTCCTCACTCTCTGTCTGTCTCTTTGCCTGTCAAACAAATAAATAAAATCTTAAAAAAAAAAAAGAAAGTACGCCTGGTAATTCTACATTTTACATAATTGAATCCACAGTGCTCATAAAAGGTCATTATTACTCAGATGAGGAACTTGAGTTTCACAGAGCTTAAAAAACGTTTCTAAAGTCACACAGAATTAAAGTTATATCGGGTTTGGAACAAGCAGTAAGGGGTCTGTCTTAGTGGGGTGAGTAGCTTTGGTTTACACTGTGTAAACTTTTTTACTTTTGTATTTTGGATTTTCTGTAACAAGAAGCTTCTAAAAACAGCAAAAGACCAAATCTTCACAATTATGAGGATTTAAAGTTTAGAAGTAAGACACTACTTGTAATATAAAGGTACATTGTAACATAAGCCTTAATTAATTTGAATTATATCCTGTGAAAAAAGGAATTTCTTAGTGTGTATACACACACAGACACACACACACTCACTCAAATCTATATATATAGAAGAAGCATTCACATGCTTTGACAAAAATTCTTCTATTGATTTTGTGGTGGCTGGGCAAATAGCATCACCGAACTGTTATGATGATTCATTTAAAGTGGTAATTTATGATTCACATAACAAAAATTCATTGAAAATCTAACTTCTCCCAGATTCTCTTGTGTGCTTACATTCTTGAATTATTTTTTTTGTTTTAATTCCAGTATAATTAATATACAGTTATATTAGTTTCAGATGTACAATATATTGATTCAACAATTCTATACATTACCAGTGCTCATCACTGTAAGTGTGCTCTTAATCTGTAGCACCTATTTTACCCATCCCCCATCCACCTCCCCTCTGGTAACCATCTATTTGTTCTCTATAGTTAAGAGTGTTTCTTGGTTTGTTTATTTTTTCCCTTTGTTCATTTGTTTTCTTAAACTCCACATGTGAGGGGCACATGGGAGGCCCAGTGGGTTAAGACTCTGACTTCAGCTCAGGTCATGATCTCAGGGTCCTGGGATCGAGTCCTACGTTAGGCTCTCTGCTCGCCAGGGAGCCTTCTTCCCCCCCTTCCCCGCCCCTCCTGGCATTCTGCTTCCTTGTGATCTCTCTCTGCCAAATAAATAAATACAATCTTTAAAAAAAATCCACATGTGAATGAAACCATATGATATTGGCCTTTCTCTGACTGACTTATTTCACTTAGCATTGTACTCTCTACATCTACTCACATTTTTGCAAATGACAAGACTACATTCTTTTTTATGGCTGAGTAGTATGCCCATGGGTGTATATATCACCCTTCTTTATCTATTCATCTATTGATGGACGCTTGGGTTGTTTCCACAATTTGGCTATTGTAAACAATGCTACAATAAACATAATGGTGCATATATCTTTTCAAATTAGTGTTTTCATATATTTTGGGTAAATACCAGATAGTGAAATTTCTGGATCATGTGGTAATTCTATTTTTAATTTTCTGAGGAACCTCCATCCTTTTTTCCAAGTGGCTGTACCAGATTGCATTCCACCAACAGTGCACAGAGGTTCCTTTTTATCCACATTAACAACCAATACTTGTTATTTATATCTCATTGTGATTTTGACTTGCATTTCCCTGATGATTAGCAACACTGAGCATCTTATCATGTGTCTGTCTACTGGCCATCTGGAGATCCTCTAGGGGAAAATGTCTGTTCATGTCTCTTGCCTATTTTTAACTGGTTTACTTGTTTTTTGGATGTTCAGTTGTATAGGTTCTTTATGCATTTTGGACACTAACCCTTTATTGAATATGTCATTTGAAAATAACATCTCTCATTGAGTAAGTTCCCTTTTTTAAAGATTTTATTTATTTATTTATTTGCCAGAGAAAGAAAGAGAAAGCACAAGCAGGAGGAACAGCAGGCAGAGGGAGAAGCAAGCTCCCTGTTGAGCAAGAAGCACAGCTTAGGACTTGATCCCAGGAGGCTGAGCTTATGACCAGAATAGAAGGCAGATGCTTACCTGACTGAGCCACCCAGGCATCCTGTGTAGGTTCCCTTTTAGTCTTTTTTTTTTTAAAGATTTTATTTATTTATTTGACAGAGATCACAAGTAGGCAGAGAGGCAGGCAGAGAGAGTGAGAGGGAAGCAGGCTCCCTGCTGAGCAGAGAGGCTGATGCGGGACTTGATCCCAGGACCCTAAGACCATGACCTGAGCTTAAGGCAGAGGCTTAACCCACTGAGCCACCCAGGCGCCCCCCCCCTTTTAGTCTTATTGGTGTTTCCTTTGCTGTGCAGAAGATTTTTATTTTGATGTAGTCCCAAAAGTTTGTTTTTCTTTTTGTTTCCCTCGCCTCAGGAGGCATATCTAGAAAAATGTTTCTATGGCTAATGTCAAAGAGATTACTGCCTGTGCTCTCTGCTTTATTGATTCCTTATTGATTCAGGTCTCACAATTAGGTCCTTAGTCCATTTTGTGTTTATCCTTCTATATGTTGTATAATATGGCCCACTTTCATTCTTTTGGATGTAGCTTCCCAACACCATTTGTTGAAGAGAATTTTTGCATTGCATGTTCTTGCCTCCTTTGTCAAAGATTAATTGGCCATATAATTGTGGGTTTATTTCTGGGCTCTTTATTCTGTAACACTGATCTATGTGTCTATTTTATGCCTGTACCATAATGTCTTGATTATTACAGCTTTATAGTATAGCTTGGAATCTGGGATTGTGATACCTCCATCTTTGTTCTTTTTCAAGATTGCTTTAGCTATTTGGAGTCCTTTGGGGTTCCATACAATTTTAAGATATTCTAAGAAAAATGCTATTGATATTTCGATAGGGATTGCATTAAATGTGTAGATTACATTGGGTAGTATGGGCATTTTAATAATATTTGTTCTTCTAATCCATGAGCATGGAATACCTTTCCATTTGTTTGTGTCATTTTCAATTTCTTTGATCAGTGTTTTATATTCAGAGTACAGATCTTTCATGTCCTTGGTTAAGTTTACTTCTAGGTATTTTATCATCTTTGGTGCAATTGCAAATGAGATTGTTTTCTTAATTTTCCTTCCTGCTACTTCATTATTGGAATATATAAGTGCACTAATATAGAGAAGTGCATATAGATGTCTGTGTATTGATTTTGTATCCCACAACCTTACCAAATTCATTTATCAGTTCTAATTGTTTTTGGGTGGAGTCTATATAGCATCATGTCATCTACAAATAGTGAAGTTTTACTTCTTTCCTACCAATTTAGATGTCTTTTATTTCTTTTTCTTATCTGATTGCTGTGGGTAGAACTTCCAATATTAGGTTGCATAAAAGTGGGTGTAGACATCCTTGTCTTATTACTGATCTTAGTGGGAAAGCTGTCAGTTTTCACCATTGAGTTTTAAGTTAGCTGTGGGGTTTTTCATACATGGCCTTTATTATGTTAAGATATGTTCTTGTTAAACCTACTTTGTTGTGGTTTGGGGTTTTTTGTTTGTTTTTTTGTTTTGTTTTGTTTTGTTTTTTATCATGAATGGATGTTCTACTTTGTCAAGTGCTTTTTCTGCATCTATTGAAATGATTTGTAAATACTGAACCACCCTTGCAACCCAATAATAAATCTCACTGGATTGTGATGATTTTTTAAAATGTATTGTTGGATAAAATGTATTGTTTGATAATATTTGGTTGAGGAGTTTTGCATCTATATTCACCAGAGATATTCGCCTATAGTTCTCATTTTGTGGTGTCTTTATATGGTTTTGGTGTCAGGATAATATTGGCCTCACAGAATGAATTGGGAAGCTTTTATTCCTCTTCAATGTTGTGGGATGTTTGAGAAAAATAGGTATTAATTATTCTTTAAAAGTTTGGTAGAGTTCACTTTTGAAGCCATCTGGTCTTAGACTCTTTGTTTGTTGGGTATTTTGATTACTGATTCAATTTCATTGCTCATAATTGGTCTATTCAAACTTCCTATTTCTTTCTGTTTCAGTTTCAGTGGTTATTTGTTTCTAGAAACTTATCCACTTCTTGTAAGTTGTCCAATTTTTTGGCATATAATTTTTCATAATATTCTCTTATAATCCTTCAAGTTTCTATAGTGTTAGTGTTATTTCTCCCTTTTATATCCGATTTTGTTTATTTTAGTCCTCTCCGGGTTTTTGTTTTTGTTTTGTTTTGTTTTTTTTGATGACTCTGCTAAGGGTTCATCAATTTTGTTGATCCTTTCAAAGAATAAGCTTCTGGTTTCATTGATCTGTGCTATTTTGTTATTTGTTTCCTTCTATTTTATTTATTTATGCTATAACTTATTAATTGCTTTCTAGTTTTGGATTTTGTTTGTTCTTTTTCTAGTTCCTTTAAGTGTCAGGCTTGGTTATATGAGGTTTTTCTTGCCTCTTGAAGTAGCCCTGTATTGCTATAAACTTCTTTGTTAGAAGGGAACTTTAGCTGGATCCCAAAACTTGTGGACTACTGTGTTTTCATTTTCATTTGTCTCCCTGTATTTTTTTTAATTCATCTTTGATTTCTTGGTTGACACATCCATTGTTTAGTAGCATGTTATTTAACCTCCATGCATTTTTTCTTGTGGTTGATTTCTAGTTTCATACCATTGTGGTCAGAAATGATGCATGGTATAATTTCAATCTTGAAGAATTTGTTAAGGATTGTATGGTGGCTTAGTTGTGATCTATCCTGGAGAATGTTCAATGTGCACTTCAAAAGGATGTACACTCTGCTGTTTTAGAACAGTATTTTCTGAATATATTAAGTCCATCTGGTCCAATGTGTCATTCAAAGCCACTACTTCCTTGTTGATGTTCTGTCTGAAAGATCTATTTGTTGATGTCAGTGGGGTGTTAAAGTCCCCTATTATTATTGTATTACTATCTATTACTTCCTTTATGCTTGTTTTTAGCTGTCCTATGTATTTGTGTCCTCCCATGTTGGGTGCATAAATATTTACGATTGTTGTATTTTCTTATCAGATTGTCTCCTTTATGATATGTAGTGTCCTTCTTTGTCTATTTTTACAGTCTTTATCTTAGAGTCTATTTTGGGGGTGCCTGGGTGGCTCAGACATTAAGTGACTGTCTTCAGATCAGGTCATGATCCCAGGGTCCTGGGATCAAGCCCCACATCGGGGTCCCTGCTCAGCAAGAGGTCTACTTCTCCCTCTCCCTCTCACACTCTCCCTGCTTGTGTTCACTCTCTAGCTGTGTCTCTCTCTGTCAAATAAATAAACAAAATCTTAAAAATAAAGTCTACTTTGTCTGATACAAGTATTGATACCCAGGCTTTCTTTTCACTTACATTTGCATGATAAATGTTTTTCCGTCCCTTTACTTTCAGTCTTCTTATGTCTTTGGGTCTGAAATGTGTCTCTTATAGACAGATTATAAATGAGTCTTATTTGTTTATCTATTCTATCACTCTTTGTCTTTTGATTGGAGTGTTTAGTCCATTCTATTCAAAGTTAGTATTGATAGACATGCATTTATTGCCATTTTGTTATTTGTTTTCTGGTTGTTTTATAGTTCTTTATTCTTTTCTTCTCTTGTTCTCTTCTCTCATGGTATGCTGGCTTTCTTTAGTAATATACTTGGATTCCTTTCTCTTTATATTTATTTCATATCTATTATCAGTTTTTCATTTGCGGTTACCATTAGGTTTATATATAACATCTCTTGCAGATAGCAGTCTATATAAAGTTGATTGTTGCTTTAAATTAAACCCATTCTAAAAATACTAAATGTTCATTCCTCTCCCACCCACATTTTAGGGTATATGGTGTCTTATCTTACATCCTTTTATTTTGTGAATCCCTTGACTCATTTTTATAGCTATACTTAATTATACTGTTTTTTGTGCTTCTTACTTTTCTTACTCCTACTTATGTGTTCTGTTTTGTTTTGTTTTCTTTCCACTCAAAGAACACCTTTTAACATTTCTTGTAGGGCTAGTTTAGTTGTGATGAAATTGATTTTGTTGAGGGCACTCTGTGCCTCCTGGATCTGGATTTCTGTTTTCTTTCCCAGATTCAGAAAGTTTTCAGCTATTATTTATTCAAATAAATTTTCTGTCCCCTCTTCTCTATCTTCTCCTTCTGAGATCTCTATACTTCAAATGTTATTATACATGATGATGTCACTGAGTTTCCTAAATCCATTCATTTTTTTTAATTATTCTTTTTTCTTTCCCCTGTTCAGCTTTATTATTTTCTATTACTCTGTCATCCAGGTCACTGATATGTTCTTCTGCCTCCTCTGGTCTATTATTTATTCCATCTAGTGTATTTTTAATTTTATTTATTGAATTCTTCATCTCTGATAATTTCTTTTTAATGTTTTCTATATATTTGTTGGGGGTCTTATTGAGGTCTTCTACTCTTTTCTCAATTCTAGTGAGTAGTTTTATGACTGTTATTTTAAATTCTCTATCAGGCATATTGTTTATCTCTGTTTAATTTAGCTAGCTCACTTGCTGGGATTTTGCCCTATTCTTTCATTTGGGACATATTCCTCTGTCTCCTCATTTTGTCTCTCTGTATCTGTTTCTCTGTGTGAGGAAAGTCAGCTGCCTCCTGCTCTTGAAAGTAGTATCCTTATGAAGAGAATCTATAATGCTCTGCAATGCAATGTCCCCTGTTCATCAGAACCTGGCATTTCAGGGACATCTACTATGTGTGTTGTGTGCATCCTACTGTTGTGGCTGAGCCAGGTTGGCCTTCAGTGCAGTCATCTGCAATGGCTCCCTCTGTCTGTTGTGGACAGTCTTTGGTCCCTGTGCTGTTAGTGGGCCAGTGTGGGGCTCCCTTGGGCTTGAGTTGAGTCAGACCAGGGTGTGCCAGAGGTGCAGTAGCACCAAACTGTAGAGTGCTATCCCTGTGCTGTCCTCTGAAAATCTTTCTTTGTTGTGGGGCTTACACTCAGACCAGCTGTCTTCCCCCAATCCATTGCTGGGACCAAAGTTGGATCGGTGTGTTTTTATCTTCCCCTTCCCTGGATCAGGAGTCATTTTGGAGTGATGTCTCCTTAAAGGTGAGGATTCAGTTTTCCTTTTGCCCCCCTTGGCTCTCCCAGAGTGTAGCCTACTGATTTTTAAAGTTCCAGGTCTTAAACTACACAGACTGTTAAGAACTCATGAAATTAGGTTCCTCAAGTTTTCAAAGCCAAATGTTATGGAGATATTTCTTCTCCAGGTCGGTCCCCTGTGCCTGGGGTGTTGGGTGTGAGGGTCTGTATCTTTCCCCTCTCTACTCCTGTGGCATCCCTCCCTCCTGCAGACAGTCCTATAAGTTCATTTAGCTCTGGACAGTGTCTCTGCCCTTACTACCTTCTTCAGTGTGGCCTCTTTTCTACATTAGCTGAGAAGAGTTTCTTCTGTCAGTTTTTGGTCATTTTCTGGGTTATTTATACTGATGTATGGGTTATCTAATTGTATTTGTGAGAAAGGTAAGCTTAGGATCTTTCTACTCCATCTTCCCCAGAAGTCTCCTTTCTTGGGTACTTATATTTTAAACAGTATAAACACTTAATGTTTTAGAGCAAATTTGGGACAGGTCACATGTTAACAACCACCACTTATTTATACTAACAACAATAACAAAAGAATTATATGAGTGAAATCATCTTTAGTAATGTTGCTAAGCTAATAACTTATACTAGACCTTCAACTTCAGTAACAAAGTTTAGTCTAACTAGAATTTGTACACATATTGAATTCTTCACATTAAAAGTTTGTTTCATCTGAATGAACTCCATTTCTTCAGGTAATACAAGCCAAATTTGCAGCATTTGACAATATACAGATTCATGCTATATGCTCTTTGATTACGTAGATTTGTAAGTCAAAAACATGACTTTAAGTTCTGACCTGATCCACGGAGAAAATGAACGAATATACATGCCCATTTCTAGTAGTTTTCCTAATTTCATTGTGCCATACTAATCATTAACGAATAAACATTCAGCATTTAGTGTACACATTTCTTCTTTACCTCTCCTGCAAAGAATGAAAGTTTGATGCCTGTTTTACTCCCCTCAAGAGGAATCAACTTAAAAAATTAATGAGAGGTGTGGTGAGTCCCTTGAGACATTTCTGTTTTGGGCTTCAGTAATTGTCCGAACAGTTATAGTTAGGCTATGGTGAAACTTCCTGCTATTTCCACACTACTCTTTCAGGTTGACAATTTGATTTTAAATTCATTCCTTCATGTCATTTAGTATGAATTTTTGAGTAATTGTGCAACATTCAGGTGTATTTGTTTACTGTTACTGTTATAAGAAGTTATCACAAAATCAGTAAGTTAATAGAACACAATTTTAGCAGTGCAGATAATAAATCCAAGTCAGTCATGCCTTGTCAAAGTGTCAGGCTCTTTCAAGGCTCTGAGAAAACAGTTCATTGCCTTTCCTAATCCAGCTTCTACAACCTACAGGCATTCTTTATCTTATGCCCTCCTGCTCACATTACTTCTAATTTTTTCTTCTTTCTCCACATCTCCTAGTAGCTCTGAACCTTCGGCCTCCCTCTTATAAGGATCCTAGTGATTACATTGGCCCCCTGGATAAGCAGAATAATTGCCTCTTCTTTTAATTAATTACATCTGCAAGGTTCCTTTTGTGATGTACCATATCCATAGTTTCTAGAATTGGGTCGTGGACACGTTGTGAAGATCATAATGACACCTAGCTCAAAGAGGAAAAGGTGAATTTGGAGAGTAACTTAGAAAGTTCCAAAGAGCTTAGTATATAATTACATTTACCAGAAGGGAAGAAGATACACACTAAGGTGGTTGAATTTTTGCAACAGTAATTAAGTTACAGCTTATATACAGATATTCTGATGACAACTGGAGAGACTTACTTGATCTGAATTACTTGGAAAATTGCCATAACTCCTCACTCATTCTTACTATTCTAAATCCAACTTTCCTGGATCTGAAGAGAAGAAACTGCATTCTTTATACTGCATTCTTTACATGCCTGTAGAGAACAAGTTGCCTGGGGTACTCAAAGGTAAGTCCAAGATTTGGTGCAGTTTACTAGCTTAGATGCAAGCTTTTCACCTTGAGTTAGGAAAAGGTGTTGATTTGAAAGTTTATATTTTGGTACAGAACTAAGGGGCTTTTATTTCTATTTTTATGGTCTGTTATTGTTGTTGTTGTTGTTGCTAGTTTTCTAGTTAACCAGGCAGTGCAAGTGTGTTCTAATATAAGTCATACTTAAGGGAGGACACCAAAAATTGAGAGATAACCACAGACTTTCCATACCTCTGAAATTGCTTTGATATTTGTAAAATGGGAGATCATGTATTCAGTTTGCTCTATAAATAGATTTGTCCACATCATAGGGATTTAGAAATTATGACCCCTAGGACGATTTGCTTCCAATTATATTATAAAGTAGCTCTTACTGCAGGCAACTAGAAAAAGTAGACCTGCCCAACATTTTCAACTTGAAGAAGAAAACGGGTATTATTCTCATTACCTCTGATCTATAGATCAGAGATTTTGTTGGTCTTGTTTTATTTTGTATGATCTACAACAGAAAGGCACTGAGTATATAGCCTCAGTGTATTGGTTTTGAACTTAATTTAGGCTTCCAGAGGTGTTTAAATATAAAAAAGAACTAATTAAAAACATATTATTTTCCCACAGAAGTTTACACAGATGGCCTGTATTAAATGATGCCAAAATGTTTACAAAAAATATTTCTCTTTTACTGTGAAAGAAGTTGCCTACAGGTTCATATGGACACTGGATAAATTTCACCCCGCAAGTAGTGTTTAACTCTGTATGCCTTTCCATAAAAGTATTTTGAGATCTCTTGGGCCAAGAAGGTCACTGGGCTTAGAGAAATTTGATTTTTTTAATAGTTTCTTCAAGATGATCTATTTTAATGAAACTACCTTTGGTTTACTTATCTGCACCTACTTAACTCCCTTAATTACAGGATAAATTTCCTAAGCTAGGCGATTCTTTCGGGGTCTCTTACATCCTTTCAAAACCTTTTTCAGAATACTTCCATATATACTTTCCTACATATGGAAGTATCTATCCTAACTAGACTGTAAGCTCTTTGAAGATAAGAACAGTGTCTACCTTTAATTTTCTATCATATTGCTTGACATGTGAGGCATTTGTTGGTGTATCTGTTGAATGACGATATTCATAAATATAGCACACAATGAATGAGACCTTGCTGAATTCTTTCACTTGGTAGAAAAACAAAAGAAGATTTCACAAGTCTTATTATTGAGATGTTTATAGTTTATTTAGGGAGGAAGAGAAGAAAAACTATAGAAAAATCTGAAAACACTATGTACAACTGAAATGCAATCACAACACTTGATCTAAAGCTGTGATTCTCTGGGTAAAGAGAGGTTATATCAGAATCACTTGGGCAGATTTCTACAAATTGCACATGATCCCTTCTTCACCTACTCTTGCATTAAACACTATCTTTTTGCTTCACTCCTTCCTAATACATACTCCCAGTGATAGAGTGCACCATTCTCATGTCTATAATTGAGAGAGCTGCATTCCATGGTACAGTCATAATGTGCTTTGGCAAGGTGGGATTAACCTTACCATCTCCACCAACTCCTTCCAGTATTTCTAGCTTCTTGGTTGTTTTAAACTAAATCCTCTAGCTTCCTCCTCCTGGATAACCTCTCATATTCAAAATTCTGGAGCTTCCACAGCCTTTAGGGATAAAATAAAATGATGTCACATACGTTCAGCCAAAAATTCAACTGTGGTTTCTCCTCTGGCTGTTATTCAGAATAACCTGTGAAGGTTTTACAAAATGTAGTTGCTTGTGCTCCATCCCCAAATTTCAGAAGTGGACAGAACATCTGGTAATTCTGGCTGTGCATTCAGAACTGAGAAATACTGAGCTACTCAGAGTGGACACCTAGGACCAGCAGCACGACATCAGCTGGACTTGTCAGACATGCAGAATTTCAGACCTTGCTAAAAACCTCCAAAATAGAATCTACATTTTAACAAAATTTGTTATGTGATTTACAAATGCAATAAATTTTTGAAATTTGTTGTTCTACTCTATATCAGCCTACAAAAACACAAAGGAAGGGAGAGAACTCTCTTGAACTAATCAGGAAAGGCTCCTGAGGGTGGTATTAGACATTATAGTCTGTGGGGATCTGGGTTCTGGAATCAAACTACTTGGATTCCAACACATATTAAGTGTATTACTTTGATCATGTTACTTATTATGCCTAACCTTCAGTTTACTACAAGAAAATGGAGATGATAATAACAAATTGATAAGGTTGCTTTGAGTCCTCTATTATTGTTTGGCACAGAGTATGAACTCAGTAAAGTTTGTTACCGCCACCAGTATTAAGTAGCATTTGATTTGAACACAAATTGAAGATATTCTTTTCAGGCATTATCAGCCTTACTGTAATCTAAATCAGAAGTCTGGAACTGGGGTACAAAAGCTCTGCAATGTAATAAAAGACATGCTAGATAGAACAGAGGTACAGATAGGTTTAAGTGGAACATTTGTCAGATCACCAATATCCCTATGCATCTATTTATAATTTGTCTAAAATTAAAATATGTTGGGATACCTGGGTGGCTCAGGTAAACATCTGCCTTCCGCTAAAGTCGTGATCTCGGGGTCTTGGGATCGAGCTCTGATATCAGGCTTCCTTTTCCCTCTCCCTTTGCCCCTCTCCAAAGTCCTGCTCTCTCTTTTTCCCTCTTTCTCAAATAAATAAATAAATAAATAAAATATTTTTAAAAGAAAAAATTAATATTTGTTATGTCTGTTATAGTATCTGAGCTTTGCCTTTCTTTTCCCAAGCTGCCTGGTCACTAACGTCTTCTTCATAATTTACAAAATGAAAATCCAACTCTCAGCCACTTTAAATTGCACTCTGATACACTGTCACAAACACACACACACACACACACACACACACATACACACACATCCCTTTGTGGCCTCAAAGGCACTTTTCATGTATCATCTATCTAGGTGGTAAACTATTTTTTTCTTAGTTGAAAAATAGTTAACACACAATGTTACATTAATTTTGTGTGTGCAACACAAGAAAGAGATAAACTATTAATACCAAAATTGGGTGCCCTGTTCTCTAGCTAGCCATCCAGCTACTACTTCAGAAGAGTTCAGACGGGAACACATATATGTCTGTACATGTGATGAGTATTAACAAGTTTACTTAAGTTAAAACATTAAATCTGTCTTTTCTGACAGTAAATTTGATATGATGATTGGTTTGGCCATGAAGATTAACTTTGCCATTTAATTAGAACAAGCATTTCTCAATAAATTTATCAGCTATGACCTATAGCTGAAGGTGAAAGGTGTCAACAAATATATTTTAAGCAATAGAATACTTATAGTACTTATATCAAATATTTTATGATTATTTAAAATAGTAAATATGATTCAGACATCAACTTAAACATATACAGGCATTAATTATTTTCTCAAAGTTATTGAAGTTTAAAGATTACTCTTTCAAGTGATGCCAGTTCAGAACCTCATTAGATAGACTTATCTCCCATCCTTGTAATGTTTATACATTTCTTAAAGTACTGGGAGCTCCAGAATAGAAAGCACCAAATAGAAACCCCAAATGCATATCTACGTTTAATAAAAGAATGTAAAATGGTATGCAATGTATGATCTTATCTCAAGACTCTTACTGGTATTCCAATACATTTATAATATCAGAGTCCAGAAACAAAATTGAATTTCAAGAAAAATAGCTTAGATGTATGCAGAAACTACAGAATTTTATACTCATAGATCTATGTTTAAGTGTTTAATGTTGAAAAATTTAGAAATCCACAAACACAATGATATCATAAATAACATATAATCACAGACATGAACAGTATAAAATAAAGGGACTTTTGCTTTAAGGGGGTATAGTAAAATGACATCAATCAAGAATGGCAAATGAGAGAAAGGAAGGATACAATGAAAATTGTCATGACTATAGCTGGAGGGGTGTATCAATTACTTTTAATGATTCCCTTTGAATTAAATAAATCTTCCAGAATGTATGCAGTTCATTGTAATTTACCTTTGAGTTATTTAAAGATAAAACTGGGAAAGAAGAAAATTTAAGTTTATTTGTGATTACAACTCAACATAAGGTGGTTTGAAGAAATAATTTTAAAAGACATTAAAAGGTTTATTTAAATATAGAACTAATATTTCTCCTTATACAATGAGGCATTTTAAGAGAGCATTTGTAAAATATCTTTTCAGGAAAACTATGTTATGAGTTTTCTGCTTTCATCTAGGATATAGAAAGTGGGAAATAGTATTGCTCCTAACCCCCCCCAATAAAAGATAAGCAATGAATCAATCAATACAACACCAACAAAAATGATAAAAGTATAAATTTTCTCAATTTCATCAGATCAGTGATGTTATAGAGAACCAATTAGTCAGAATTCCAAAAAGGACAACCATGGAGGGAAGGTATTGCTGAAATAATGGGAGTAAGAAAAATAATTTAAAATAATTATTGAAGGTCAACTATAGAATGGCATGCTAGCCTTCCTTCTGCCTGCCTTATCTCAACCCTCATACAATGTTCTATCAGAATAAAAGGTGTGCCACTATCAGCATAAATGCTATTTGCCTTGGTCTCTGTTCTACAAACTCATGTCTGGCATTCAATAAAAAATCAAGACACAAACAAACAAAATCTCATTGTCAAGAGACAAGAAAATAGGGTAAAACTCAAAGATGACTTAATCATTGGGTTTATTGGTCGGGGACTTTAAACTAATTGTGAAATTTGTTAAAGATCTTGTAGGAAAGGTAGAAAACATGTGTCCACGGATGGTGGATATTAGCAGAGAGATGAAAACTGTAAGAAGTCAAATGCCAAAAATAAAACCATTGTGTAAGAATTGAAGATTTCCTTAATGGACACATAGGGTACTTGACCCAGCTGAGAAAAGAAGCAAAGATATGTCAATAGAAAATACCCAAACTGAAACACAGAAAGAAAATTAAAATGAAGATGGTGACATTAAAAAGCAACAGAAAAGAACAGAGCATCAGGAGTTGTGAGACAATATCGAATGGTTTTTCATGAATGTCTTTCAGTCCTAAAAAGAGAACCAATGGGAAAAACAGAGGGAAGTATATATATATATATATATATATATATATATATACACACACACACACACACGTGCATATACATATGTATATATATAACACATTTTATATTTATGTTTTTAATATTTCAATATATATAAATGAGATAGTGGATGAAAAGTTTCCAAAATTAATGAGAACATTCCACCGAGAAGTTCAGAGAACACTAAGCAGAATAAATAACAAAACAAAGCAGAGAAACACATATATACACCAAGACACATCTCAGTCACACTAACGTAAGTAAAATAAACAAACAAGGGTTTAAGGAACCCAGAAAAGAAAGATATATTACACACACGGGAATAAAAACAAAAGCAAAATAAAGCAAAACAAGTCCCCCTCCAAAAAAATTACAGCAAAATTCTTAGAAACTATGCAAACTAGAAGAACAAGAATGTGCAACATCTTTAAATTTCTAAAAGACAAAATAAAAATTTTAACTCTTAATTGTATTTTCAGTAAAAATAAAAATGCAATCCTTCTCAGAAAAGCTAAGACTTATCCATTGCCAGCACACTTGTGCTGTAAGAAATTTCAAAGGGCGTTCTTTAGGCAGAAGGACCAAAAACTTAGATTTACACAAAGAAATGCATGTGTCAGAAGTGGTAAAAAAAAATGAAGGTAAATATAAAAGCCTTTTGACAACTGTTAATCATTCTACATATTATTAATGAGTATGACATCTTTTTAAAGAAAATTTTATGTATGTTGCTTTTCTAAATGAACATTTTTCGAAAATACATTCTATAGAGCTCTTATGGTTCCATACAAGTAACCAGTAGCCTCCTCCCTTAGAGCTAGGACATCGGACTCTCAGATTCCTATACCACTTCTCCAAAACAATTGAGTTAGCTCTGTTATTTTTAAAATGTTAAACAAACATCATGGGGTAACTACTCTGTCAGGTGATGAAAATCCAGTAATAATGTAGACATGGTATTTATTGTCATGAAGCTTACATTTTACTAAAGGATACAGCAGACAAGTATAATAATTATGTAATTATACTAGAGATGATGAGCAATGTTAATAAGCTGACCTTACATATAGAGTAGTGAAAGAATATATAGAATGTTTGGAAAGACTAGACACCTATGATTCAAACACTTAGATGTATGATTGGGTTTGAACCTCAACTCAGAGAAATAGTCTTCACTAACACATAACATGTGGGAGTCAAAGCCAAAGATAAAATTTAAAGACATGAGAATGGACTACATTAAGACAATGTATAGGTAGAAGTAAATTTTACAAAGTGTGTCTGTCATAGGGGAGGGTGATTAAAGGGTTATGCTCAAAATATTTGAAGACAATGATTCTTAATACTTTTATATTAAATTATGTATTGCTCTCATTAATCTAACAAAATGTATTGAGTAAAATATATTAATGTAAACATCTAACAGATATTCAAATATATTTTACTATGTAGGTGATATATTATGTGGTTATGATTTATTGTTGACCTAAATTCCACGTAAGCGTATACATAGATGGTTACATAATCCAAATAAATATACATAATCAAAAGTAAAATTTTACTTGTTTTTTAATTTTGTCATATATATTTTTTTCTTCTCCAATAAAATACTCACAATTACATTTGTTTTAGGTTGTCACTAAAACTGCTATTTTAGAACACATAGCTAGTTAGTGATCATGTTTAAGAATGAGCAAAAGGATATGGTGTATGAAATTATTAAAGACTAAAAATTTTCCACTGATATTTTCAAGACATTAGCCCCTAACTATTCTTTTCCTCCGCTCTTGCTAAAACAAAATTTTCAAATAGCTTTAGGCTTATGACTCCAGACTTGCTGCCCCTACCTACTGCAACTGTACTTTTTAAGTTCTTTGATCCCACAGAACACTCATATAAGAGCTGTTCTTACATGCAGCATTTGAATAAAGATCTGAACTACTAGCTTTGATTGGTTTTTCTCTTACACATGGGGCAATAAATGAAGAAAAATCACAGAAGTTATCTGCTAGTTTATAATGTATAATTGTCTTTAGAGTTGATGTTGTATAATAGTGGTACTTTATAACTTTTTTCCATTATATCCTATTTCAAATAGTACTAAGTATTTTCATAAAGATATTTATAAGTGAGTATTATATTTTCATATTATTAGATGTGTCTTCCAGACCTTTCCCTTATATTGGGAAATGAGTCCTGAGATGGCCAGAAACATCAATGTCAGCATAACTTGGGCTTTTAGAAATAGTTTGGTCTTTGGGGTGCTCTAAGAAAGCTTTCCTAAACATTAAACTAAAAAAGCACACTATTAATAACACTTTCAACACTATTCCCATTATCACCTCTACTGTTTCATATACAGTTCCAAGTTCCGGGTAACTGTGAAGAATAATAAAAAGGAACACCAGGTAAGCATTGACTATAAAATGGTGGAAGTGCCATTTCTTGCAGTTGATATCATTAGCTACATAAGGAACTGAAATACTCCTCAAATTGTTAAAATCATTGACATAAGACTGAATTCAAGATAAACTTATACAATATAGTAGCGTTGCTCTATATCAGCACTACCTGAGCAAACTATAGAAGAGAGAGTATTCTCTGAATGTTTTAAAATATGCCTGCAAATTCTTTGAGATTCCTTACCTCAGAAGCCTGATTTCCTTCCCCTTGAATGTGAGCCATGATCAGTGGCTGTGATGAACAGACTATGGTGGAACAGATGTTATTGATTTGCAAGGGTAAGATAAGTTATTAAAAATTACTTCCATTGAATTTTCTCTTATATCACCCATTTTGAGGAAGGCAGAAGCCATGTTCTGACACAAAAATTCTGTGAAGAGCTCCATGAAGGAGAGAAATTACCCTCCTTCCAATAGTCTTCGCGACTTGCCAGCCATGAGAGTAGGCTACCTTGAAAGTCCTCCAGTCCCAGTCAATAGTTGTTTTATTTTGTTCTTGCATTAGTTTTCTGAAATGAGCAGTGATGTCATTTATTGGTTTATAGTTTTATCTTTCCTGGGCAAAGAGTTCTTGGGAACAAGCAACTTAGTCATATTAACTATATGTAGTTTCAATTCTTAGTCCTAACAGCTATGTTTTATGCAGTTGGTTGCAGTTCTCATCCCAAAATACTGAAAGGAGCTAAACAACTATGATTTTTTTAAATTATGTCCACATGGTACAGTTTCATAAATAATCTGAGAAAAATTAACAATATATAACTTAACAATTTTTGATTATGACAAACACATATGTAAATAGTTTGTCAATTATATCTCATATTTGAAAAATATAATAATATTGCATAATCATACTTTTTTTTATCTCTTAAAACATAGAGTGGGAGCAGAGCAAGCTATATAGTTGTTTATCATAGTCAGATATAATGTGTAGGTAGAGTATAAAACCAAACACTGGAAACTTTGGAATAACTATAGAAATTTCATTTTAGTCCTTGGAAGATTAATTGGGCTTGGGGGTTGGGGAGAACCCTATAGGGACCTGGGAATTTTGTAATTCAAGATACACCTTGCAGAATTTTTACTAATTAAAATTTTATTCATTAGTTGAAAATTACAAAGAATGAAGTTAGCCTTTCTCAATACAGATATAGCCTCTCCCTTACACTACCGAGAAATACAAATTAGTACCAAATTTTGTAGAACAATTTTGTAGAATGTCTAAAGCTTTAAAATAAATATATCTTTCTGAACCAAAAACTCCACATCTAGAAAATAATTGAACAACTGTGAAAAGATGTAAACATCACTTTTTACTTTGTAGTATTATTACAATAATGATAAGTGGATATAGACTAAATGCCTATCAAAAGAAAGTTCAAGGAATTTTAAGTCATTGATATAATGGCATACTATATGTTCATTAAACTGATATTGTAGCACAATATTTTTGGTGTGAATAGTTGCTCTTGATAGTACGTGAAAATAAAAACTAGAATTATAATGTAATAATACTGCTATAAACAAAATTTATGCTTGTATAAACACAAAAGTCTCAGAATATAATCTCTAAAAAATTCACAACACTTATCTCCTACATGGGGGCAGGCAGTATGATCGTTTTTTATTGTTTTCTTAATGTATGTTTATCATATCTAAATATTTGGATTGAACACTTTTATAATAAACAAAAGACAAACTTTTATAAATTTTATATTATATATTTTATTTTAAAATTTAAATTATTTTACTAACATTCTAATTCAGATTTTATATCTATACTCATAGGTGAGATTGACCTTCATTTTATTGTGGGTGCTATCTTTTTTAATTTTGATGTCAATGTTAAACTTCATTTATTCTTTTAATAAACTTACATTGAACTTCAAAAAGAGGTAAAATAAAATTTAAATTATGTTAAACTTTTATATTGTATAATAAACTGTTATAATACACAAAAGACAAATTTTATGAATAGGAAGAAAATATTCACAGGGGTTAACACATTTACTTTTAAATTTTAAAATCTATCACTTAGAAAGACACCATTTGTGTTTTGTGATTAAAAATTCCCTTGACTTGTTATGTAATGGGTGTAGTTTCATCATGCAAGATGAAAACATTCTAGATATCTACTGTACAACAATATACTTATAATTAATAGAACAGTGGACTTAAAATTTCGTTAATAAGATAGATTTCATACTATGGGCTTTTTTATTTTTCTCGTAATAAAAAAATACTCCCTAGACTTCTGGAATGGTTAAACTTGCCCATATTGCTTTAATAGAAATGACATCTAACTGAAATTGGTTTAGAGAATTTAACCCGGGAGAGTAGCTGGGGAAGAGAGAGGGAAAAAAAAAAATAAGGAAAAATATATAGGGCATATATGGTGTGACTGGGGAGGAAGTATGTAGCAATAATCAAGCAGAGATTAGATCATAACTCAAGAGATTTCTGTACTCTTAACTCCAACAAACAACCTTTTCTCTGTGTAGGATAAATATTAATGAAATCATTAAAGAACCTCCAACCCAATCTTTAAAAATATGATCAGTACTTTGGTATTAACATCAAATGAGTAATTTCACAGATTAGATTTTATAATGTTAAATTTATACTTATCATTTCTTAACAAAGATTCATTCCTAAAAGCAACTACCACAGTTTCTTCAAGGTTTGGTATGCCATATATTTCATGAAAGAGTATTTACTTTTTCATACTCAGCTTGCCTAGCAGTATAGTAATATATGGAATAAATCTTACCTCTCATATAGGATTTTATTTTTCAGTACACTGATTCACCCTGGAAAAAGATAACTGGTATACTGACGCTCATTTTTCACATTTTCACAAGAGAAATGTTATTTACTATAATTGGTAATGACATCCTACAAGGCAGCCCTAGAGTCACATTAAACTGACAGATCTGCAGTTCCAGCAGTTGTATTATAATCATGTCAACACTTATTTCTTCTAAGAGATGTCAATAACAAGGCACCTAGACAATCATCTGCTTTTACAACAGGTGTCTGAATATCAGAGAATATTTATTCTGGGATGTTTTATAGCTAAATATATCACTAACCTTATTTCAAAAGTAAATTGCCTTCATTGATTGCATAAACACAATGATTAAAATCTGCCAGCAAAAATAAATAAATAGATAGGTGATAGATAGATAGATGATAGATAAATTAAATATGCCAACAACTAGAAAATCATCTATTGAGCACCAATGAAAAAATAAAACTGCTTTCTTGTTTTTAAAATTTTTATTGTGTTATGTTAGTCATCATAAAATACATCACTAGTTTCTGATGCAGTGTTCCAAGATTCATTGTTTGCGTACCATACCCACTACTCCATACAATACGTGCCCTCCTTGGTGGGTATTAATAAAACTACTTTAAACTATACTGTACATATTCATCCATTATTTTTTGAAAAATCATATTTTATGAAATTATGTTAATGTTATTATATTTCTCGTCTATTATTTAATCTTTTATTTTCTCTCCAGAAGTTAAGACTTGCCTGCATGTTTTATGAATTCCAACTTTCCAGCAGTTATTTAATTCATTAGTTCAGGAGTTCCTTACCTTCAAGCTTCATATCAACTGATTTCCTTAAGGTAATGAAAAACATTTTTTTTTCGGTTATGTTAGATATAGTATTTGTATTTTTCAGATTAGATTTTAAGGTCACACCGAACATAAATCTTAAAGTAACTGGTCTCAGTCTATCACAAATACACTACTATATTTGTGCTTATTTCTTAAAACATTTAATTTTGTTTCTCAGTCTAGATGTGTCCTATAACCCTAGTGTTATTGGGTTTTTTTTTCTTATTAAAAAATTCCAGGGTGGTTATTTCCCATATCTTGAAGTAGTAAAGCTGAGTTTAAGAAAACTCTAAAAAGCATGCTTAAAATACATTTAAAATCTGAAACTAATTATGTACTGTATTTTGGCAATAGAATTTAAATTAAAAATAAAATAGGGGTGCCTGGGTGGCTCAGTGGGTTAAGACACTGCCTTCGGCTCATTCATGATCCCAGTCTCCTGGGATCGAGCCCCACATCAGGCTCTCTGCTCAGCAGGGAGCTTGCTTCCCTTTCTCTCCCTCTGCCTGCCTCTCTGCCTACTTCTGATCTCTGTCAAATACATAAATAAAATCTTTAAAAAAATAAAATAAAAATAAAGTGCTTCTAAGATACAGTGATTCGTTTTCCCAGAACTAAAGGGAGGCTTTCTATTTCTTCACTTATGGTCAGGAATTATGTAAGGGGCAATTTTCATGCGTAAAAAAGAGACAATATTTATTTATTTTCAATAAGAAGAAAAGGAACAATTCATCTAGGGGAACACAGGGAAAACCAACTAAGACCAATTACTTTCTGCACTAATCCCTATACATAAAGGTGCCATCTGTGTTCTTCCTCCCATACATCAGGACAGTCTCTTTTATTTTTTTAAAATATTTTATTTATTTATTTGACAGACAGAGATCACAAAATAGGCAGAGAAGCAGGTGGGGGCGGGGGGGGGAAGCAGGCTCCCTGCTGAGCAGAGAGCCAGATGCGGGGCTCAATCCCAGGACCCTGAGATCATGACCTGAGCTGAAGACAGAGGCTTTAACCCACTGAGCCACCAGGCACCCCAGGACAGTCTCTTTTAAGTGTATGTCACACTAAATCCACTTACAGGGTCCAAACTGTTGCCCACTTACTTTCACCTGGAATAAATAATTACATGAAGCTATACCTGAAGAGTTGGTCTCTCCAGTCAAAATTAAATCTGTAGTCAAAATTAAGAAGTACAATATGCAGATTCTACATTTTTACTCACATTTCTTTCACACTGCTGCGTATGGAAATAAAACTAATACAGAATAAATTAAAGGGGGGAGCCTTCTGAATTGAATTGCAAACAAAGGTCATATTTATTTGAAGCTATTTGCTTTTGTGAGAGACAATATTATTTTAAACTGCATTACCAAAGATAGATATAACACAGATAGATTGATGATTGATAGATAGATATGTAGGTAGATAGATCATCGAAAAATATACACCAAAGCACAACTTGATGATGCATTGGGAAAAAAACATACCTCCGAAGCCAGTTAAGTCAGAGACTGAGCCTGGTTCTACAAACCAGATGACTGTAGATTGCTTATTAACCTCACAAATCTTGATTTCTCCATATGTAAAAATGGGGAAATAGTTGCACAGGTTGCAGCAAATATGTGAGATAATGACCAAGCGGATTAAGTGAGATAATACATGAAAGCTGGTCACAAAGTTTAATGCATTTCATTTCATTCTAGGATGACAAAAAAAAAAGAAGAATTTACACATGATTCAAGTAGTGGAAGCCATTGGCTAAAAGTGTATATAAATATAAACATGTACTGTCTTGAGTCTATAGTATCCCAAATATGGAAAGTGCTCAGATGTCCATTGACAGATGAATGGATAAGGAAAGTGTGGTATATACGGTATTTGGTATATAAGGATCACATATTCAGAGTATATAAAGAACTTCCACAAATCATTGCCAGAAGACTGACAACCCAAAATAAAAATATGTAAGGGACTTCAACAGCACTTCACACATGTAAGTTCCAAATGGCCTTGACATTAACAAAATGCGGTATAGCCATGCAAAAAAAAGAATAATCAACAAATAAGCAACAAAAAGGAGTGTGGTATTGATATATTATATAACACGATAAAACTCAGAAACATAATGTAAAGTGGAAGAAGTCAGTGCCAAAGACCATATAATGTATATTCTCATTAATATGAAACATCCTATATAGGCATATCTGTGAGTCAGAAAGTAAATCAATGATTTCCTGTGACTGGGAGTGTGGGGATAATGATGGTTATAGATTATAATGAGTAAAAGTTTTATTTTAGGAGTGATGAAATGTTTGGAATTAATTATAATGTTTGCATGACTTGTGAATTTACTGAAATTTATTGAATTGTATTTTTTAAATGGTTGCATTTTATGTGATGTAAATATATGTCAATAAAGCCACTGAAAATTTAGGATGAAAACAAAAATTATAATAAAATAGGTGGAATGGAAAAATTATGTGGTCCAGCACATGAGTTATCATAAACTAAACAGCAATTAGAAACCAGTGTGAAATGTTACATACAAATGATGGTTAACAAAATTTGACAATATCAACTAAAGTAGAACAGATAGACATCTTCTTATCATTCTTAAGAATTTGCAAAGATATGAAGTTACCGGAGTTGAAAAGTAGGTCGGTGCTTGTTTGTTAGTTTTTTATGGATATACTTTAAATTTTAACTAACTTGGAATATGAGTCAACTGTAATGCTAGGTTCCCACACTTCATACCAGTGGAAAACTACTTTGCTCAGTTTCATCATATGCCCTTGTGAAGAAATGAAATATAAGTATGTATAAAATATAGAAAACATTTCTTATGGAATTTTCTTTTTTGTCTTAATTTTTACTCCAGATAAAGTTCATTATATAACTCTTATGTGATTGTGCCTGCTACTGTCCTGGGGAAGCAAATAGGACATATGCTGGCATTTCCAAAGGACCTAACCAATAGCTTTTAAAGATAAATGAAAAATAAATAAATAAATAAATAAATAAATAAAGGTAAATGAGACTCTAGAACTTTTTATTATTTGATAATTATGATACTAGACTTTACTCTTATATTACAATGGGAATCCAGTTTTATAAGACAGCTAAGAATAAGATCCACTTCAGAAAGGAGTTAGAGGTCCCACTTGTGCTCACTTTTAGGGACTGCTGCCTGGCTAAGTCCCAGATCCCTTCCTCCATCTTGGCAGGAAGTTTGACCAAGTATCAAAAGGTTGTCACAATTTTTTTTCTTTTTCATTGTTTAGATAACTCTAAAATGCATATCAGGCTGAATTTTAAATGGTGTCCCATCTCCTTCTCTTCTATGTTTTACTTAAAAAGTTGTAGAATTGTCTGGGGCAGAATCATAAGCAGATGGGTATATGCCTTTCATTACTCAAAAGCAGGCTCTCCCTCTCATGCAATCTCTCTGGCATGATATTATAAAACTTTCTGAAAAGCTATCTGGTAATACATATAAACAAAATTAAAATAACCATAGCTTTTGTCTTGATTATTATCCATAGAGAGATCTTATCTCCTTCTAAGAACCTGGAATGTACATAAATGAGCAAAAAGAGATTCATCATAAGGAATATTTATAAGAGAATGAAACTGTATTAAAATTTTAAAAATATGGCAAATGCATAATTAAATAACAAAGGAGAAGCTATTGTAATGTCAGTAACATTAATAGTCTAAGAATTTTTAATAATATAAAAAGTTCTTATGATATAAAGAAAAAATACAGGACATGAAATAAGATATATACAACTATATATGTATATTCAAGTCTATATAGAGACACATATATATGTCAGTTTTATATGTAATAAAGTTATATTAAAATGAAAATGATAATCATACTTATTTAGGGATATGTTTTAATTATTAATTATTAATAATTTCTGAACCATATTATCTCATGAATTGCCTCCTTTATATGGTTCCATTCCAGTGGTTTTCATTTCTGCTATGTCTAAATTATTTTATCAGGAGATATATGGCACAGCCAATGCTTTTCTTAGTAAGCCACCTACTGCTATGCACATGAGGGAGGTTTTGGCTAAAATACTAGATTAAAAAATACTAAATAAATTTATAGAATTTTTTAGTGTATTTTTGGATATTTAAGATCTCAGCTCTCTGTCTCTGCTTAGAAATAAATTTTGGGTACACTCTGCACAAAACTATCAAATGTTATTTATCAGCCCCATATTAACTTTATCAAAATTCAGTTGATATTTTAAGGTTAATGCCATATTAAGGAAAAACACATTTATTTATTTATTTTTAAAGATTTTATTTATTTATTTGAGAGAGAGACAGTGAGAGAGAGCATGAGCGAGGAGAAGGTCAGAGGGAGAAGCAGACTCCCCGTGGAGCTGGGAGCCTGACTCGGGACTCAATCCCGGAACTCCGTATCATGACCTGAGTCGAAGGCAGTCGTCCAACCAACTGAACCACCCAGGCGTCCCGGAAAAACACATTTATAATGGTTCCATACTTCTAGTCCTACATAACATTCACAAATTCAAGTAATTTATAAAGAAAGTAGTAAAATAGTTACATTATGAAAAACACCCTGATTGTATTACTACAAATCAGGGGTGGCTGGCATTTCCAATTTGATTCAAGATTAATTTCTAGTTAACCAGTAATTCTGTATGACAAATTCAAGAAAGACCAAAATGAAGAAATGGCTCATGCCCCTAGTGAAAAATCTTGTGGTTGAAAACAAGTATGTGAATAAACTGATTACCAGTAATATAAATAATAATATTACAATGAACAGCTTGATTTAATTTTTCTGCTTATTTTCTCTAATTACTGACTGACAAATCAAACCTACTCTCTAAGAATAAGGCATAAATAAGGGCTTTAAGCTTACTTAGTGAAAAGCTGCTTTGAAAGCATCAATTATCTAATACTATAGAAAATTAAATAAATGTGGTTTTATTAACACTGAGAAAATTTGGGTTCTTAAAACTTTTGCCTGGTACTTGAAATATTCTATGTATTTAATCTTTGCAACAACCTAATGGGTTGATAATATTATCTTCATTTTAAGGTGCAAAATCAAACTTAGGAAATAAACTTACTTGCCCACATTCACCCAATAAGAAATTGGAAAAGACAGCATTTGAACTGTGATCATGTGTCTCAAGATACCATGAAAAAGAGGGGGGGACCTATCGGTCTACTTCATATTCAGAGAAAAGAGGCTGAATATGAATTTTGAATTATTTTAAAATGCAGCGAACATATTTACATTGAAATTTTCTCAAATATATACAAAAATAAGATGTCTACAGTTACTCTACCATGTTCGTATAATGTCACCTTACCCTCTCAGATATTCAAGAATGGTTGTGTGAATGTTTTGGGAGTTGTTTGCTTGGTTGATTTGGTCTGGGTTTTTTTTGTTTTGTTTTTTGGTGGAAAATGAGGGAGGGGATGAGTTTTACACCTGGTTCAGTTCAGTGTAACACCAAGGAGGCATGAATAGGCCTCAGGAAAGTCATAGGTTAGAGTTGGTAGTGACTGGATTTCCAGCAGTGACAGTTAAATCCCAACTGCTGCCCTCTCATATAAAGATGCGTAAATACAGAAATATTGTGAAAGTAATAGAACAAAAAATTGAGGTTTTAGACAATCTCATCCAGATCCTTTGGTTATGGAAAGATCCCAGAAAACTCTATGAAACTTCTGCATTAAAACTAATAGAACACTAATAATATTTTTCACATTTTGGAATTATCACTTTTGTCATTGCATTCATACCAATGCAGTGACTGTTCTAATCAAAAGAAAATCCTATCTAAGGTAGGTAACATTTTAAACACTCTAGATTTATCAGAGAAATCATATCTTACAGTATTTATAGATAAGAAATCAATAGCACAGCATTTCATCTCATTAGCACATAGACTACACTGCAAATTCTGCAGTTGTTTACTTAAAACATAATAAATGACTGATCAAATAAAGTGATTTAGAAAAAAATCATTCCCCATCATCCTTCCACCAAGCCCTTATCACTATAAAAAGAAACTATTTTTAGAAGAAAGAAATCACACAGATTGGGTTATTTTTCTTGGATCAGGAAAAGATTCAGCAGACCCTTGTCAGTGTTCCAAGTTGTTAACTTTGATTTCATGTACTAAAAGCTGAAACTCCTATCATTAGAAAAGCAATTAATTATTAAATATTGGTTGGTTAGAATGAATTTAGTTAACTTCTATTTAATTTTCTTTTCTTTGGTGGTGAAGCCAATAATCTATAGTCTGAGGAGTTATTTTTAAAGGTTTTTTTTTTTTTTAATGTATTTGAGAGAGAGAGAGAGCAGAGCCAGAGAGAGAGCATGAGCGGGGATGAGGGCAGAGCAAGAAGTTCAAGCAGACTCCCTGCTGAGCAAGGAATCTGATATGGGACTTGATCTCAGAACCCTGTTCCTGACCTGAGCCAAAGGCAGACTTTTAACTGACTGAGCCATGCAGGTGCTCCGCCTGAACAACTATTAAAAAGTTGGCATTTCCTGGCATTTTGGAACGTGGAATTTACAAAACAAATAAACAAAGAGCTTACTCTAATTTATTTTTCACATAGTTTTCTAGTACATTGATTTCTGAAATTAGTTTTCATTGATTCCTCCACTTCATTTAGCAAGTCATAGCACAATAATGAATAGGCTAGCATCAAAACATAACACTTAACTGCTGACAAATACCTAGTTTGAGGTTGACTTAGGTAATATTTTCATTTATTTTGTTTTTTGAGGGGGAGGAATGTGCTTATCTCTCGAAGAGATAAACTGTAGGTAAGGACAGAGAGACAATGTAGATAAGCCCTCACGGAGTACCTTATTATGTTTGGCCCTTGACAAGTGTTATGGCCCATTTATATGGTCAAAGTTTACTTGTTTTTAGCTAATTAGATTTTTATTCCATTAAATCCTTCCTATGAATTGATAAATATTAATATTGAAAGGTAACCTGTGGATAATAACTATTTTAAAAGAAACAAACCCGTGTCTAATATTTCCCTTAATCAAATAATTATTGAATATTTACTTACCAAATCAGGGTTTTTAAAAATTGTGAAAGGTGGGAGTCTGTGTGGCTCAGTGGGTTAAGACTCTGCCTTCGGCTCAGGTCATGATCTCCAGGTCCTGGGATTGAGGTCCGCATCAAGCTCTCTGCTTGGCAGGGAGCCTGCTTCCCCCTCTCTCTCTGCCTGCCTCTCTGCCTACTTGTGATCTCTCTCTCTGTCAACTAATTAATAAAATCTTTAAAAAAAATAAATATTGTAAAAGGTATAAACATGAAACTTTATGTAAGATTTTTGAGGAACTATAAAAAATAGAGAATGGTCAAACTAAAATGAAGCTGTAATCACAAGATAAACAGAAAGATGACAAAAGGGGGGAAATTCAGACAAGAGCAAAAAATACTGTCAGAAAATCAGATGTGAAAAATCATCATGTTTTCCACTGCTCTCTGAGCACTAGCACAGTTGAAACTTCATGTTTATGTATGAGTTAATTTTTAATTAATTAATTTTAATTAGTATGGCTTTCTTCTCTACCAGGCTGTAAATTTCACTAATTCAGGGACAACATCACCTTTTACTCAGTATTTCATCTCCCAAGACTAGCCCTGTTACCTGCACAGGATGATTCCTCGATGTAAGGTTTTTAGACCCATCAGAAAAGCACCACAATGCTCAATATTTGGGACAAATGTTAAATACAAGTAAAAAAGGAAGCATTAAGATTTCCAAGGACCAAATTGCCTAGATAAGTATTGTTACTGTATATATTAGGACAACTGCTTACAAGCTAAACGTCAATGCAAGAAACAAGAGAATATACAACCCATCAAAAGCAACCAAATCAATGAGCTGCAAGACTAGATTATTACCAGGACATGGTCCATTTAACATTCAAGATTATGACTAAATAAATAATATATATTGATACTTTATTGGTAACTTCTATGATATGCTAGAGGACTATACCCACCCCAGAATAGATTTCTTTAATTCTCCCAAATCCTGTCATAGTTATTGTCATCATGTTATCGGTGATATTAAAGTTCACTAACCTAAAGGTATGTGTCCAAACATAGAAACAACACGTGGCAAAAACATGATTTGAACTTCAGTTCAATGAATTTAGTTAATATTATTTCTACCATATCACACTGTCATTATAGCTAAAATAAGTCTTTATTGTTGCCATTTCATAAAAGAATAGAGAGATAGAGTAGTTTTTTACTGATTTCTGCAAGGTTGAAGTTAGATCCTAGAAGAGGTATCATTCTCCTGCCTCTAGTTAGGAGCATTTTACTGTGCTGATGCTGGCAAAAGACAATTTTCACAGAAACTAAAAAGTAAAATTAAATTCATGTTAAGAATGTAAAAAGGTAATTATGGATATTCCACTTATAAGCATGATAATCAGTCTTGATTCATGTTACTTATTTTTTTTAATTTCTTAGAATGATACAGATAAGCCCTTTTTCCTCTATGACATAAAATGCACAAGGTCCAGGAAAAAGGAATTCACCCTTAGAAATTCCTAGACAATTAGTCTCAAAAATAAAGTCTGTACAGATGGCAAGAAAATTCTTCAACTTTGAGAGTATGTCACCACAGATGAAATTATTTGATGACAATTACTACCACAGTGTAATAATGTCTACACAAACAACACTGAACATGGTTGAAGTACTTCATTGGATTCTTAATAAAAAATGATGTAGGAATGTTGTAGCTTAATTTCAGAATTGTTTTTCAAGGTGTTGTACCTATGGAAGATATATGCAACTTCTTGTATTTTATATTTTTGCTGCTCTTTTACATTTTAGTTCACATCGTGATGCTTTAAAATTTGATACTTTTGGCCAACTTGGAGTCATTTCTTGGGTTTTTTTATTTTTTTTGGTTCTTGTTTTTTTTCCATTGAGTACAACTCTCAAAAGTAAGAATTTGTATCTTTCTCCTTAATAGCATGGGGAAAAAGGAAGGACATGTGTATAATTTTAACTATGTATTATTTACTTTATTTTTTAGATTAAAATTATCTATAAGGTAGTCAGGATTGCTGAATAAATAAATCTTTGCATAAATAACCTCTTCTATCACCCTTTTTAAGCTTCCAATTACAAAAAAAAATGATACATAAAAGATTGGAATCAAAGTTACAAAGCAATTCAGGCACAAATACAAGAATGCAAGCCAATTCACAGACATGGATCAATGAACACACAATTATTGAATGAGACTTCACTATACATTATTGGAGGTACAAAGTCAAAGATACATGAAATAAAACTTTTGCTCATCTATCTAATCTCATTTTTTAACACTTTATTTCATACTCTGAAGTTCTACAATACTTTGATACTGAAGCAGGATCTCTTTTCTGAGGAAATATGCATTTCTTTAGCACCTTGTTTGTCCTTTATAGTACTCTAGTAGTTTCAGTTTTAAATCATTTTTTTGTCACCTGACCACTAGATTTTGAACTCTCAAAGAGTAAGTTTTGTGTTCTTATATCTTAGTACCACCAATATTCAGAATACAGGAGATACTCACTTTTTTATTACCTTACATAAAAATATGGTTCATTAGCTATATTAGGAAAATTGAAGACATGCTCAATAAATTGTGTGCACAATAGGTGTTACAAAGTTTCAGATGTAAATGGAGGAGCAGAAAACTGCAGACCAGTGTTCCCAAATATGTGTTCTATAGCATGCATTTACTTTTGTTTTGTTTTTGGTTTTTGCCAATCAGAGGGATACAGAAGGACAAGCATGCCATTTTATTTATTTATTTTCATTGAAGTATAGCTCATACAAAATTTTAGATTCAGGTATGCAACATAATGATTCTATGCTTATGTATATTACAAAATGATCACCATGACAAGTCTACTTATCATCTGTCACCAGAAAGTTATTACAATATACTATTGGCCATATTCCTCATGCTATACTTTGCATCCCTGTGACTTGATTTATAACTGGAAGTGTGGTTTTAACTATCTTCTAACTCTACCAGAAGGAAAAGAGTAAGACTGTGTAATTACATAGGTTTTCATGTTAAATTTTATTTCTGCATTCTTTTAGGGTCCTATCATTTGGATTTCACAAATCAGGGTTTTGCTAACCTTTCAAGGCATCCTTCCCTTGGTTTCATATAAATTATCTACTTACAATATAAGATTTTATTTATTTATTTGACAGAGAGAGAGAGCACAAGTAAGCAGAGAGAGAGAGAGGGGAAGCAGGCTCTCTGCTGTGAAGAAAGCCCAATGCTGGGCTTGATCCCAGGAGCCTGAGATTATGACCTGAGCTGAAGGCAGAGGCTTAACCCACTGAGCCACCCAGGCACTCCATCTACTTACAATATAATAGTAAAGGTAGATCACTGACATCTCATTTTGACATTTCAAAAATTCAACTGTATGTCTCGTTCCAATTAAACAGTCAAATGAAACATCACATAACTGTTACGTTGTTCTTACCATATTAAATCACAATATTACATTAAAGAGAGTGTGTGGTTCAGATTCCTAGCAAAGATTCCTTTTTTTTTCCTTTTAAACACATCTCTGATTTGTTTATTGAACACTATCTATGGTTTTTGTTGTTTCAACAGTATTAAAAGAGAGTAAAATTTTCAAGAAGACAAAATTTTGCTCAGCAATGTTGCTGGGAATTTTAAAGAATTACATTTTAACTTGTTAAGTAATGTAGCTTCTTGACTACACAAACTTAACTTACAAATACACAGTGGGTCATTCAAAAAGTAAAGATTCTCATATAGAGTTTATTGTATAATTTGTTGTGAAGTAGAATACATATTTTAAAAATCTATGCTTGATGTAGAGAAAAGGTAAGTGAAGACTGAGAGGAGACTAGCTCACATATAGTTTATGATGGACTACTATGTGCCAACACAGTGCTAGAGGTTTTAAATAAAGTATCTTATTTTAATCTCCTCAATTATTCTACCAGGAACACTAACTGTAATCATTTATATTTCACAGTTAATGAGAGGACAGCTTTTGTCAATTAAGTAAATTCATTCACATAACAACATACATTCATAAACCCATTTCCCAAAGCTATGATTTTTAAAAAGTCTACCAAAAACATGAAATGAGATATATGTAAAACTGTACATGAAATCTTATCATCCTGCAACACTTGATAAGAAAGGAAGAAAAATTAGTTCATACAGATTCAATGCTTATTTTTTCCAATTATGATCTTCAATGTTAATATTATAATCTTCTATATTTAAAAAAGAAAAAATCTACTGTTATAGTTAAGCACTTTTCAAGCTGAATGTGACATCAGTGACTATGAATTCCAATTTTGTGCTTTTATAAGTGAGGAAATCAGTTCTTAAAGAAAAGAGATATAAGGACTCATTGAAGGTCATAGAGCAGGCTAGCACCAGCAAAGCCCAGGTCATGAACCAGGTCTCTTGCTTGCTAATTCTATTTTTTAGATCTATTTTAGATCTTGCTAATTCTTTACATTGTACTTCCAGAATTCATTTCATTACCATCCAAATACTATTCTGTTTCTGAGAATTGCTTTTCACCATCACCTACTCCTTTCTTGAAATGATGAGTAAATCTGTTTGTTAAATGAATATTTTATCTATTCTCTTTCCTTTCTTAAGGACAGGCAGATCTTCATCTCAGTACACTTACAATATGTCAAATTGCTTTATACATAATAGATATCAATTAATATTTTTGGAATTAGTGACTTGTTAAATGGAATACTTATGAATATGTGAGAGAGGAATCAAGTCCACGTTTCCATTTTCTCAACCCATCAGAACATGCATTATTCTCTTAACTTTTGGCTTTATTTAAAGTTTTGTTGTATCATTTTTGAATTATGAATTTGAATTTTAAACATCATCATAATGCCTTGGAAACATAAGGAATCTTTTTAACCAGTTAAAAAAAAAAAAACCCAAAATGACACTGTCTAATGTGTAAGTGTGAAAACAACATACATATCAAACTATTTAATAATTAAGGACTAGTTAAAGATAATATAAAGTCATGAAAAATTTGCTGTAGAAATATATTTAATGGCAGAGAAATTGTCAACCATATGTTGTAAGGATGAATTGACTTTCTTTTTTTTAAATTTATTTATTTTGACAGACAGAGATCACAAGTAGGCAGAGAGGCAGGCAGAGAAAGAGGAGGAAGCAGGCTCTCTGCTGAGCAGAGAGCACTGCTGGGCTTGATCCCAAGACCCTGAGATCATGACCTGAGCTGAAGGCAGAGACTTTAACCCACTGAGCCACCCAGGCGCCCCAGATGAATTGACTTTCAAACTATGCATAATAGAATCTAAATTTTTTAAAGAAAAATATGATTAAATGATCTAGAAAAATATGCATTAAAAACACATCAATAGATTCTAAACTTTACCTTATGTATGATGTCTATTTTCTTTGAGCTATTCTGTTTCTTTAAAATTCTCTACAGTGATCAAATGCATTTTTGGTAAATAAAAACTACTAATTGTTATTTAAAATCTAATTTGTTTCCATTTCATTTTGAAAAGTCCTTCTCACACATGGGACACAGACCAATACCTGGAGACTGACTTTGCTATTTAAGTGATTCATTCCTATACACAGGAAATATTATTGAATGTACTTTTCTGTAGATAACTGCTAGTCTAGTTGGATTGTCATTTGAGTCTTTTATATCCATGTTGATTTTCTTCCTACTTGTATTATTAGTTAATAAAATCATGTTATTGACAACTTCAGTTGTTCATATTGAATGGTTTATTTTTTTCTTCAGTTACATCAGTTTACTTTATGTATTTTGGAGCTCCTTTCTTAGGTACATATTTTATAGTTGGTGTATTTTCTTAATGGATCAATACTGTCACCATTATGAAAACACTTCACAGATGAGGAAACTAAGACTTACCAAAACCAAGTAATTTTCCAAAGCTGCAATTCCAATTCACAAGCTGTTGGCAAAGTCCACGTTCTTTCCACATTTCCACTGACTTCCAAGAAGAAATTCTACATTTACTTTTGCACATTTCATTATGCAAACTAAGTGCATATACCAAATCCAATGGCAATAAATCATTCTATGGGAGTTTTGACTGGGAGAATTACTGATGTATTTAGACCTTTATTCTAAAGACTTCGGAGCATAATAAGAAAATATTGTTTATTTTAGAAACAAAACACTAAATCACAACATTGAAATTTGTTCTACACCAGTCACAGTGTTTCAATATAATTTACTAACAGCCTCAACAAGTCTTAAATGACAAAAGGAAACTGATTTTACTTGAGAAATGATACATGGAATAAGTTAGTAAAGAATGGGACAAAAGAAGACAAAAAAACTAAAAAAAAATTTAAAAAAAAAGAAGAGAAAACTTATTTGGAATATGTGTGTGTGTGTGTGTGTGTGTGTGTGTGTGTGTATTCCACATGTAGGGGTATATATGGAATATATATAAGAATATATATTGGAATACACACCCAATGGTGATTTTGAGCTCGCAACCCAGAAATCAAGAATTGCATACATGGAGGCATGCCTGGAATAAATGCATTTTTAATCTTCATTAAAAATATACAATACAGATTTATTTCCTGAAAATTTCTATATAAATCTCTACAGTAACAAAATACATCTAATGTGATTAATGGCCTGGTATCTCTATACTTAAACTGTGCTTCCTCCTCCACTTTTTTTTCACTTATAATTCAAGAGACCTGTTACTCCATTTTATGAGTGTATTTAAAAACCGCTTCAGTTAGCACTTTACCTCATTGGATTGTTTGGGTTGATTAATTAAAATGTCTTCGAGAGATGGGGTCTGTAAATGGTAATGGCCACATAAAGTTCACTAGAGCAGTCCTATTGTGGATAATACAGTCAAAGTAATTTCTGTAGACAAGTGTCTTGCTCACATGTATGGAACTCTCACTACCTACTTAGGCAGCTTTTCTACAATTTACTTTTATGGTTTTCAGTTTCAATTGGATTTTATAGACTTAATGGCTTGGGAAATGATTATGGGTAGCAATAATTCAGAATTGACCTTTCAGAGTTACCTGCTTTTTGATTGGTTTAGCTAGAAATGCCTCTAATTGAATTTGTCAACAACAAAAATATGTGCACTAACAGCTGCTGATTTACATTTTATAATTATTATTATGTTAGATAAATACTTAAGTAGTTAAGAAAACCATGACAGTAACACAAATTCAGTGTGTCTGTGTGAAAATATTTCACACTCAGATTAATTGTGCTTCTTTGTGAAGGAAATCCTTTGGGAACTAGTTAAAAATAAAATTGCAATGAACTGATAATTGAATGCTGAGGTTGCATAGGACATATTAGAAATATAAAGGTAATTAGATTGTATACATATATATATTTAGAAGTAGAAGTCAATCCTAGCCACAACTCTAAAATGGGAATCATTGTGAGATTTAATTTCTGTACATGCAAAGCAGTTCATACACTCCCAGTTACTTTACATATAGTACATTTTTTAAAACACAAAATTTTATGAGTTATGCACTACTATTACATAGATTAGTCTATTTTGTCTATGTGAAAGTGATGCAGAGAAAGGTTAATGTTTTGCTCAAACTCACACTGCCAGGAAGTAAAAAAGGATAGAGAAAACGGTCGTGTTTTTTTTTTCCTTAGGAACTTGATTCTAGAGGCAGATATCTTAATCATACATCGCACTAGAACACAACAACACTCCATAATTGTAAGCTTTTTGCCTCTCTTCTATTTTCTCCCAATATTACCTAACAAATGTTTTCTGAAGAGGGAGTTTTCTAGGAGGAAAAGGAAGGCTTCATAGAGGAACTTGATCTAAAGGAAGGTACAATTAGGATAGGCAGATGAGAAAATGAAGAGCATTCTTAGCAAGATAGAGTATATGGTGATGCAGAGTTTGGAGGGAGAACTAAGCTTATCATGCTTATGAAAGATTGAGGACTCTGAAATTAGGAAGGTTTATTAGGAAGGTAAATTAGGAAGATATAGGAGATAAAAAGATAAGAGATAAGGAAAGCTCAATGGATAAAATGCCTTAAAAAGCTAGAAAGAGTGTATTAGTTTTGATTTGAGAACAGACAGATGTCTGAAAACAGTGACATGTAGTTAGTATTAATGGAATAAATTAATAAAAGGTAAACATCATATTCAGATTTCAACAGAGGTATTAACATTTTTTAGATTTTAATTTTCTTCATTTGTAAAATGATGAAATAATGTGTATTATCTCAAAGAACTATTGTAAGCATTGATAAATATATAAAAACCACATAATCAAGTGTTTGAAGCACTAAGTGATATATTTGCAGCATCTACTAAAATTATTATTTTAATAGACATTACAGAAGAAAAAGGAGGAGGAAAAAGAAGAGGAGAAGGGAGAAAAGGAAGGGGGAAGAACAACAGAGGTCAGCAACATGTGCCATCATGATAGAATCTTATAAATGTATCTTCTCTGATGGGGCTGAGGAACTGAGCAAGTTTTAGGATACAAGATATCACAAAGTTCTTTTGAAATATTTCATCTTTGGGTTACCCCTAGGCAAAATTTAGATGTCTTCTTATACTGTTCTCAAGATTCCATGCAAAATGTGTCTCCTATACATCATTCTAATTACCTGTTTACTGGTACTGCCCCTGAAACATGGCAAACACTTGAATCTGCCTCTCCTGAGGCACCAGGATACAGTCACATCCATCCACCTGTGTATATCCTTTTCCTCAGAACTTTGTTACAGACTTTCAACCTGAAGTAAGACATGTGTAGTTGATAAGGCTTAATGTAGTCTTCCAAATAGTGATGCAATTTTGAATGGTTTGTAGGTAAATATAATAAATATTTTCTTCATTTTATCAAGTATTAGAAACAAATGCTAGGGGTGCCTGGGTGGTTCAGTTATGTAAGCATTAAGCCCTTGATTTCAGCTCAGGTCATGATCTCAGGGTCATGGGATCATGCCCTGCTGCAGGTTTCAGGCTCAGCAGGGAGTCTGCTCAGGGTTCTCTCTCCCTCCCCCTCGGCCCACACACACTCATGCTGTCTAAATAAGTAAATAAATAAATCTCTTTTAAAAATGTTTATTTTTTTCATTAGTTATATTAAAATTTCTTTTAAAACACATTTATTTATAGTCATCCATTTAGATTAATGGGTTATGACCATTTGAATAAATAGAAATATAATAAAAATTATAAAAAAAAGAAATATATTGTCTAAAGAGATATATATAAATAATAGATAAAGATATATAGATACCTAGATACATTGATACATAGATAGGTTCTTCTTTAGTAGAATGCCAAGTAATAAATGCAGAGGAAATAATGAAGTTTAAAATCATCAGTGGAGGCTACAAGCAGTGGCTGGAAGTTTCAGAAAGCACAGATATTTTTTTTAAATTCACCTCCCGATTTTATTTTATTTGTTTAGTATGCTTTACATCCAACACAGAGCTTGAACTCACCATCCTGAGACCAAGTATCACATGCTTTACTGACTGAGCCAGCCAGGTACCCCAAGAAAGAACAGAATGTTTACACAGTTTCGAAGAATCTCTCCATAAGGCACCTATTAATTTTTAAAGGAAAATTGTAATTGAAAAGTGGAGAACCCTGTAGACTATTTCTAGGTTTGTTGGTTTCTTTCTTTCTTTCTTTGTTTCTCTCTCTCTTTTTTTTCTTTCTAAGATTTTATTCCATTTACTTGACAGAGAGAGCACAGCAAGGGTAGCAGCAAGCAGAGGAAGAGGGAGAGGCCGTCTAACTGAGCCAGGAGCCCGCCAGGGGCTGATCCCAGCATCCTGGGTTCATGACCTGAGCTAAAGGAAAACGCTTAACAACTGAGCCACCCAGGTGACCCAGTTTATTTATTTCCTGTGCAAATATCATTGCTAGGGACATAATAAAAATGCCTCATCCAGGGGGCAGGTGTGTGGCTCAGTCAGTTAAGTAACTGACTCTTTATTTCCACTCAGGTCATGATCTCAGGGTCCTGAGATGGAGCCCTGTGTTAGGCTCTGTGTTCAATGCAGAGTTTGCTTGTTCCTCTCCCTCTGCTCCTTCTCCTCCTCCCAAATAAATAAATTAATTAAACCTTAAAAAAAAGTAAGAAGAAAAAAAGAAAAAAAAATGCCTCCTCCTGGGGCACCTGGTGGCTCAGTGGGTTAAGCCTCTGCCTTCGGCTCAGGTCATGATCCCAGGATCCTGGGATCGAGCCCCACATTGGGCTCTCTGCTCAGCAGGGAGCCTGCTTCTCCCTCTCCCTCTGCCTGCCTCTCTGCCTGCTTGTGATCTCTCTCTCTGTCAAATAAATAAATAAATAAAATCTTTAAAAAAAATGTCTCCTCCTGAACATTTATAAACATTTCTTCTAGGAATGGAAATTGTGTGTCATGGGTTACACACATTGTTAGCCCAGTGAGAAAATACCACATTGTTTCCTAAACCGATTGTTCCAATCCCATATTCCCACAAAATTCCCATTGTTACATATGTTCATTAACAATTAGCAATGATGACAGATTTTCAGTTTTGTCAATCTGGTGGGCACAAAAATATTTCTCATTATGTTTTGATCTGTATCTATCATTTTGCTAGCATCTTTTCAAATAGGTATGAGACATGCATCCATTTTTGAAATTCCTGCTTATGACTTTGGTTTTTTTTTTGTTTCTGTTTTTGTTTTTTGTTTTTGTTTTGCTGTTGGCTTGTCCTTTTGTCTATTAATTCTCAGAAGTCTTTTTATTATACTGAATTCAGCTTCAGATGTTGAAGATTGAAATTATAATCATCTTGTCATTTGGAAAAGTTATTGATTTATTGTTAACAAGAAAAAATATTTTCTACATTATAAAAGGAACCATTTTATAATCAAATATTAAAAAAATGCTTTTACTTTATTTGGGGAATCTTTCTCTGCTTAAACCAACAATCTTGGTCCAACACAACAGTATCCCCTTAGTTTAGAAACACATCTCTATTGTTTGATTTCGCATTTATTATGCCATAAGAATATTTTCAGAAATAGATGTTCATCACTTAATATCAATACAACTGGAAAATTCTATCTTTCATTACCCTTATCCACTTACAAATCCCTTCTTTTATCTGAAGATTCTTAATCATCCTATCACAAGTATTATCCCTTGTATGAAGTTTTACTAGACTTATACACATCAGTATGGTTCTTCTAAACTCTGCAAACCCACAGCAATTTGTTCATGTTTCTTATATCAAGTTTGCTATTTTCTTATTGAACAGCAACTACCCTAGCATACACACATACTCTGATAGATCCATCTCCCACTACCCATTTATGAAAATGTGAGATACTTAATCTTGTAATGCTGTAATGCTGCTTTCCAAGTGTGTTCATTGGCACTTGAGAGCGTTGGCCATATTTCTAAAGAAAGTATGAGAAGATGCTTGAGTGACTCGTCAGTTAAGCATATGACTCTTGATTTTGGCTCAGGTCATGATCTCAGGGTCCTCGTGTTGAGCCCCATGTTGGGTTTCTTGCTCAGTGGGGAGTCTATTTGTGCCTCCCATTGCTTGTGTTCTCTCTCTCAAATAAATAAAATATTTTAAAAAAGAAAAAAATCTGAGGCATTAGAAAATCAAACACTCACAGACTACTCACATCTTATGACCTTTAGGAAAATGAACTAGAAGATGAAAGAAGCCCATGGACTGAGGAAGGCTGAGCTATAAGAAGGAATTTTCTTGGGTCCTCTATAACATGTGTGTCACAGAATTAACCAAACCTGGACATTTGTAGCTTCTTACTTATTGGTGTGTCTGATGAAAAACCACTATTGTTTAAGGTAATTGTGGTCTCATATCTCTTACTTGTTTCTGATGTGCTGCTCTCATATATACCATTCTAATTTATTGGCATGTGCAAATGACAATGAATAAATGTTTGTTCAATAAGAGCAATAGAGAATCACTCTGCCTCTCAAACCTGAATGCTACTAATTTCTGCTACTTTGACAAAAAATATTGGTACCTGCTTCGAAAAATAACTGGGAAAGAAATAAGGCCATTATATTGTGTACACTAAAACCATCCTACATAAATTTTACACACTGGGTATTTAATTTTAAACTATAGCTTTGTTAAACTAATTTATTACAGTTTATGTAGATTAGGCAACAGTTAAGATTTATATTGCCTAAGTCTTATTTTAGCTTCTAGAATGAATAAAATACAATAAACTGGACCCAAAAGCTGAATTCCATTTTAGAAATTATTTTTCCATTAATTGTTTTCTAGTTCTCAATAATTCACTACTGTAGAGCAGACAACCCACTGAATTACATGGTTGTAATGAGTTGCTCCTTTAGCATGTTTTCTGCCTCAGTATTTAATGCCTCAAAAAAAAAAAACAATTGGTATTGACTTTATATAAAGCTGCCTTTGAATGCAATTGTGTTTTGCCTCAGAAAATAATATTGTACTGAAAGTATATACTCTTTCTCCAAATTTTAAAAGTTAAAATAAACTGAAAATGATGTATTTTACATATGTATTTATACAAGAAAGTCCTACAAACTTTTTTATAGATTATGTATTTTATAAAGATAATCAACAGTAAACCCTAGTTAGATTTCCATAATCACTAAATGTATATAAATATATCACTGTTATGGCTCATTTTATTTTATTTTTTAAAGATTTTATTATTTATTTCAAACAGAGAAAGAGAGCATGAGCCAGGGTGAGAGGCAGAGAGAAGCAGGCTCCCAGCTGAGCAGAGACCCCAATGAGGGACTCAATCCCAGGACCCTGAGATCATGATCTGAGCTGAAAGCAGATGCTTAACAGACTGAGACACCCAGGCACCCCAGTATCACTCATTTTAAATCTATAACAGATAACATACATAGTTCCAACGTTTGCTTCAAAGATCAGAAACCTCAATATTCAAATTTCTTCGTCACTTCAAGAATTTTACATATCATTATAGAAGTCAATAATTATCCATTGGCCTTATTAAAAAGATATTCCCTAAAATCCCACCTCATGATTTCCATGTAGAACCAAAGCCATATCTTAGCTACATTCCACTCCTCCTACAAAGTTATGTAAAGGAGATATTAAGACTCCATTGGGAAATGAGCCTGGGCCACTCCACCATGCCACCAATGCACGTGCCTGTGAAATGGGGTATTATATATTTTGAAGTAAAGACTTACTTTTCCTCAGCAAAAACAAAACCAGTTCTTATAATTTCTACCATGCACTTGAAGAAATGAAAGCCCTGCCCTTTTTTTCTAAATAAATCTAATATCTATGTTTTTACATTCAGATATTTCACAAACCTCCATACTTACTGTTCTTTCCAGTGTTCCCGCACATATTTTATTGTTAGACCACAAGCTGCACACATTTCTTTTCTGATAAAGTATGAGAGTTGCTGTGGAATTATATAAAGTCTATATTCTTCATCTTATAAAGCTCTAAGTTTGCTTTTTTATTAGCTACTACCACTCATATACTACATTGCATTGCAAGTTAGGGGCTAAGTAAAGATGCTTAAGTATGTACATCCTAAAAGCAAAACAAAAGAAAGACAGGCATGAGAAAAAATTTTTTAAAAGCCAGTTAAGAAAATTAAGACATTTGGGCGCCTGGTGGGTCAGTTGGCTGAGTGTCTGCCTTCAGCTCAGGTCAGGATCTTGGGGTCCTGGGATTAAGCTCCGAGTCGGGCTCCCTGCTCAACAGGGAACCTGCTTGTCCCTTTGACCCTCCCCCTGCTCATGTTCACTCTCTCTCTCTCTCTCTCTCTCTCAAATAAATAAAATCTTAAAAAAAAAAAAAGGGAAGACATTCTGTATATCCATGGTGGATATGCCCTTGCTCATTCTTCAGCAAAATATTGCTTTAGTTTTATCTTCAAAATAATATTTTAAACAATGTCTGGGAATTGTTTCAAATACACATTTTTTAACAAAATGAGAACTTTAATTTGTATACTTTAATTATTTTGATTTAACTGAAAGCATATTATTTATTTTTGTCGTGTGTACTTCCTATGTTTTTATATTAACACCTGATGTATGTTCAATCATTTGAAATGTATTTTCAAATGTTTTATGAAAGTAATATTTGCATTATCACTATCATGAAATGTGTTTAATGAAAGATAATAAATATCATAATAATACATAATTAAATTGTGATAAGCATTTGTTATGATTACTTAATACATTCTTCAAGTCCCACATTGGGCATATCTATCTATAGATAGATAGATAGATAGATAGATAGATAGATAATAGCTTTTAGGAGCACTCTTCTGGGTCAGTCAGTGGAGCATGTGACTCTTGATATCAGGGTAGTGATTTCAAGCCCCACGTTGGTTATAGAAATTCCAAAAAAAAGTGATCTTTAAAAAAATAAAATATTGGGACGCCTGAGTGGCTCAGTTGGTTAAGCAGCTGCCTTCGGCTCAGGTCATGATCCCAGCGTCCTGGGATCGAGTCCCACATCGGGCTCCTTGCTTGGCGGGGATCCTGCTTCTCCCTCTGCCTCTGCCTGCCACTCTGTCTGCCTGTGCTCGCTTGCTCTCTCTCCCTCTCTCTCTGACAAATAAATAAATAAAATCTTTAAAAAATATTAATATTTGCATTTCCATAGTTCTCTTAAAATTAATTCCAGATTAAGTATGCACAGATTTTATAAATAGAATTGTATATAGTCTAGCTGTTTCTGAAAGCAGGTTTTCCCCAAAAGGAAGGCAGGTTTTCCCCAGAAAAGGAGTTCTGTTTGTCATTTATTACATCTTATTGCTCCATGTGACTGCCTGGTGCCTTGAGAAAACACCATCCTTTAGAAATAAAACTTGTATGACTACAAATCCACAAACCTTTTGTAGTAATTACACTATTAACTGTCATAATTTCATACTTTAAAAATATGGTAAATACTATATTATATTCAGCACTATAACCAGATATCCCAATTCACTATTTCCAAATGTTTCATCTTTTATCCACTCACTCATTTCTACTTTTCTCCAACTCCTTATAGAAATTCTGACATTTTATGATTATTAAACAATTTCGCCTGAGAATTACAAATACCAAAATATGTATATTTGAACATAATGATAAAACAAACCATTTGACAGTCAGATTTGAACAGGCTTACTAGATTTTCTCGAGTCTTGGGAGAATTCATACTTCTTTCGGAATTACTTTGTGCATCTAAGAAGGAATTAGAATGGATGTTTGGCTGCACACATTTCAAATACATGCAGATTTTAGACAAATTTTAGATAACTTAACATTTAGGTAACTTTTAAATTGCCCACTCACATTGAGTAAATAAGAAACTGAATGATATTTGGAGAGGATTTCCTTGGGGAAAGTTGTGTTATGAGCTTCTCCCAATGACTTTTCAGGAATTTGGGGTATTAACCTACTAATATCACAACAACAGAGAATGACTCGAAGGTAATAGTTAAGGGGTTAAAGACCTGCCAGGGAACTGAATATCTGCACTACAGTTTGGGGATATTTTAACATACCCACTTGAGAAACATAAAGGATGAGATAAAGATCCTGACAGAAAGAGAGCAGGAGGGCACGAACAGTCCTCAAGGAAGAAAAACTAGAGATAACATCTAATGCCTAAGTGCTGAGGAAGGTTTAAACAATGAATGTCAGAAAATTTTGCTACTTGCCTAACAGATACTGCTTTATAATATCTGGAGATATTGGTGTTGTCTTTGAACAAACCACAGATGTACTAACAAGAAAAAATTCGCTTTAAATACTTGCCAGTTCAGCCCAGCATCATTTAACCAAGAACTTTACCAATCCCCCTACCTCTTCTCTCTCATCGTGACCCAAAACTAAGCATTTTGAAACTGTGTTTGGCAAGCTGGAATAGGAGAAATCAGTCTTACAAGGTTTGAACACAGAAAGGGAAAGACATTGATCTCCTCATCTGTCCTGAACCACTGGCAGACAAATAGCTCAAATTGGCAAGGAAGAAAGATCTTCATATTAATCTTGGACATGAAACATGAACCGACACTGTGTTTTAAAGTTCTGAGGTGATGATGGACATTTTTTACATCATAAACTTAACAGAAAAGTCAAAGACCTGTCTGAGTTTCTCAAGGGGCATGGAAATAACTATCCTGGCAGTGATTAAAATAGACAAGTAGACAAAAATAAAGTTGTTTTGTTTATTTTATCTTCCCAAATGTGCTGAAGCTTTGGAACAGTATTCACAAGTATAAGGCTGCTTTCACAAGGGGGCACTGTTTCTTTAATATAGCAGCACTGCTAATTGCAAACACACAAGGTCTTAGCTCCTCACACTTTCAATTTACTTCTACCATATGTAATATTATCTGTCATGGCTTTAATACAACTACTCTTGGTATCCAGGCAGGTCTGCCTGGATTCCAGGTATATTACACATTTACAAGAACTGCTTCCTTAGAAAAAGGAAGTTGTGGTCTCATAAGCAAGGAAGACTCTTGGTTTAATGATGTAAAATTTTTTTAAAAGACAAGAGAAGGGTAATTGCAACACACCACAAAACCTACAGTGCTTCTCAGGTGACAGAGAAATTGCTCCAATCGATTTTAACATCCCATTAAGGCCAGCCAGCAAACCAGGGATGTATTGTCTGCAGCAATGAAGCATTTCCCTGGAGACTCAGCTTGGTAGAATAAATAAAAAGGGGTAATTCCTTCTATTAATTCAGTTCACTCTGGCCATTGATAGGAATATAGAGGTTGATTCCTGAAAACTGACCCAGGGCAGGAGTGGGGGGAGGAGGGAGGGAGGAGGGTCTACCATCACTAAATAGAAGTTGGACCATGAAATGTGTTATCAATTATATTATATCATACAGTAATCCCCTTATTCATGGGGGATATATTTCAAGACCCCCAGTGGATGCCTTGAAACCATGGATGGTACCAAATCCTATATATACTACTATGTTTTTTTTTTCTTCTACACATCTACAGTAGTCATAATCACAGTAGTCATTAATAACTAATAAGAAAATAGAACAATAATAACAAAAATGTATAATAAAGTTACATGAATATGGTTTCTTTCTCTCTTTTACTGTACTGTACTCAAACTTATTCTTGCGATGAGATGACAAAATGCCTAAATGATGAGATAAAATGAAATGAATGTTGCATGCTATTGTGACATAGTGTTAAATGACTACTGACCTTCTGACAATACTTCAGAAGAAAGTTCATCTACGTCTGGATGAGAGTTGACTGCCAATAATTGAAAATGTGAGGAATAGAAAATGTAAAAAGTAAAACCACAGATAAAGAGGGACTACTATATATACTAAAGGCAATCAAAGTCTCCTCTTCCAATAATAAAACAAAAAATATAGAGCAAATGGATACAGACTTTCATTGTGATGTTCAAAACAGTTGAGATAAATACATAAGCATTAAATTTTGGTTGGGGGAGGTAGAAAGAGATCTATAGGATATGGCCATCTCGAACTTGTCAGGACAACAATGGAGAAATGTACATATGCATCTTTCAAACAATATTTTTGGTCATGCTAAGTCTGTGTCTAAAAGTACTAAAACAGGGGGGACAAGATGGGGGGAACTAGGAGGAGGCGCTGTTTCAACCTGTACCCTAAAGTAAGCCGATTACCTACCAAGGAACTCCGATTACCCATGAAATCAGCCTGAGATAAGAATTATACACGTCTGGATCTCTACGGGGGCAGAAGACACAAGTGGGCAGAAGCATTCCAGGGTGCAACTTGATTGCACCACGGTTGATACATCCAGCTACATCCATTCAGCCATCTCTCACCAAAATGACTAGGAGGAGGAATGCCCAGCAGAAGAAAAATTCAGAGGATGGGCCCTCTGCAACAGAGCTAATGGCTACCGACATAGACATTATGTTGGAAAGGGAATTCAGGCTAACAATTATCCAGGCAATAGCTAGGTTGGAGAAAGCCATGGATGACCAAATGGAATTGATTAGGGCAGAACTGAAAGCCACCAGGGATGATGTTCACAAGGCTTTCAATGAGTTCCAATCTAATCTAAATTCTCTAAAATCTAGGGTAATTGAGACAGAAGATAGAATTAGTGATCTGGAGGACAAACAGATAGAGAGAAAGGAACAGGAGGAATCCTGGAACAAATAGATTAGAAGCCACGAAAACAGAATCAGGGAAATAAAGGATGCCATGAAACATTCCAACGTCAGAATTATTGGAACCCCTGAAGGGGAGGAGAAAGAAAGAAGTCTAGAAGAGGGGCGCCTGGGTGGCTCAGTGGGTTAAAGCCTCTGCCTTCAGCTCGGGTCATGGTCCCAGGGTCCTGGGATTGAGCCCCGCATCGGGCTCTCTGCTTGGCAGGGAGCCTGCTTCCTCCTCTCTCTGCCTGCTTCCTCCTCTCTCTGCCTACTTGTGATCTCTGTCTGTCAAATAAATAAATAAAATCTTTAAAAAAAAAAAAAAAAGAAGTCTAGAAGATACAGTGGAACACGTTCTCCATGAAAATTTTCCGAATCTTGCAAATGAAACCAGCGTTCATGTACTAAAGGCAGAACGGTCCCCCCCCCACCAAGATTTTAGATTCTCGAAACACCTCGAGACACCTGATAGTAAAAATGAGGAATTATAATTCTAGAGAAACTCTTTTGAAGGCAGCTAGGACAAAGAAGCTCCTTACGTACAGAGGAAAGCCCGTCAGAATAACATCAGACCTGTCCACAGCAACCTGGCAAGCCAGAAAGGGCTGGCAAGATATATTCAGGACACTAAATGAGAAGAACATGCAGCCAAGAATACTTTATCCAGCGGACTGACATTCAAAATGGATGGAGAGATAAAGAGTTTCCAAGAACGGCAAGGCTTAAAAGAGTATTCGACCACCAAGCCGACACTGCAAGAAATATTAAGGGGGGGTTCTATAAAAGAGGAAAAATCCTCATATCATTGAACAGAAATATAGAGACAATCTACAGAAAGAAAGACTTCAAAGGTAACACCATGTCAATAAAAGCATATCTATCAATAATCACTCTCAATGTGAATGGCCTAAATGCACCCATAAAATGACACAGGGTTGCAGATTGGATAAAATCACAGGACCCATCCATATGTTGTCTACAAGAGACCCATTTGAACCTAAGGATAGACCCAGATTGAAATTGAAGGGATGGAGAAGCATCTTTCATGCCTATGGGCCTCAAAAGAAGGCCGGGGTAGTGATTCACATATCCGATAAATTAGATTTTAAGCTAAAGACTGTAGTCAGAGATACAGAAGGACACTACATCTTTCTTAAAGGGACTATTCACCAAGATGATCTAACAATTGTAAATATCTATGCCCCCAATATGGGAGCAGCCAATTACATAAGAAAACTATTAATCAAGATAAAGAGTCATATTGATATGAATACATGGATAGTAGGAGATCTTAACACACCTCTCTCAGTAATAGACAGACCATCCATGCAGAAAATCAATAAAGAAACAAAAGCATTGAATGACACATTGGACCAGATGGACCTCATAGATATATACAGAACATTCCACCCTAAAATAACAGAATACTCATTCTTCTCAAGTGCACATGGAACCTTCTCCAGAATAGACCAACCACATACTGGGTCACAAATCAGGACTCAACTGATAGCAAAAGATTGAGATAATTCCCTGCATATTCTCAGATCACAAAGCTTTGAAACTGGAGCTCAACCACAAGGAAAAGTTTGGAAGGAACTCAAACACCTGGAAGCTAAAGACCACCTTGCTTAAGAATGCTTGGATCAACCAGGAGATCAAAGAAGAACTTAAACAATTCACGGAAACCAGTGAGAATGAGGACACTTCGGTGCAAAACCTATGGGATACAGCAAAGGCGGTCCTAAGGGGGAAATACATAGCCATCCAAGCCTCCCTCAAAAAAATTGAAAAATCCAGAATACACCAGCTGCCTGGTGCTCTCTCTGCTTGTGCCCTCTCTCTCTCTGTGTCAAATAAATAAATAAATCTTTATAAATAAATAAATAAACAAAAAATAAATAAAAAGAAAGAAAGTTGCTAAGAATAAAAGGTACTAAAAATAACCAACACAAATGCATGTCATATATTCTATTATATTGAAAAGGATTAAAGGAAAATATATTTTTATTTTTTTTTAAGATCTCATTTATTTAAAAAATTTTAAAAATAAAAAAAATTTAAAACTTTGAGTTGTTTTTTTTTTTAAAGATCTGTTATTTATTGGAGTGAGAGACAGAGAGTGACAGAGATAGCAAGAAAGAACATAAACAGGGAGGAGAGGGAGAACCACACCTGCCCTGAGCAGGGAGCCCAATATAAGGACTCCATTCCAGGACCCTGGGATCATGACCTGAGCTGAAGGCAGATGCTTAACTGACCGAGTCATCCAGGTGCCTCCAAAAATATAACTTTTTAAATCACAACATGTGGAAACAGTTATGGTACGTAATTCTTTTCTCACTGATTTTTATCACATAATGGAAATTTTTTAACATAATCTTGCCATGATTATTGGGAAATGATATATAATGACTCTATAAAGATACATGTATGTATATTATGGGCAAGAAATGCAAAGGTTTTAATAAAATAAAATTAAAGAGATTGGAGTTTATAGTAAAAATTCAATGATTAAAACACTATGACATTAGCTTTTAATTAGAGATGAGTTGTCTTTTTGTCTTTGTTTTAGACTACAATGACTATTTTACTTCTTTTAATGAATTTAGTTTCTACTGAAGTGTTTCAAGCTGGTTTAAAAATACACATTACACCTTTTCTTACTTCCTGTGTCATCCCTTATCTGTCCAGAGGTAGAATTAACGATGGTATAACATGAGAGGTGAGAGAGGAATCCAAGACATTTTCAGATTTCCTTTTTGGGAAACTGGGTCGATGACACTTCTTTTCATAGAAATGGGGAAGAAAAAGGTAAGTTTGTGGAAAAATATTGTGAGTTCAGTTTTAATATATTGGAACTTGAGAAGTTACTGTGCTATCAAATAGATATGCTGATACGATTCCCAACAATGAGATCTTAAGAGGACATATTGATTTGACTGTCACTAGATATACATAATCTCTGAAGCTACAAGAGTAGATGAGTTCAAGCATGAAGGTCATGGAGGAAACAAAAGAGAGGAAACAATAGAAGTTACTGCGTGAATATTAACTCTTGAAAGGCATATCTGGGAAAAGGGAGGACTTATAGCAAAGAGAAGGGTTAATGAGAACCTGCAGATGGGTAAGGAAGAAGGGGAGTTGCCATGGGAAATCTACCCAATTAGAGAAATTCCAATTAAGAAAATCTTGAAAGTTTGAGAAGTGGGTTCCTATGTCATAAACACTGCATCTGGTTTATGCAGTGACAAATCACCCACCTACTTAGATCCACACCTCACCTCATCTTGACACTTGGATTCTATGATTTGTGACTTTTTTACCCACAATTTTAAATACAAAGTTGCTTAAAACTTCACCTGTGTTCTGGGAAGGTAGCAAATTAACTTTCTCTTTTTTCCCACTTTTCTCTCAACATCTAACAACTCAACACCTTTATGAAGTGGTTGACTGCTCAGAGCACAGAACAAGAAAAATTCAATCCAAAACAAAACAGCAAAACTGGGGATGCCTGGGTGGCTCAGTCGTTAAGCATCTGCCTTCAGTTCAGGTCATGATCTCGGGGTCCTGAGATCAAGCCCCACGTGGGCGCTCTGCTCAGCAGGAAGCCTGCTTCTCTCTCTCCCACTCCTCCGGCTTGTGTTCCCTTCTCGCTGTCTCTCTCTCTCTCTCTCTCTCTCTGACAACTAACTAAATAAATAAAATCTTTTTTAAAAAATAAAAAAAGAAAGAAAGAAAACACCAAAACTGATTGCTGTGCTTTGTTTAATTTTCTTTATATCAAGTCATAAAGAGATACTAGAGCACAAGGATAGAGAGCCTAATTCCAGGTAACAGTGAGCTGTTTTTGTGTTTTAGATAAGCTAGATTACATGTACTATGATTGTTGGGGTAGAATTTGATCCCCCAAATATCCTTGAATTTAAATGAGTTGACTATTAAGTGGGAGTCCCGTGAAGAAAGCAATAATTAATAAATCATTAGGGATTTACTGAGTTGTGGCAGGCAAGCCTCACTTTATTTCTTATTTTTTTTATGAGAGTTCACTAAACCAATACATTAAAGGAATGATGTAGACACATTACATCTATATTTCAGCATGGTATTTGACATGAGATTTTCAAACATAAGAGGTAGAGAATTGGTTCCTGGATAACAGAACATTTAAATAGATTCCTTAACTGGTTCAGCACTGTTAGGCTTTTAAATTAGAACAGGGCTCAAATAAATGGAATCAATAATTATGAAGGCTTTTATATTAAGGATTTAATGAAAACTAGCTAGTCTGGTAAATCCTGAATCTGTCATTGAATATCTCACCACTTCCCTGCCTGGCTTCAAATTTGAATGGAGGCTTGACTCCAGTTAAATATGAGCTCCTATGGTAAGGAATAGGGGTGGGGAGCACTTGATTTATTCTCAACAATCAAAGGAAGTTACCTGGTATATTGCGAAAAACAACTATGGGGTTTTTGGTTCACACTTGCAGAAACAATATGGGCTAAATGATTTTCCCTCTAACCATTTAATCTCCCCCTCATATCTTCATAATATATCTGGTCAACACTGAGGACTCTATTGAGAGAGAAAAAAAAAAGTGGAAAGCATATGCATGACTAAAGAATTCTATCATATAGTGACAATAATGGTATGACTATTTCTCCCAAGATATCAACTTGACAAGGTATCTTTGGAGGAATTCCGTATGACAAAAGGTATCCTTTCTTCCTATTTATTTGGCTCTTTGATTCTCTATAACAGCCCCTCTGAATTATTTCACTCCTTGACCTTCCCAGAAGAGAAATATTTAGATAAGATCATTGGCTATAATTCTATGCCACTTCAAACCCTTGATCCAGACATCCCCATGCATACACACATTTGTGTCCATAATGTATAAACACACTCGCTAACTTGCAGTATACACAATTTCTATCCAATCTAATGTTTAAAATGAGGTTTGTTAGCGCGTTTGAGTACCCAGTACAGCTTCTGAGAGTATTTGGATATAGAAGAAAGCAGAGGATTTCTAGAACGAGGGTTCTCAAAGTTCCACTAGAATATATACACAGAGAGAATATATACATTTTCACATATTTTAAAATTTCTTTTGTGAGCATTTCACATTTTTACTATTATTTGTCGATCTAATAATGATAGTGATGAATGAATGTAATTTATAAATAATGTCCATATACCATAGTATATATTTAACATTTTTAACTGATGGACTGTTCCATCAAAAATTTGAAGATCATAGCTCCAAAGCATGTGAGGGCATGAGAAATACTTTAAAACTGTAGGTTAGAAAAATTGGAAAATTTCAAAGTAATCAATTGTGACCCAGATATAACACATAAATCCAAACCTAAGTATAACATATAAAATATAATATGATATTTTAAGGTTTGAATGTGTGTGTGTTTAAGGCAGAGAAAGAAAAAGCTTAACTGGTTAGTTGAGGGAAGAGTTGTTCAAAAACCTGAAACCAGGATACATTAATGTCACTTATATAGAGTAAAATAATAATAAATTGAAACAAAAAAAGCATGTATTTGGTTTTATGGAATAAACTACATAAGAATTATTTAAATTTAAAATTGAATTTCAACCTCCAAAATAAATATTATGTATTACCAAAATTGACAGAGTTTATTAGCCTTTTAAATTTTGTTTAGAATTTATTAACTTTTTTTTTTAAGAATTTATTATCTTTTACTTGACTGCGGGCTCAGACTTATTCATGGATGTTCATTCAACTAATGCTTGTAAGCCATGGTGTCAATTAATAAAATGTCTTTTTAAAAATTATCTATAGGGGCACCTGAGTGTCTCAGTCAGTTAAGCATCTGTCTTTGGCTCAGGTTATGATCTCTAGTCCTGGAATCCAGCTCTGTGCTGGGATTGCTGATCAGTGGGGAATCTGTTTCTCCTTCTCCCTCTGCCCCTCCCCCCACCTCCCCCTAGCTTGTGCTTGCTCAGACTCTCTCTCTCTCCTTCTTGAAGAAAGAAATATAACATTTAAGAAAATAAAAAATAAATAAAAATTATCTATATGTAATACCACCACCATTTCAGAATTTAAAAAAAAAATTACTAGTTTGCACTCTCCACATAGTTTTAATTTTACAACAATAGTTTCTGGTAGTACTCCTATTAGTAGATAAATTAAAAACAAAACAAAATCCTGATGTTACAAATTTTGTTTGAAAAAAAAAGTCTTGGGACGCCTGGGTGGCTCAGTTGGTTAAGCAGCTGCCTTCGGCTCAGGTCATGATCCCAGCGTCCTGGGATCGAGTCCCACATCAGGCTCCTTGCTCGGCGGGGAGCCTGCTTCTCCCTCTGCCTCTGCCTGCCACTCTGTCTGCCTGTGTTCGCTCGCTCGCTCTCTGACAAATAAATAAATAAAATCTTTAAAAAAAAAGTCTTTCTCTACTTAGCCAAACAATGATGTTAACTTATCTTTAATCTTCCTTGTTTTGTATTACAATCAAGCCTTTAAAAAGAGCAATTAGAATGAGTGAGACTTACCAATATATAGCCTTTCTCTACAAGATGATTAATGGCTGGAGGATGAAAAGTGTCAAACCCCTCGGGATTTCCCTGAAAGAAACAAATAAAGGGAGAAACACATTTTGAATTCACATTTTTTGGTAGCTATTTGATGCTGATGAGATAAATCTAAGTCACCTGATGAGAAAAAAAAAGGAACACAGTAAGAGACCCCTTAAAGATTAATGAAACTGACCAGTTAATGCTAAGAAACAATACCATCAGAAAGGGTTCCTTGATATAAAATATTATGACCCATTACATTTAAAGAATGAATATAATTTCTAAATTTTTCTTTGATATAAAAATTTATGCTATAGGTTGTTAACTTGATTAACCACAATTCCATTTTCTTTTTCTAAATGGCATTTTACTTTATTAAAACATATTTTTTCTATATATGATCTCTAAATCTGTTTTTTTCTTGTGTTGCATAAGAAAATGAACCACTCACAACTTTTCTTTTAATTCAGATATGTTTTCTCATAGATTCAGAAAACACCATCTATCAAATTATTTTTATTAGCTATAGAACTCTTGTCCCACATTCAAGTGACTGTTGTACTCTAGAAGAGTTAACAGCTTTCAAATTAATAGCACAGCACTAAACATAAAATATTTGAGGCCATAACTATAATAAACAATACGTATCAAAAACCTTTAATATATCAGGATAGAAAATATGCAAGTCAATAGTTGACTATTGATCAGATAAGTGAAGGTCAAAGAAAAGTCAGATATAATTCAATGTTTCAGTTAAAGTTACACATTTAGCAACATAAAATTGAACTGGTTAACAAAGGTCAGGTAGTTCCATCAACTGCTTAATGATTACTGGACCATTTGCTCCTGAGGTCCAAAGAGAAATATACAAAATTTCTACCATTTACTGACCACAAAGAATTGGACAATTAGGGATCATGATTTCTCACATCTAATCCAAATGCTCCCTCCTATACACACGTAAGCTTTTTGCATTTCCTTCTTCTTAGAATGTCCCCTTGCTATTCAAACTTTATTCATTCTTTCTAAACCAAACTCTAAACTAAGCTAATTTATGGAACCATAATTTCTTTTGCATTCAGAAGCTCGTTTCAATATTAATACATACTGCATCATATATTTTTCACATATGTGTCTTCTTTGTTCAACTTAATATTTAGTTCATAAGAACAGAAATCATGCTCTATACTTCTGTGTGTACTCAGAAAGTCAGAATCTAGTAGAATTCTAGCTGCTTAGTAGGAAAAATATGTATCTGTTTTCATGATTTATTTAATTGATGAGTCTTGCTACTATACACTATCTCTGAAATGATTAATGTCAAAAATTCCGTTGAGTGACCAAGAAATGACTTTTGATTTTGAAGGGAAGGAACTGCTAGTCTGTCTTATTTGACAAACAGTTCTTGCTCAGGACTAAAGAGAACCATATCACAACTATTTTATTTCCTACATGCCTTTAATGGATAATTTTAAATTCCTACAAGGTAATGCTATAACCTTTGGCTAAACTTGCAAACTAAGCAAAATAACATTGAGTAGTAATTATGTGCTAGATTATATATACATATAATGTTGATCATTTCTTTTCATGATTAAATGCAAACTAAACTACTGTTAATTTCCCTTCTTTTCATATGAGGAACCTGAAACAGAAATATTTTGTATTATTTCCCCAACGTCTGCTAGTCAGTAAAAGGTAAAGATGGGATTTAAATGCAGGCAGTCTGACTCAGAGCCTTTCATTCTAACTCCAATAATATGCTACCTGTGTTTACAAATCACATATGCTAGATAAAGGGGAGGAAAATTTTAGAAGAAAGGAATGAGAAAGATAGTTTACATATTGTCAAAATGTGAAACTGATATTTTTTAAAAAGCCAGCAACAAATCCTAAACAATTCTACTCTTCACACTCCTAACCCAATGTACCCCAGGCAGACTTGGAATCAATGTTCTCATGTAAATGAGTCAAACAGTTATAAAACTTTTATGTAGATATAGGAATATATTTAGAAGTTTAGAAAAAATGAACTTTCTTAGATATTTCATGGGTACTCAACATTATCAAACTTCTTTTATGTTCGAATTTAAATTGTGCAATTTAATTTTAAGTAAGATTTAAAATAGCTTTTAATTTGATCTGTATTTTTACTGTTCTGTTCTTAAACATCTTAAGCATTTTTATATTACCATTAACAAATACATCATGTGTAAGAACTGAGTATAATTTTGAGCTTTTAGTGGTACAAAAGTCACATTTCCCTAAAGGAGCCCTTTCCCCTAAAGTATGCACATTTCATAGAATAAAGCAATATTTAATAATAGTGGTGTTCAAAATTATGCATGAGGGTACTCTTACCCTTTCTTTCTAGAAGCTGATTCACAAGTTATTATGTCTTATAAAAAAAAAAAAGATTGTTCTGGGATTTATAGTATGCAGTTAACTTTGAGGTAGATATCTTGGACAGAATCCCCCCTGTTTAAAGGTTAGGAAAAATGTGTCTCAAGCATGTTGAATCACTGCCAAGTGTTACTCAAGTTATTTTTAGAAGAGTTTGGGTTTTTCCTCTGTTCTTTGAAACTGGGTTTCATGTTGTTTCTTTTTGTTGTATTTCTTTTGTGTTGTACTGTTATCATTTTCTAATACTTCATATTTTGCTTTTAGTTTTTACAGAAAAATTGAATAACAGACTCATACATACATACACACACACAAGATCAAGTATGTTATTTAAAAATATGCAATTTGTGTTTAAACCATGATTTATACAAGATCTGCCATTATAAATTTAGAAGATCATTAACCATTCCTTGTATGTACTAATCATTTAAAAAATTCCATGAGCATCAATGTTACAAATTAAATCCTATTCCATGGTCACTAATTTTAAATCTTAGAACTCTAATGCTGACTTTAAAATATGGTGTAAACAGGACTGCCTGGGTGGCTTAGTCAGTTAAGCAGCCAACTCTTGGTTTCAGCTCAGATCAGGATCTCAGGGTTGTGAGATGGAGCCCTGTGTAAGGCTCCATGCTCAGTGGGAAGTCTGCTTGGAATTCTCTTACTTCTCTATCCCTCTGCCTTTCTCTCTCTCAAATAAAAAAAATGTTTTAAAAATGTTATAAACATTGATGTTATAAACATTAGTAACAGGAGAACCATAATATGGTGAAAGGTGAAAATTTGTAAAGTATGACTCCTTTATCATGAAATAAATTTAGAAAAAGGGAATTTCTGATGGTTATAAAGGTATACAATAATAGGAAAAAGTGAAAATATTTTAAAAAGTATGTGTACTTCCTTTGAAAGTTCTTTAGTCTTTAGTAATAATTCTGTGAACATATTAAAAATAATGAAATATATGTGTAATGAAAAGATAAATATAATATAATGCTTCCATAACAGATTGTAAAATATAATCATGAAAGCAATTGGCCACAATTTACAGATAAAACTAAAACTAACTCTATACCTCACTGAAATTCTTTCTTATAATTATTTCATATTATTCAACCTCTACTTTTTCCTCTAGATCATTTCTTCAGCATAACTATTAGTTCCTACCTCTGACTCTTCCCCAAGTCTCCTTCAGTCTCCTCCCCTCTTCCTCCTTCCCTTTCTGAGTTGGCTTCAATTAGACATCTTCATATACCCTCTAACCAAAACCCTTATTACCACAGCCTTCCTGCATTCTCACTCTTTCTAATTGAAAACTCTAACCCAACAGTTCTTTTCCCCCATTCTAGACCTTCTTTTTCCCAACCCTGACAATTTGAATTCCTTATTAATGAAATTCCCAAGTAATGACTTCTATATTAATAATAAAAATCTACTTTGTCTGAAATCTTGGGTTGAAAAAGGTTTAGTAAATAAATAGCAGTAAAATGACATGCTTCTTTCTGATGATTAATTACAGAGTATTGTCAAAGAATCAGAAAACCTTCATCCTCATTTGTCTGTATTTAAAAGGTAGGAGGAGCAGGGCGCCTGGGTGGTTCAATGGATTAAGCCTCTGCCTTTGGCTCAGGTCATAGTCTCAGGGTTCTGGGATCAAGCCCCACGTCAGGCTCTCTGTTCAGTGGGGAGCCTGCTTCCCCCTCTCTCTCTGCCTGCCTCTCTGCCTGCTTGTAATCTCTCTGTCAACTAAATAAATAAAATCTTTAAAAAAAAAAAAAAGGTAGGAGGAGGGACACCTAGGTGGCTCAGTTGGCTTAGGATCTGCCTTTGGTTTAGGTCATTAGAATAAATAAGTAAACAACTTTGAAGCAGGGTCCTGAGATCAAACCCTACATGGGGCTCCCTGCAGCTCTCCTGTTGTGCGCTCTCTTTCTCTCTGTCAAACAAATAAGTCAAATCTTTTTGAAAATAAAATAATAAAAAAAAAACCTTTAAATGATCAATGGTAAAACATATTCCATCCCACAACTTAGATGTAAATACATTTCCTCTTACTTTTTATTTGTTTGTTTGTTTGTTTGTTTTTAAGATTTTATTTATTTATTTGACAGACAGAGATTACAAGTAGGCAGAGAGCCCGATGCAGGGCTCGATCCCAGGACCCTGAGATCATGACCTGAGCCAAAGGCAGAGACTTAACCCCCTGAGTCATCCAGGCACCCCTGTTTGTTTTTTAAGATTTATTTATTTATTTGAGAAAGAGAGCAAGTGCAGAGAGGAGGGGGAGGGGAAGAGGAAAGGAGACACTCATGCAGACTTCCTGCTGAGCACAGAGCCCAACTCAGGACTCAATTTCATGACCCACAGATCACTACCCGAGATGAAACCAAGAGTTGAACACTTAACAAAAGACTGTTCCACCCAGTTACCCACCACCTTTTTTAAAGATTTATTTACTTATTTGCAAGAGAGAGTGATCACTTCAGATTCTTGCTAGCATATTGCTCTAAAATAAGCTACAGTGTGGATATTCATAACTGGCAGCTGACAACATACCCACTGCTACCCACATTGCATATCTTCCAAATAATATCCAGAAATAGATATTTCAAAAGCATACTAATTTACTAATTCTTCTGTTAAGAACCAGGGCAGGTTAGAGCCAACAGCATGTACACATTAGTGACATCTCTGTTTTTTCTTTCTTTTTTTTTTTAAGATTTTATTTATTTATTTGACAGACAGAGATCACAAGCAGGCAGAGAGGCAGGCAGAGAGAGAGAGGAGGAAGCAGGCTCCCCGCTGAGCAGAGAGCCCGATGCGGGGCTCGATCCCAGGACCCTGGGATCATGACCTGAGCTGAAGGCAGAGGCTTTAACCCACTGAGCCACCCAGGCGCCCCACATCTCTGTTTTCTAAGACCAATTTGCATCCCATTCCTTGACAAGCGAGACTCACAAATGGTAGCTTACTGTCAGCTAGATTGTGACCACAGTGTTACTACCATACTTAACTCACTGATGTTTCTGACTGATAAGCATGGCTAACAGTTCTAAGGTTCATTTCCTGTTGAACGCCAGTGTTATCACCATTTAAGCATCACAGCAGATGATACCCCACCATCAAATGTGAGTTAACCATACAGATATTGAATAGCACCAGAAGATACTTAATGTTATGTTTAAGAAATGTGACCAGGATTCCATGAATGGCACAAATATTTTTTTGAAATAGGAAATTGATCATTCGCTTTATATTTAGTAGCTCTTTTAATTAAGACTAGTTTCCCATGAGAACAGACAATAACATTTGAAAGAGCAATGATCTTTGTTGTGTTGGAAAGTATGCCAGTTATCTTTGTTTAGGGGCATCTGAGTGGCTCAGTGTGTTAACTCTCTGCCTTGTGATCTCTCCCTCTGTCCAATAAATAAATAAAATCTTAAAAAAATAGATTTTTTTTAAAAAAGGTATTTTGTTTTGTTAAACTGTAACTGTAGCATCTATAAAATAATTACACAGAAAAGAACTCTAAAGACAGCTCCAATATTTTAAAAGAAAAAGAAAGCAAACAAATGAGATACTTGTAAGCTTCATATTCTATATAGCTATAACTTTTCTCCATTCTTCTCTTCTCAGTCATGCCGTCTCAAGAAAATTGGTTTACTTTTACTAATTCTACTTCCAAATGTTCTTTTTGTACGTTAAAGATTTCCTTAGAGATTCCTGGCACCTACTGCTACATCTGTAGTTGACAATTCTAATACAGATTTAACTTTCAGTTCTTATACCTGTGTCATTTAGCATTTGGTTCTGCCTACTACTGTTAGTAGTCCATTACCATCTTAATGCTTCTCTCCTGACTTCTATGACATTGTTTTCCCCCAGTTTTCTTCCTATCACTCTGATTATTCCTTCTTAATATGTGTTACTCTAGATATTTCCTCAAAAATATTTCATCTTTGACACTTTGCCTTTCTTAATCTACACCATCTCTTACAATGACTTCATACAAAGCCGTGTTTCAAATATAGCCTATTACTGATAAATCCAAATGTATAGCCACCAAAGATGTATATCAAAATTACGATCAGACATCTATACACAGATGTCCCAAAGGCATTCCCAATTCAACGTGTGAAAATTTCAATCACTTTTCTTCCATTCCTCTGCTCCTGCATTCTCTGTTTCAGTGAACAATAACAATAGGTAACATTTATTCTATGCCTGGCACTCTACAAATGTAAAAGAAAGATATTAATATCACCATTTTGAAAATGAAACTAATACACAAAGAAACAAAGTTACTTACATCAATTCATGCAACTGATAAATACTGGAGCTGGAATCTGAATAGACTGTTTACACACTTAACCATTACACCCTGAAAGATATATGCTCATTTGCAGAAGTCAGACCGAAAACAACTGAGATTTTTACTTTTATTCACCAGTCTTCTCTCAGTTTACTGACTATGGTTAAAAAAATAAATAAATAAATAAAATTTAAAAAATATTTATTGTATCTATTTCTTCCTCAAAATTCCTATTGCTTTGATTTTAGTTTAGATCTTCACCTCTCATCTGGATAATTTTAATAATTATGGCTCTTTATATCAGTCCTTACACAAACAATAAACTTTAATCTCTGGGTTTGATTCCCAACGCTTTGTTCTGCTGTTGTTTAAGATCAGTCTAGTAAATAGGAAAGAAAGAAAGAGAAAGAAAGAAAAACAGACAGACAGATGGAAAGAAAGAAAGAAAAAAGCATGACTATGAAAAAAGATGACCCAAACACCACCGTGATTTTCAATAATCAAAAGACATATGTGTAGATTTGATGGGCACAAACGATTCCAAATTCCATAGTTCAGTTTCCTATGATAAGGGATACAATTTCTAATCATCAGAAATAGGATTAATTATATAAAAAATGAAAATATATAAAAATTGTGAATAATAAAATCACCCTTCTACTTGTACTTTGGCAATTTAAAATTCTCATTTGCATCAACATAAAATAAATACAAAGACTGATTTGTCTCATGTAAAGTCCAAGATGTTCAAATTGTCCATGTCCCCATGGCTAATTATTTTCATGGTATGGCAAAATAAACCTATAAGATAGAAGAGTTCATATGAGTTTTGGCTACCAAAATGTAAAAATTGCAAGTCTCTAGCATCTGTTTATGTTTATACGGAAATGAAATAGAAAAACCGGGAAGAATTTTCTAGGAAGCTAGATTATGCTCATGAATTCAGGAACATATTATTTCAATTTCCATCTAAAATAACTTTGCTTCATATAAAAAATACATAAACTAAACCCCTTAATTAATTTCTATCTGTGTTCTAAGAAATTCACTAAATTTCTATGGCTCTCAGTTTTCTCATCTGGGGAGAAAATAAAGTGTGGGGTAGGGAGCATTTTGCTATATGAATTTTAAGATTTTCTCTGCCCAGCATTCCATTTGGGTTGATTTCTCAAACTGGGTAAAATTGCTTTTATATCATCATATGAATTAATGCAGAGAACAAAATCTAAACAATTGAAAAAACAATATTACATCTGGATAACAAAGTATTTAAAATATGAACTTGATAATTTGAATTATTTTAATTTTGAAAGAAAAAATAATCCAGAAGCTTTAATGTTATTCTCGTAAATTACCCTTTAGTTAAAATGTATGGATTCAGAATTACAAAATTGTACACATTGTTTTCAAGAATGAATGGATTTGTTTCAAAGTGAAGGTGTATTTGAAATAGAAAAAGTGAAAGACAGAAAACAACCTCAGTGTGTGGTAAACCTTATCTGGAAAAATAAGCTCAAAATAGAAAAAGAAGTGAGATGAACAAGCATTTTTGTTTCAAAGGATCAGTAACAATGAATGTACTGATGGAAAGTTTCTGACCAGAGAGCTCAAAAGTACTCCTATTTTGTTGCAAGTCTGAAGCCATTGAATTAAGAACACTCATGTTTTTGTTTTTGTTTTTGTTTTGCATGCTGAATGTAGCTTTGAATAAATAGCCATCCAGCACTTCAACAATTGGTCAAAATACATCAGGTACATCTAATAGGGAGTCCTAGAAGCACATGTCCTTTCAAAGCACACACTGAGAATTCCAATCAAACAGGCAGCCAAGTCACTACAACTTAATTGCCAACACCCTGAATGTGGGATGCAATCACTGCTGACCTGCCCTTGTGTTCCCCAAATAAAAATTACTGATCCTCTCATTTTAGCAGACTGCTAGGCTGTTAGGAGATCCGTCAGCAGGTTCTTTATCAACCAGAGGTACAAACTGTTTTTTTGCTGGCTTATTTATGGGGCTGATACAGTTAACTTCTTTCGGAATCAGTGGCAAAGATGGCTTAAACATTTTCTTCCCTAGGAAAGAAAGATTCTGTCAAAAATGAGATTAAAAACAAAATGAGATCATGAAAAAAAAATGAGGGAAAGAATTTAGCAAAAAGGTATTAAATGCAAAATTAAATTGAGCACTGAAAAACCTTACTGTTAAAGGCATTTAAACAAATTGAAATGTATTCTTCCATCTCGGTTTCACACAAAGTGCAATATACACTATTTTAAAATTAGATAATCTGCTTAAAAGCTATTACTGTAAACTCCACCTTCTTGCTAACCAAATTTACTGTAATGTGGGTGAGATTGTTTTTCTTTCACAATTTCTATCTGTTGTTTTGAAGAGAGTGATAAATATAAAAATGTTTTTCATTTTGTTAAATGCATTTTTATGTTTTATAAAAATAAGAATGCAAAATATATAGTATTTCCATAAAAATGCATGATTTCTTTAATATATATATTTAAACAAATTTCAAAAACACATTATGCCACTATTGAAAGAAAGTGACTTTTAAAGTAACTGTTGTAAACAATATTTTATTTTTTCATGCCCACACACTAAAAATTGTGGATTGAGAAATATATGGTTATATCCTGAGACGGTTTGACATTGTGTGAAAGAAGGAAACTATCATTGAACAGTTTAAATTTTAACTTTGTACTAGAAATAGAACAGATATATGAAAATCAATGATTTTGAATTCTAGGAAAGTCAGTCTTCTTTTTTTTTTTTTTAATTTTAATTCCAGTTAGTTAACATACAGTTTTATACTAGTTTCAAGTATACAATATAGTGATTCAACAATCCCATACATCACTTAGCACTCATCATAAGTGCCCTCCTTAATCCCCACTAGGTATTTAACCCATCCCGCTTCCACCTCCACTCTGGTAACCATTAGTTTGTTTTCTATAATTAAGAGTCTGTTTCTTGGTTTTACTCTCTCTCTCTTTCTTCCTCTTTGTTTTGTTCCTCAAATTCTACATATGAGTGAAACCATATAGTATGTGTCTTTCTCTGATTTATTTTGCTTAGCATTACACTCACTAGCTCCATACATGTTGTTGCAAATGGCAACGTCTCATGGCTGAATAATATTCCATATTGGATGGACACTTGTGCTTCTTCCATTTCTTGGCTATTGTGAATAATGTAGCTATAAACATAACAGGGCATGTGTCCCTTTGAATTGGTGTTTTGTATTCCTTTGTATTCTTTGGGTAAAAACCTAGTAGCGTGATTGCTGGATCATAGGGTAGTCCTATTTTTAACTTTTTGAGGAGACTCCAACTGTTTTCCACAGTTTCCATTCCACCAGTTTCCATTTTCACCAACAGTGCAAGAGGGTTCCCCTTTCCCCATATCTTCATAAACACCTGTCATTTCTTGTATTGTTAAAATCAAAATGTTGATTTTAACCATTCTTAAAGGTGTGAGGTGATAACTAAGTGTGGTTTTGACTTGCATTTGCCTCATGTAAATGATGATGAACACCCTTTCATGGGTCTGTTGGCCATCCATTCAGGTGTTTTCTTTGAGAAATGTCTGTTTATGTCTTCTGCCTGGGTTTAATCAGTTTATGTGGTTTTTGGGTGGAGGTATTGAGTTGTATCACTTCTTTATATTTTTTTGTGGGGGGGATACTACCCCTTAATCAACATGTCACTAACAAATATCTTCTCTCATTCAGTAGGTTTCATTTGATTTTTGTGGTGCAGAAGCTTTTTCTTTTGATGTAGTCCCAGTAGTCCATTTTTTTGCTTTTGCTTCCCTTACCTTGGGAGACATATCTAGAAAAAAGTTGCTATGGCTGATGTCAAAGAGGTTACTGCCTGTGTTCTTGTCTAAGACTTTTATGGTTTCAGGTCTCACATTTAGATCTTTAATCCATTTTGAATTTATTTTTGTGCATGGTATAAGAAACAGTAAGTGGCCCAGTTTCATTCTTTTGCATGTTGCTGTCCAGTTTTCTGAACATTTGTTGAAGAGACCATCCTTTGCCATTGGATATTCTTTCCTGCTTGGTTGAAGATGAATTGGCCATATAGTTGTGGGTTTATTTCTGGTTTTTCTATTATGTTCTGTTGACCTATGTGCTTAAATTTGTGCAATACCATACTGTTTTGATTATTATAGCTTTGTAATATAACTTGAAATCCAGAATTGTGATGCCTCCAGTTTTGCTTTTCTTTTTGCTTTGACTATCCAAGGTCTTTTGTGGTTCCATAGAAATTTTAGAATTGTTTGTTCTAACTCTGTGAAAAATTTTATTGGTATTTTGATGCAGATTGCATTTAGTGTGTAGATTGCTCTGGATTTAGACATTTTAACAGTATTTGTTCTTCCAATCCCTGAGCATGGAATATCTTTCTATTTCTTTGGTCATCTTCAATTTTTTTTCATCAGTGTTTTATAGTTTTCAAAATGCAGGTTTTTCTCCTCTTTAGTTAGGTTTATTCCTAAGCATCTTATTATTTTTTGGTGCAATTGTAAATGGGATTGTTTTCTTAATTTTCTTTTTCCACTGTTTCATTATTGGTGTAGAGAAATGCAAAGATTTCTGAACATTGATTTTGTGTCCTGCAAATTTACTGAATTTATTCTTCAGTTTTAGCAGCATTTACATGGAGTCTTTTGGGTTTTCTATATGTAGTACCATGTCATTTGCAAACTAGTGAAAGTTTTACTGCTTTTTTACTGGTATGGATATCTTTTATTTCTTTTTATTGTCTTATCACTGTGGCTATCCAGTATTAGCTATCCAGTACTATCCAGGCTATTCTATGTTGAATAAAAGTGGTGAGAATGGACATCCTTGTCTTGTTCCTGACTTTAGGAGAATAGTTCCTAGTTTTTCTCCATTGAAGATGATGTTAGCTGTGCCTTTTTAATGTATGACCTTTATTATGTTGAGATGTGTTCCCTCTAACCCTGCTTTGTTAAGGGATTTATCATAAATGGGTATTGTACTTTGTCAAATGCTTTTTCTGCATCTATTGAAATGACCATAGATTCTTATCCTTTCTCTTATGAAGTGATGTATCACATTGATTGCTTTGTGGATATAAAATCACTCTTACAACCCAGGAATACATCCTACTTGATCATGGTGAATGATTTTTTAAATGTATTGTTGAATTCATTTTGCCAATATTAAGGATTCTTGCATCTATGTTCATCGGGGATCTTGGCCTGTATTTCTCTTCTTTAGTGGTATCTTCTTTTTTTTTTTTTAAGATTTTATTTATTTATTTGACAGACAGAGATCACAAGTAGGCGGAGAGGCAGGCAGAGAGAGAGAGAGGAGGAAGCAGACTCCCTGCAGAGCAGAGAGCCCGATGTGGGGCTCGATCCCAGGACCCTGGGATCATGACCAGAGCCGAAGACAGAGGTTTTAACCACTGAGCCACCTAGGCGCCCCTCTTTAGTGGTATCTTTATCCAGTTTTGATATCAGGATAATGTTGGCCTCATAGAATGAATTAGGTTTCCCTTCATTTTCGACACTTTGGAATAGTTTGAGAAGGGTAGGTATTAACTCTTCTTTACATGTTTGGTAGAATTCCTATGGGAAGACATATGGTCCTGGACTCTTGTTTGTTGGGAGTTTTCTTGATTACTGATTCAATTTTTTTACTGGTTATTGATCTGTTCAAATTTCCTATTTCTTCCTGTTTCAGTTTTGGTAGTTTATATTATTTCTAGGAATTAATCCATTTCTTCTTGGTTGTCCAATTTGTTGACATACAATTTTTCACAATATCCTCTTATAACTGTTTATATTTCTGTGGTGTTATTATTTTTTCAATTCTCATTTGTGATTTTATTTATATGAGTTTTTTCCTTTTTTATTTTTCCTTTTTTTGATATCTCTGATGAGAGATTTATCAATTTTGGTGATCTTTTTTTTCAAAGCACCAGCTCCTGGTTTCATTAATGTGTTCTGTTGTTTTTTTGTAGTTTCTATATTATTTATTTCTGCTCTAATCTTTATTATTTTCTTCCTTCTGCTGGTTTTAGGTTTTGTTTGTTGTTCTTTTTCTGGTTCCTTTAGTTGTAAGATTTTTTTCTTCTTGAGGTAGGCCTGTACTGCTATACAGTTCTCTCTTAGAACCACTTTTGCCTCATCCAAAAGATTTTGGACCATTATGTTTTCATTTTCATTTTTTCCATGTACCTTTTTAATTTCTTGTTTTATTTCTTGGTTGACCCATTCATTGTTTAGTAGCATGTTATTTAACTTCTGGATACGTATGGTCTTTCCAGATTTTTTTCTTGTATTTAACTTCTAGTTTTACAGTTGTGGTCAAAAAAGATGCATGTTATGACTTCAATCTTCTTGAATTTGTTGATATTTGTTTTATTGGCTAATATGTGATTTATTCTGGAGAATGTTCCATGTGCACTTGAAAAAAATGTATTCTGCTGTTAAAGGATGGAATGTTCTGAACATGTATGTTGAATTCATCCGTTCTAATATGCCAATCAAAATCATTGTTTCCTTGTTAATGTTCTGTTTAGATGATCTGTCCATTGATGTAAGTGGGGGTGTTAAAGTTCCCTACGATCATTGTATTATTATCAATTAGTTACTTTATGTTTGTTAGTAACTGTTTTATGTATTCGAGTGCTCCTAGTTTGGGTCCATAAACATTTGCAATAGCTATATCTTCTTGTTGAATTGTCCCCTTTATTATTAAATAGTGTCCTCCTTTTTCTCTTAATATAGTCTTTGTTTTAAAGTCTATTTTGTACAATATATGTATTGCTACTCTGGCTTTTTTTGGCATGATAGATGTTTCTCCATCCTCACATTTTCAATTTGTATGTGTCTTTAGGTCTAAAATGAATCTCTTACACGCAGCATACAGATGGTTCTTGTTTTCTTATCCATTCTGTTACCCTATGTCTTTTGATTGGAGCATTTAGTCCATTTACATTCAAGGTAGTTATTAATAGATATGCATTTACTGCCATTTTATTATTTGTTTTATAGTTGTTTCTGAGGATTTTTCTCTATTCTTTATTATCTTTCATGTTTTGCTAATTTTCTTTGGTGATATATTTGGATTATTTTTTCTTTATTTTTTTCATATCTATTACTAGTTTTTGATAAATTTCCCATCCCCTTTTCTCTCTCATCTTCCTCTGGGACTCCTATAATACAAGGGTTATTATGTTTGATGTTTATTTTATTATGTTTGAGCTCCCTAAGTCTATTCTCATTTTCCATAATTCTTTTATCCTCTCTTTTGTCAGCTTGATTACTGTCCATTTTTCTGTCTTTGAGTTCACTAATTCATTCCTCTGTTTTTTCAAGCCTGCTATTCCTTCCATCAAGTGTATTTCACATTTCATTTCTTGAGACCTTTATCTCTGCAATGTTATTCCTTATTTGTATGTTAAGGATCTCACTCATGTCTTCCGCTCTTTTTACAAGTCCAATGAGTATCTTTATGATCATTGCCTTAAATTCTCTACCAGGTTTTGTTTAGAACTCTGGTTGTGGACTTGGCCTGTCCTTTCATAGGGATAAATTCCTCTGTCTTTTCCTTTTGTCTGTATCTCTGTGTCTCTTTCTCTGTTAAAAAATTCAGTTATGTATTCCATTCTTGAAAGAAGTGACTTCCTGAAGAGGAAGTCCTGGAGTGCCCTGCAATCCAGTGTTCTCTTTTCACCAGAATCTGGCACTTCAGGAGTGTATCCTACGTGTGTTGCTTACTGCCTGCTGTCACGTCAGTCACTTTTCCTTGACTTTTTTGCCCTGACTCTGCCTATTGTAGGCTATGCTTGCACTTCATGGGCACTTAGCAGGACCCAGGCAGGCCAGCTCTGAGGAGGCATGCCCACAAGGTAACTTGGGAGTGGTGTGATGGTGTTAGCAGAGTTTGCACTCAGCCAGCAGTCTTATGCTGGATCCCATGAAGTGCTACAGTGGCTGAGGGCTGGGGCAGCTGGCTCAAGGCTTGGCATGGCTGGGTCCAGTATGCTATGGTTGCTGGGGGTGCATGGCTGGGTGCACCATGGCAACTGGACACCCAACTGCTAGGCGCCATATGAGGTGGTGGCTGTGCACAGCACAGTGGCTGGGCATGATGTGTGCACTAAGAAAATTAGCCCTGAGCCCAGGTCCAAGACTATTAGGCTTGGACTGGGGAGTCCTCAGGAAAACTTGTGGGCATGGTACACTACTACCAGGTTAAGTAGCAGTATCTGTGTAGTGATGACTATCATGGGTGGCTCTGTATATGCTGGGAGGTGAAGGGAGGAAAATGGCACCTGCCAGCTCCCTTGTTTTCAAAGTCCCCCAACATGCTTCAAAATCAGTATGAACAGATCTGTCCCTTGTTTGCCCCCAGTGTTGTTTTTTACATTGCCCCTGCACAGGTTGTTATCTCTTTAAGGACTGTGACCCACCTATCACTTGCCCTCAGGACTTGCCCAGTGCTGAGTCAGCAGACTTTTATAGCTCCAGGCTGTAAGTCCCACTAGTTTTAAAAACTCAGGGAATTCATCCCCTCTGTTTTTTTTTTTTTTTTAAGATTATTTATTTATTTATTTGACAGAGAGAGATCACAGTAGACAGAGAGGCAGGCAGAGAGAGAGAGAGGGAAGCAAAGAGCCCGATGCGGGGCTCGATCCCAGGACCCTGGGATCATGACCCAAGCCGAAGGCAGCGGCTTAACCCACTGAGCCACCCAGGCGCCCTCATCCCCTCTGGTTTTTAAAGCCAAGTGTTTTGAGAATTAGTCCTCCCTAACTGAAATTCTTGAATCCATGGCCTCTTGGACACAGCTCCCTCTCTCCTGTGAGCAGCCTCTCTCTGCCTTTCTGACCTTCCTAAACTTTCAGATGCACCTTCTTCTCTGTATGCAGTTGTGGAGTTTATTCTGCCAGTCTTCAGACTGCTCTCTGGTTTATTGACTTGGATGTAGATGAAATCTAGTTGTAAACATGGGACACAAAGAACTCAGAGTCCTCCTACTCTGCCATCTTTCCATCCTCCCAAGGAAAGTCAGGCTTATAAGAAACAGATTTCTAGGGGTGCCCAGCTGGCTCAGGCTGCAAAGCATGTAACTCTTGATCTTAGGGTCATGAGTTCAAACCCCACAATGGGCACAAAGCTTACTTAAGAAAAATAAATAGTGTAACCCATTCACTTGCAGTCAGTCTTTGCGGGGGGACCATTAAAAAATCTTTTTCTAGGGGCGCCTGGGTGGCTCAGTTGGTTAAGCCTCTGCCTATGGCTTGGGTCATGATCTCAGGGTCCTGAGATCATGCCCCACATCAGGGTCTCTGCTCAGTGAGGAGTCTGCTTCCTCCTCTCTCTCTGCCTGCCTATGTGTGATCTTTCTCTCTCTGTGTCAAATAAATAAGTAAATAAATAATATTATATATGTGTGTGTGTGTGTGTATATATACACACATATATATTTCTAGATCTTATCTATAAAAATAATTTTCTAATAGGTCCATACCCTGCTTTTTTAGGAACTTAAAATAAAACAGGCCTGTGAAAATAAGCACATTATATTCTGGAACAATTATTTCAAGCACATTATTTAATGCTGTCTAAAACTGAGGGCTGGAGGAGGAACAAAATCATTCCCAATCTTCTTGTTACATTTGAGGCTTTACAGGTTTCTCTAAAAGATTTAATATGAAGAAGGAGCATAGCTTTAAACAAATCTTAGTAATGTGGGTATCACTGATACAAAAATATCACTAATTGATTTAATTTTGTAAAACATTATACTTTATTTGCATGATCGAATGCATGAAATGATTAAGCATTTAAAAAAATAGATATCATCTAAGGAAAAAAATGTTTCTTAAAGCTAGTGTAACTTAAATAAAATATAAAGTTTAGATCCAGACTGTAACCCATTAGCAGTTTCCTTCCCTGTGAATCCTAAATAGAATGTATGATCTCATCCACTGGTGGCAAAATAACATCCTTCTTCGAAGCACAGCTTCAGTAACAGCATTTCTGGAATGTCATCCTAGCTCAAGGAAAGCAGCATCCGCAGTACTACACAATCATCCTCAGAAGTATTGCTATCTAGAAGCAGAACGACAATGAATAATGATAAGAAATAGGGCACTGCCCCTGTGGGAGCACAGCAGCAGAGGTAGCAAAATACTTAAACTTCCAACTGCTTTTTCCCAGAGATTTAAACACCAGCAAATAAGGCCCTGTAGACATATAAAAGATAAGAGCAAACTTAACCCCCTTTTTACCCGTTCAGCTGCCGCTGGGGTCATTTCTCTGTGCATACTTTAAAGTTTATTCCATTTCTGCCCTACTATTATGTATTCTGAGGAATCAGCATAAAGAGGATGGAGAGAGGATAGACTCAGAGATTAATCCTGGAAATAGATTAATCTATTGAATGTAATATATTAAAACACCACAGAGTGCCAGTTTGTTAAAAGTAGCCCAGTAGAGCTATAGAGGAAGAGTCTGTTCATCTAGATCATTTCCTGAGAATCCAGAAAGCTGCTGTTCTTGCTTTGGGGTAGAATTCCACCCTCAGCACTTTCACCTGCTGCCTTATGCTGACATCCTTATTAAGATGTAATTACCCTTGGGAAATATGACAGGAGGGTTTCCTGGGAGAACTATTAATACATTAGTATTGATGAAAAAATTGACAGAGTTGGTGCTGTTTGTGGAAGGTGAAATACAGAGAATTGAGATCAAGTGAAGAACAACCCCACGGAGGAAGAATTTGAGAACAGAAAGACTGAAGGCTTCCTGAAGGACCAGCCCCAAAGGATTCAAATATATCTAAATGACAGTTACTGCCCAGCACTTTTAAAATCATGACAGCATTTTATTGCAGACAGAAAGCATAAAAGTGCCAAGAGTTTACTGTTTACCTAATATGAATGCATTCCTGAAAAAAAACTTTTTTTTAAATTTCCCCTACATATAAACAGGTGAAAAGCTTAAGATTTCAGAAAGAATTAACACTGAATTTGAACTGAGAATACCTGAATTCGAATCTCAGTTTGGGTACATACCAAATGTGGACATTTAGGGGCTATGCCTGGATTTCAGTTAGTTTCTATTCTATCCAAAATAGGGCGGGAGGAGCAGATCATCTGTAAGAGATCACAAACTTCTAAACACACAAGGCTATACAGAATAAAATATTTTCTGGTTGTGGTTCAGAGAATAAGAATTATGCTACTGCCTTTATGTTAGGGTTGTATATAAGATTAGTTCTTCATAATAACCTGCAATTTTTATGTAAAACTAGTGTATACTATTCACACAACCAAAATGATTCAAACCACTAAAGATTGAAAGGAAGCACTTTTTGTTGCTTTACTTAGAGATCAGGATTATGTCTCAGAAAGAAGGCAATTCTGATAATCTACATAGAATCTTCTCTTTCAAAGTGGTCATTTATTCATGGGAAAAATTGTCGAAAACAGGTTGGCAATCACCAACCAGGATAGGGATTTTAACTCCCCTTAATGAAGTTCTATGGGATGCAAGGTTTAACCTTGGGGTTCCTATGAGCCTTCTAAAAATGTCTGTGAAATTTAAATGAAGTGAATGTGTACATTTTGTTTCTGAACAAACTTTGACCTGTGATACAAAGTGGCTTATGATGCAAAAAAATGTAAGGGAATGGTTCTCATTTGAAGATCAACATGACATGAAGGGACAAAATGTAATGTTTCTGAGGAAACAGTCTAAGTAAGTAATGTAGGATCTGCCCACCCACATCTGCAAGATTCCAACAATTGATTTATCTTTTATAGGGTAAATATCCAAATATATGAGTGTGCATAATGAATTGCAGTTCCAAAACAAATGCTTGGATCATCAACTGTGACAATTGTGATTTAAATTAACTCTCCAATTTTGATTACTGGTGATTTCTTATGCTTTGTAATACAGCGACAGAAATCTAGAATTTGCAACAAATATTTAACCCCCCATCTTCCCTGGTCAGTCTCAGAAAAGTCATGGTAGGTAGAGAACCACCAGTGTTGTTCCACAGCCTGCCATCTACTGTTGAAGATATTTAATAATGAATCACAATTGTGCCACTATAGACTAGATATTCTCCCTATAATTTTGCTTTTGAGTATATTCTAACAGGAATAAAAGAACAGTGTGTAAACACTTTTCCTTAAGATAATTATCTGTGATTGAATAAAAGAAGACATGATAGATTATCCTCAAACATTAGAAGATATAAATTTTGCTACTAACCTTTCCATCATAATTAAAAAGAAAAGAAAAAGTATGAAGTCTATGATCTAATTCATTCTGTTGACTTTCTATCCCAGGGGAAAATATTTTCAAATATAAGAATGGAATTAGATTTGATTGATACTTTTGATCTTTTCACATAAAAAGAGACTAAAGAGCAACATTAAAATCACATTATGAATAAATAAGCAATATATTCACAAAGACAGATTGGGAATCTTGCTATTGGAGTAATTAAATGGTTTGTTCCCATTTTGCATTTCTCAATGTTTACAAACATATGGCCATCACCTTGTTAAGTCATTAATATTATACTTAATACATAGATTAGGAAATTGAAGCTCAGGAAGAGTGGCAAATTTTTTCATATTTGTAGAGTTAGTAGGTAATAGAGCTGGAATTGGAATCCAAATAATTACTGTGAATCGGAGACAAGTGTAAACTTTTCCAAAGTTGTAAGACAGATTTTGTGCCTTCATAGGAAGAGACACAATCTACAGTTATCACGGACTTATTATCCACTACACTGATTATTTGGGGCCATTCAGAATTCTACCTTTTGTTACCAGTCTATGAGTCATTTTATTAATAATTATGTTCCTCAAATTCTCCTTCATATCACAGTGAGAAGACCTCTCTCTCTCCTCCTCTTTCTCCCTCCTTTCATTCCAGATGGTGAATATAGTCAATACACAAAGGTCTGATTACATAGTTTGGGAAAGAAAATGTATTCAAGATTTAGAGATCAAAATGAGATCTCTGAGCTAATTTGCTCATCTTTGTTCTTCTATTTGCATTATTAGGAGACAGTTCAGAAAATACCCATAATTTTCCATTAGCCCAAAGTAGCACTGCTTTATTTCCTCACCAACAAATTTGTTAAGAATTTTTTAATAAAAAGGTGTAATTTGGGAAAACATTTTAATAATTGACAAAACATTGTAAATGGTGGAAATGATGCATAAGTGTTAGAAGAATATCATTTAATGTTAATTCCCATAAATTGAGAATCTTGGGGCAAGTGAGCTGACATCTAAAAGAAGTGACTCCAGTATTATCAGTCTGTCACTATTCTCAATGAAAAAACTAGTCTTGCTTATAGATGATGAGCTATATTGTAAGCTTAAAAAATACATACAGAGAAATATCCATGTTAATGATTACATATTCTTTAAATTCACTCTCTGAGATAGCAGTTATGTGTGTCCTTTTTCACCTATCATTTTCAAAACAATTTCTAGGCAATTTGTAGTGAATTCAAAATAGAATGAATAAAGTAGATTTGGCTAATGTACTCTTAAGCTTCATAAAATTATATTGCATTATAATAATTACTATTTAAATACATCATTCATTTAATACCATTTTATAATATATACACAACTACTTCAGATAACTTGTCTCAGAGAAAGGCAAACATTTGCTTTAAAGGTATGACCACTAGTCTGTGCTGTTGTACAAGAAATATTCATTTCATCAAATTATTTCAGAAAACGACCTAGTTCCATTTATTCTGTGTTAAGAATCACAACTGTATGGTATCTCAGGTTTCTATTGGCAATTTTCTGTAACATGTTATATTACAAGTCAATATTGGGTACAGGGTTAAGTCTAAACAGTATATAAATCTATCAATGGTCCCTTTTTTTCCCTAAATTCAACAAAATACTATTTTAGTAGTAATATTGATAACTTATAAAATATGGAATATATTAAGCTACAAATAATACCTTATTTAATTTGATATGTTATACAAAAATATTCTAGCAGCTGGCTTTACCAAATGACCAAATTATTTGCCTGTGCACATTATAAGTCATCATAAGTAGCTTTTCTAGATGGCTTCATAAGTGATTTTAGATAAATATACTAAAAGCATATACATTACTGATAATTTTTGTCATATTCTGTTTTATGCAATTGTTTTCCCAGTTTTTAGGTTAACAATTAAAGCATAACTATATCTTTGGATTTTTAGCCTTTCATCTTCAACAAGTTTCTTAAGCTTCACTAAAAACTTGAAGAACTGTTAAATTGCAGCTTCAACATTCAAAATTATTTCAGGATTTGGAAAAATGGACATTTTAAACTAAAAGCAATATCATAAACTCTTTTCACTTTTACAAAATGCTGTTTCAAAATGCCCTAAATTGATTTTTCTAAGTACAGACTAAAAATCAGAATGAGAAACATGAAAGTGTATCAGGAGTTGTCTCAGGATGCTTCTTTGTTTCTCAGAAAACAAGGTATATCTAAATATAAAGATTATTCCTTTGCAACTGAGCAATGGTTTATTTCAGAGAAAAATGCGTCCAGTCAAATAGACACTCTTTATCTGAAAAGATACGATGGATGATTCTATTCAGAGAACAATTAATATTCCCCACTCAATTAATGAAGATGAACAAGTATACACTGTTCTTCTGGATAATATTTCTATCGTGAAAGCAAGATAATTTAACCAAACGCCCACCTTATTTAAAAATGGAAATTCCACAAAAACTGTGCTGGTCTCAAAACACGGCTACACCTGTCAAAGAAAAATCTGTTTTCCACACTCAGTGAAAAACAACTACAGGCATCCAGAAGAGAGTATTTTATAGGTAATAAGCAGATCAAATATATATGAAATTTGGTTATTCTATTTTAAATGCCACAAGTATTTTGTTTTACTACACGAATGTTTTGTTACTCAAACATCTTCTACTATGTTGAATAACAAAGAGTGTTTAATCTTTAGGAAGAATAATGTCATGGCAGCTAACCTATAGTATGAAAATTTCCACCTATAACATATGTCAGTTAAATATATTATTTTGTGAGCATGAAATTACAATGTCTGGAGACAGTAAGTAGGAAAGAGTGACGCCCATGTATGAATCCTTGCACTAAACCTTATGATAAGTATGTGGCCCTTTGTGTGTAACTTTCTGTATCTCAGTTTCCTCATCTATAAAAAGAGGATAATAATAGTAATTACCTTATAAGGTTCTTTTTCTTTTTTTCAATTTCTTGTCAGAGAGAGCACAAACAAGGGGGACAGCAGAGGGAGAGGAAGAAGCAGGCTCCCTGCTACACAGGGAGCCTGATGAAGGACTCAATCCCAGAACCTGAGCTGATCATGACCTCAGCTGAAGGCAGACCTAAATCAACTGTGCCACCCAGGCATCCCCTGTACAAGGTTCTTACAAAATCATATAAGTGATTATGCACGCAAAGACTTTAGCATACCTGGCATTTACTACATATGCAGTGATTGTTGAATATTTACTATTATTAATTTTATTTCATTAACTTGAAGAAGTAAAACTCTTCAGAATAGATGTTTCCATAAAATGTAACCAAAAAAATATCCTCCTTATATTTTCGAATTAGCATCTCTGGACTTTTGATTCAACACTGCCTACATTGAAAAATAAAATCCACTATTGTGACTCCCACATTCACACACCCCTGCCAAAATCTTGTTTGACTCCATAAGTATGAAAACATTGAAATTTCATTTTTGATATGGCACACCAGTGTAAGTAAAATAGAATAAAACTGGAAAACTGAGTTTTCTTCTTACACTGTCAATTTGTGTATTTGGACCTCAGATCTTGTCAGTTGGTTGACCATAGGCAATTCATTTGGCTTCACTCAGATATGTTTGTTTCATTTACCCAATATTACTATCAATTTCTCAAAATTGTTACAAGATGGTTAAATGGACTGAGACAAGTAAAAAGTCTAGCACAGAAATATGAGCTCTTTCCCACTACCTACTTTAACCTATTTATTTTTGTGTCCTCCCAGCAGGATTGCCAATTAATCCTCACCTTTGATGGCTCCCATTACCACCAAGTGAGCTTCCTAGTTTCCTAACACAAGCATTAACTGCTTCCAGGCTGTATGTTAACTCTACTCTTGAATCTATTTCTTGCTGCAAGTAGAAAAGATATAAAAGGCTTCCTAGGTGAGACAGATATTTGCTACATTTTCATTACCATGTTCTCTAACAGCTAGTGTCTACTACTTTCTTGAGCTTCTGCTTTGTTGTACTGCTTTCCTTAACCTCAGCCCCCATCTCCTTTGTGCTCCTTGTCTTCACTTGCTGCCGTTGGGTCCTAAATTATTACAATCTGTTTCACCTCTGGTCAACAAGTCCTCAAGATTGTCTACTCTTCAGGACCCCGAGTCTGCTTACAGATTCATATTTCGTTTACACCCATGTTCTGATGGTGGCCTTTGGTTTTCGCAAAAACTCTGGGTTCTGGCTTCTATCATCTTTGGCCTGTGCTTCTGCTCTGACCCCTGCCATTTGAACTTATTCTAGCTGTCTTCTTATCTTTATATCCACTGTTATAGTTTGGCTTCCAGTTTCATTTCATATCCTGAATTCCAACTTCACCAATGATCGGTTTTATTATTTCATGGTCCTAATTTCCTCAAGACTCATAACGACTCTGGAAACTGGTAATGGGGGAATCTATAGAAAGGTAGAATCTAGGACCATTAGCTTTCATAAAGGCAAGTAAAGGAGTTCCCCATAACTTCATATTTTTATGTTTAACCATTTTTGCTTCAATAGCTTCTTAGTACCCAATGAACAAATAGGTTCCTAACCCTTCCCCCAACAATCCTATTCCAGGAGTTTCACTAAAATACCAATGACTAATACTAACTTAAATAGTAAGCCTCCAAAATATATCTAATTTTTAAAAGCCAAGTCAGTAAGTGGAAAAAGCAAAAAGGTGGTCGTAGGATGCTTCCCTAGGACAAGTATGCCATGAATTATACTAGGATTGGATGCCATTTGAGTCATGAGAAAGTAGATCTAACACTAGCTTAGTTAGAGACAGTGATGTCATGTGGGAGTTGTCATAGTTTCTGGTACACCAGCACCATGTGGCCTCGGCAGAAGACAGACAGGCACAAGGTATTAGAGCTGGAAGGGAACTTTGCAAACCATGGATGGGAGCCTCCTCATTTTTCCAGGATGTTTAACATGCACCATTTCCTTCCTGCCTCTTGTGGGTCCATACTTAGAAACTTTGGCCCTGCCTGTTCAGTGCTTTCAGAAATAGTAGCTGCCTTAGAACATACTGAACTGGATTAAAAGAAGCAGCAGCTTCCCTGGCAAAAAAACCTATATGTGTGTGTAGAACACACTTTGCCATCTGCTTCTTTTTCCACTTTAAGCCAGGTTCCCTTTTTTATATCTAATGATGCAATCCTGCTGAAGCTTTTGGGTCAGTGTTAATAGATTTATAAGATAAATTTTTTGAAGCGAAAGTCAAGTTACTATATACTTTATAAGTGACACTCAAGAGTTTTCAAACAGTAATTTTCTGCAGAGACAGATGTGGATCCCCAAATACCCTTAATTGGGGAGAACAGTATATATCAAGCAGGGTAGGTTTTCTTTACAATATTTTTTATAAAGTGTTTACAACAGTCGTGCTTGTAAGTACCCTGCTGCCAGGTTCCTCATAGAAAAGTACAAAGGCTTGTAGGCCAAATCTCCAGTATTTATCTACACTAGCATGCAACTTACACCTGACAAGGACTTCTGAGTAAACCAGTTAACCAAGGTTGATCTTGTGGTAGAATGATCTATCTCAGAATCCAGTACATTCATTTGGCACTTATCCCAATCTGATTATAGCACTTAATACAAATTCTTTTATATGAATTTATTTACTTTTTCATCAAGATGTATGTTCTATGAAGACTATGATCTTATCTGTGGAGTCCATTTGTTTGTGCCAGGTATCTGGAATAATAGGTTCCAAATAAATATCTGCTGAATTAAAAGACTAATGAGAATCAAGAAGATTATAGTTTGAGGCCTGAGCTGGGCCCCCAAGAATGAGGGTGAAAGACGAAGAAAAAGAAGCGAAAAGGGCAGGCTATGCTGCAGGAGTGGTAGTGGGGATATTCTTGAACATTTGTAGGTTGTTGCAATGACATACTGGATTTAGTCATGTATAAAAATTAACTTGGCTTGGTATAATAAACCTGGTGAAACCTTGTAGAAATCTTCTGAGTAAGTCAAATTATGGTTTTAATAAATAGTTATTTCATAAACCAACAATAAAAAAAACTCTATGAAACCCTCGCAAATATACATCCTTGCCTTATTTTTATTTTATTGTGTCTCTCAGTTTAACCCTAAATTTTCTATCCAATATTTTGGTACCTGTGGTTCTTCATACATACTAGACTCTGAAAAATGTTCTATCTAACCATTTATTAGAAAATTATATGAAGTCAAGTTGAATCACTTTGCTATTTCAAGTTTATGAAAAGGGTAAGCATATGTAATGCTTAGTTTTCATAAATATTAAAACTAAGTCAATAGAAATCATATATCACCCCATGCTATGCTAAATGTACCTTAAGCATAATAAAAGTTGTTATAGTCTCACAGCAGATTTGACACCCACATAAAAAAGCAAATAAATGCAGAAGCCACTGAATACTTTGTACCTAGTATATTATTCTCTACAAGGATAGAATGAAGTCATTTTTACTTGTAAGTGAAGAGAAGAATATTTTTAATTTTGAAGAAAAGAGTTCTGTTTTAGGAAAACATGGCTTAGTTATAATTTGGTAATTATTGTTCTGTACTATTCCCCTCAACCAGTACTCATTCATCTCCCACTATGGGCCCTTTCCCAGATGGTACATTCTAATTCAACTTCTCCTGTTTTTAGTCATAATGTGATTTCTTCCTCCATAATGTCAGTGATATTACAATCTTTTTTTTTTTTTTTCCCCTATGTCAAGGGACACTGGCTTGCCTCTTCTGTGCTGGGTATCCCACACTCCTTTTCCCTAATCAAAGGAGAGTACACTTTTCTCCTTTAATAGACACATTTAATTTGTCTTCCCTTTCAAATCTTCCCTTTCAAATCTTAATTAGCTTTTTTCAGACAAGGAATGCTAAAATATGTTAATTTTCAAGTTCACATACAACTTAAAGATAAGCCACTATAACCATATATTTTACTTGGCTAATTACTTAGGCTCCTTTCTGTGATTATTTACTTTGCAATGCAATCTTCAGATAGCATGGTCATATGCCTGGAGGGCTGCTCCACCTGGCCTTACAAAATAATAGTTTCTATTGATGGAATAAAATGGAGCACAAGAAGGAAACTTTCTCTAAAGATGAGCTCACTCAGAGTGAGGTTAAAAAAGGCGCCTGCTTCATGGCAAACTCCCAAAAGAAGCAGCACAGGAGGGAGATGTGCGAAGATTTGGAACAGTGTCATTCCCCACCTTCAAATCATCTGTTCAACTGTAACTTGAAAATACTGAAAAACCTGCCTTTAAGGTAAAATCAGGCCAAGCTATGCAAAAGAGGAGAACCTGACATTTATGGAGCATCTATTACATTTAAGGTGTTGTGAAAATGGCCATTTTTCCCACACTACCTGATTTAATTCTCAAAACATATTAAGTGATTATTATTATCCCTCATTTCTTTTTTCTTTCTCCTTTCTTTCTTTCTCTCAACAGATATGAAAAATAAAGATAAAGTCACACAGCTAAAAAGATCCAGGTTAAATGAATACATTTACCTGTTTTTCCCACTCAAATATCACGAACTTCCTTCTTTCCTTCAATTTCATCCTTTCATCCTAATCTATCCATCCAACCAACCATTCATCTCCTTACCTTTTCTTTGTCCCTCCATTCCTTTTTTCCTGTAACATTCAGCACTTACAATGTACCAATTACTATGTAGGATATAAAAAGAAAAAAAAACACTGAAATTGGTTACTAACTCTGAAGGTTACAATATACTTTGTTTTTTCAGATTACATTTTAATGCTTTACAGATAATTTCCACATAACTAAATTTTACACTAATGTAAAATGTGTATAATGTGCTTAATGAGTGAAGTTTGATGGTGTATTAACAAATTTTATCATGAGGAAAATAGATAAAGAAAACATTGTTTGATTCTTAAGATGATTATGCAAGCAAAACATAAGGAAACAAACTACATGAAACTCAAACATACTTGATTTACGTATGTGTTCTTAAAATGAATGATTTGTTGTTAACAAATAGAGCTGAAATAACTTTCAAATATACAATTACCCTTAAAGGTTGTTTGGTATTTAATCTTGTAGCTGTACAAATGAGGAAGCAAAGAAGCCCAGTATCATTCTTCTCCCATCAGCCTTCCCTTTAACCCTTGGTAGCTTATTCTTCCTTCTCATGGTATGCTCTGGGTTTCAGAAGTGAGGGGAACTACCTGATGCTTTCAGTCAGGTGTTTGAACATTTCATGGTGTATGACTGTGAATGTTCTCAGTGGGTGAATATAGGGAGAATATGTTTTTAACCCATAGAGATTACTTTTTCTATCTAGAAATAATGATCATTTAAATGAGCAGCAATTGAGTTTTTTGGTAGTAGCTCATTGAGATTTTTAGGTAGTATTTCATATATTTTAGTCATCATAGAATACTTTACACATTTGCCATTCTAATTTATGAACTTACTAGAAGACCCAGAAAATATAATGAAATGCTGTTATAATTTCTGCCTTCATAATAAACACAGGACAAATTTCAAATAGCTAAAAATAATGTAGATGTGAATAACTCCCTGGTTTATTAAACTAAAAAATATAAACCTTTCCCCAGCCTACTCCCATTTAAAACTAGTCAGGAGAACTATTACAGAAATTTCCCAATAGTCATCAGGGAGAGGAAATACTTGATGGATACATACAGTAATTGTCCGGGAGCAAGAATTTCTGTTCCCTCAAAGGTAGACCACGAATTAAATTGACATGAGACAGATTAACAGGAGAAAGATAAATTTGATAGGCAGAGGGATCCACACAGACATGGGAATTCCAAAGACAGGCACAATGAGGTATATATGTCACTCTAAACTAAAGATAAGAAGGTAGGGGTCTGGGATTTCCAAGGAATGGAATGCACTTAAAAGGGAAAATAAGATGAGCCAATGTTTGGTAAACAGATGTTTGCCTTACTAGACAGATGGGTCACTCAGATAAAATGTATCTCTCCTAATAATCCTTATTCTGGGAAAGACCTTCAATTTAGATTCTTTTACATAGTTAAGGCAGGGGCAAAAGTTTCTCTTGAGCCCATAGGGTCTCAGGTACCTTCAACTCAAAATAATCCACATGGTAAATTGGCACATTCTGGAGAGGGGGACTGTCCTGAACCCTTCCATAATCACACAAATACTGCTGTGCTTAATAATCTGTACATAATATTTGTGGGTTTTTTTTAAATGTTTTTAAAAGATTTTATTTATTTGTTTGACAGAGAGAGTGAGACACACAAGCAGGCAGAGCAGCAGAGGGAGAGGGAGAAGCAGGCTCCCCACTGAGCAGAGAACCCGACGCAGGGTTCGATCCCAGGACTCTGGGATCATGACCTGAGCCGAAGGCAGTCGCTTAACTGAATGAGCCACCCAGGCGCCTCAGTTTTTGTTTTTTTTTTTAATTTTTTAAAAATTTACATATAATATATTATTTGTCCCAGGGGTACAGGTCTGTGAATCATCAGGTTTACACATTTCATAGCACTCACCATAGCACAAACCCTCCCCAATGTCCATAACCCAGCCACACTATCCCTACCCCTTGACCCTATATATAATATTTGTAATTACAATTTGTAGAGATAGCCAATGGATGCTGCAGATATATTTTTATGTGTCTCTGCCCATGTAAATTTTATAATCTATAAAGATATGCAAACTTTGCCTTTAAAAATGTGGTTGGATAGGGGTGCCTGGCTGGCTCCATTAGTAGAGTGTATGATTCTTCATCTCAGGATTGTAAGTTCAAGCCCCATGTTGGGCATGGAGCCTACAATGAATAAATAAATAAATAAAATAATTAGAATGGGATTATCATAATATTTGTCAACTATGTTAATGAAGTTCTTCCTGCATATTTTAAAATAATGGAGATGTTTGCAAATATCCATGTGATAATTACAGCCAATATCCATTATTAGGATCAGACTTTTCACATATATACTCTTCCATTTAATTTTATTCTGTCATCTATTTTCTAATGAGGAAGATAGTGTTTTTGCCCCAGTAAACAGATAAGAAAACAGAGTAGGAGACTTAAAGTAACGTTCATGGAACCACAAATCCAGTAAGTGTCGACACCAGGATTTAAATGTAGGAAACTGATTTCAGGGTCCTCATTCTTTTTTTTTAAAGATTTTATTTATTTATTTTGACAGACAGAGATCACAAGTAGGCAGAGAGGAGGAAGCAGGCTCCCTGCAGAGCAGAGAGCCCGATATAGGACTCGATCCCAGGACCCTGGGACCATGACCTGAGCGAAAGGCAGAGGCTTTAACCCACTGAGCCACCCAGGCGCCCCCCCTTATTCTTAATCACCTCACTATGTTCTATGGAAGAACCATCATGACTTCTAAGGTTTCATCCAACTGTCTGACAATGTGTACATACTGTTTTATTGCCTCGTCATATAAACTAGGTATGGTAGTATGTACGGATTTGGGGAAAGAATCACCTAGTGAAGCAAGCTTGTTCTTAATGTTTCAGTTTCTGACCTCTGAGAAATACTTCTTATGAGTATGTTACTAAGTACAATGTTTCTAATAAAGAATCTGGCTAGCTGAAGCTTGCAGGTGAAAAGAGTGTCAACCAAACAAAACACCTACAAAAGGATAACCTCCTTTATTAGCTGCTAGAAAGAAAACAAAGAAACAAATAAATAAAGGATTACCTAATTCTTAGGTTGTTTTTTTTTTCTTAAACAAAATTATGAATAACCATAGCTGCAACATCCATCTTTGAAAAGAGTTTCACACCCGAAGGGAAAGCTAGCCTCCTCCCAAGAGTAATTGTGATTCCGTTAAGTCCACGGGAACATAATATTGATCCAAAAACACACTTCTCTATCGGGAGTCTTTGAAAGGGATTTAATGAGCCATATTCTCCCTGTGTACGGGCTATGTCTTGGGAATAAATTAAGCTCTTTTGCAAGCTGAATTAACTCTTTCAAGCCACTTGAGTATTATTTAGTGCACTGAAGCAGTGCTTTACAGACAATGTCTTAAAATTTATAAGTTGTTGAACCTTGAAAATTTTATGTAGGTATTCACTGTGGGATTATCATTTCTGGTTATAAAAATAAGTGAATTTATATTAGATGGAGAATTATAAGCATAAGCAGAAAAGATACAAAGAGATAAAAGGACACTCAATAGGAAGTCAGGAGAGCTGGTTCCTAGCTCCCTCTCTATCCCCAGATATATTACTTCAATGAACCTCTTAAAGTTTCTTAAATTTCTGAGATGCTGTGGTTTGAGTCAGAAAGATCTAGAAGGCTTTACAATAATTATAAGTGTTAGGTTGGACAGTTAGGTAGTCAGGGCCGTGATCCCACCAAGAAAATATGGAGTAAGGACAGCTGAAATAAAACAGCACTGACATCCTGCTTTAGAGCTTAGGACTGCACTGACATTCTGCTTTGCATCCTTTGCAGAAATGAGTTCCACAGAACATACTAAAATAACCAGAAAAACATTTGTCAGTATCACAGGCAAGGGGAAGTTAAGACCTATCCCCCTCCAGATGTCAGGAAAAAAAGACCATCAGCATAGGGACATTAGCTTAACAGGTAGGCAGATACCTAACCAAAACCCTGATGGGCATGATTCAGCACGCCCTGACTACTTAAGAAAATTCCGCAAAAGAGCTCATAAAAATCCCTAAACTTAGAAACAATAGGGGAAACCCACTCAGGCCCCTCCCTTACGGGGACTGTATACTCTTTTCGATGAACTTTGTTTTGAGGCCCACACTCTTCCTCTGCTCTACATTTTTATTCCTATTCTTTGAAGCACCACAACCAAGAACCAGGGCACTAAGGGTACACAAAAATCCTTATCACGAGGAATCTGCCACACACATTTACACCAACATCAGGCATTAGCCACAGATGTCCTAAATAACTGGGTGCACTACTAGATTATTTTGGGTCTGGTCAGGAACAGGTTGAGGCAGCTTTAAGGCAACAGGCTTGAGCAATGGAAAGTAGAGCAAGGCAAATGGAGCTGAGTACAAGAAGCCCATTAGGTGACCCACCTGAAAATATCCACAAGTCCTAGCTGACCAATGAGTTACTTACACCAGTACACAGTTACCAAAAAAGGGAAAATTCTGAATGTTCCCATACCCTCTCACTCTGCCTTCTAACCACAGTACCCCACCTCCAACACTTACCTCAATCCACAGTCTCTCCCTCTCTATCCTACTGGCAGCTACCTTGCAGTATATTCAATAAACTTCCACTTCTTTTGTTACACTTGGGTGAGTTCTTTGTTCTTTCACTGCCCACCAGCTTCTACCCAATTGGATGAATCCACATTTGGGGGCCCCCATTCCATTGGAGAGAGCCGACAGAACATAGAGAGCATTATAGACCATTCGACAGAGGACTTTAAATGTAGGGAGTAGTTACAAAGAAGTTGAAGGGATGAAAAGCCAACCAAGGAATGGAAAACAAGCAAGACTTTAGCTGTAGCATCTGAAGTGAATTTCCACAAAATCATACTACCTCTTGTGAGGTCCTAAAAACAGGAAAAAAGAGAAACAGTCCTGCAAAAGTATAACATTTAAAGCACTACATCTTGTGTTATATTTTGCTTGAAAAGAGATATGATTTGCGGTTTGACTCAACATTGACTACCAGGGAAAGACAAACGATTTGGCACATGACCAGGGACTTCTAGAGGATAAGACTGGAGGATTGAAAAAAAAATGATAAAATAAAAGATTATAACAGTCTGTTGACAGAACTTTTTAAAGAAATTCTAGAACCCTCAAACATTTATATATAATTGAATGGCCACCAGAAGGCCTCCACTATAGAAGAAGCATTTAATCGTTGTTTCCAGCTATTCCAATGCTTGCCATGGTGAAAAGGACAAAGGATCCAATGGGTACCATGAAATCATCCTTTATGCTCCTTCCTAAAAGAACACTGGGCTTTTCAGGTAGATCTTACACCCCATAAAAGCCCATGTAATTCAGGATGCTACTTCCAAATAAATTCCAGTGACTCAAAACTAAAGGTATGCAATCTTATTAAAAGGTTAGACATTGTTGCAGGGGAAGAGAATTTGCCATACCAAAATAAGTATAAGGATTATTTTGGCATAAGGATTATTTTGAGCTGGTTATTTTTAAAGAGAGCAGACAAATGCTGAAAACCAAGTAGAAGTTAACCTTTTATAAAACACATTTATATTTATATGGGAAATTTCCATTTTAAGAGTATCTCCCTCTGTACCAGGAAGAGGAAGATGACTAAATCTCTAGAAACTCTTATCAGTGGAGAAGGCTCTGATCTACCTGCATAACATCCTTCATCTTTACCCTTGATAGCCTTCTGATAGCCACCAGTGCCTGGGTTCTGTTTCCAGTATCTTCTATCTTTAGCAGGTGATGATTTTCAAGGTGCTGCCTTGAGCCATTTTAGAGAGTTGCTCAGTTTTCTGGGTCAATTGCAGGCAGCTGTTGGGACATCCCCTTGTGGCAAAGCAGTTGTTTGTACTAACTGATGTGGAGAACAAAGCTGAAGAAATGTAGATAAAATTAAATTTCCTTATAACCAGCAGCCCATCTGGCAAATACTTGAGGCAGGCAGATTATGACCTTCCTCCAGGAACTTCGAAAGTTAAAGTTAATGTCTTGCTAGAGGCAAAAAACAACCTTGGGTTGACAATAGCCAGAACTCCAGGACCCTGTAAGTCTTTTTTAACATTCAAAAGTCCTTTTGGAAGCCGTCTCCCAAACACTAAAGTGTATAATCAATTGCTCCTCACAACCTCAGAGCAGGTCTTTCTTGTCCTGTCCCCTATGGTGATAAAACAACTTTTTACACTGAAAATGTCTCAAGAATTCTTTCTTGGCCTTTGGCTCTGAACCCCAACTTTTTCACATCTTTAATCATTCCCTCAATAATATGCAAAGTAACTAGTGGTATAGCTTGTTTCTTAGATAGCTCTTCTTAATTAATAACCAATTATTTGATAAATTCCTCAATGATGGATGTTCAAGAGAAAAAGGTTTTATTCATAAAAGTACAATCTTACTTTGAAGTAAGGATTTTGGGTTTAGTATTTGACACAGATTATAATCTTTTCTTTTTGCTGTATTTTCCCCCAATATTTTAGTCATAAGTATATTAGATATGAAGTAAATAAATTAATGTTTTCCTAATTATGTACAATTTATAAGTATCATAAACATTAAAAAAAAACTTATCTGTTAAAGTCTCTAAGTTAATACTTTAGAAATGTAGGGGTGCCCGGGTGACTCATTCAGTTAAATGTCCAATTCTTGATTTTTGGCTTAGGTCATCATCTCAGGGTCATAAGATCAAGCTCCACATTGGGATCCAGGCTCAGCTGGGAGTCTGCTTGAGATTTTCTCTCCCACTCACTCTATTTCCCTCCCTCTGCCTTCCACACGCTCTTTTGCTCTCTCTCTGAAATAAATAAGTCTTAAAAAAAAGAAATAAACAAAAAACTAAAATAAAACTTAACCTGTGGATATTTTACAATAATGTAGATAATATAAAAATTACTTTAGAGGACTCAAATTAAAATATGCATTTTAACAGATAATTTAGAATACTACAGACAAGTATCTTAGCCTCAACATATCACTGCATTGAGAAAACCATTTAAGACTAAGATATTTTTACTCTTTTTAATATTAGTGTTAAGTATCAGCCATTTAAAAAGTCTTCATGAATTTCTGTTAGATGCTTCTGGTATTCTATTTGTTTGATAACTCACATGCAAAGAATATGAAGACGTATCACTGCATAATGGTTTTGCTAAAATAGCTTTCTCCACCAAACTGAAAGCCTCTTAAAATAACCCTGAAATTTATGATGATAGCACATTTCATTTATGTCCTCAGCTTTCAAGCCCCAACATTATATTTGCTCTATAATGTTGAATTGAGAATTTATTGGTTAAAAGAAAATGAAAATGGGAATAAAAGTGTGGAGCCTGAGAAAAATCAAGGCCATCCCACCTCAGGTTTAGCCTTAGCATAAGTACAGCCATCTTAGCTCAGGCAGCCATCTCAGACCCCTGTGGCCAAGGGCTAAACTTTCCCCCACCCTGCTTTAGTAAGCCCCACCCTGCTTTGGTTCCAGGAAGCCCCACCTTTCTTTGATTCCAGGAAGCCCTGCTTTGATTCCAGAGACCCCAACCCTGCTTTGGTTCCAGAAATCCCTACCCTGCTTTAGTAACAGGAACCCATAAATACCCTTGCCTTAACTACGCTTGGGGTCCAAGTCCCTACTCCGCTGCGTTGGGTATACTTGGGCCCAAGCTTAAGCATGTCACCTCGGGGTCCAAGTCCCTACTCCACTGTGTCAGGTATACTTGGGCCCAAGCTTAAGCTTGTCGAGTAAACCCTCGTGCGATTGCATTGGTGCTTGGCTCCTTGGTGGTCTCTCGGACGCGAAAACTCAGGCATAACAAAAGAAAAGGAAGGGAAGAAAAAAATAACATTCTATTTTTTTTAAAGATTTTATTTATATTTGAGAGAAAAAGAGCTTACACAGGTGTGAGTATGCACAAGTGGGGGGCGGGGCAGATGCTTTCTGTTGAGCAGGGAGCCCAAAGACCCAGAGATCCTGACCTGAACTGAAGACAGATCCTAATCAACAAGAACCATTCAGGCACCCCAGAAAACTGCTTTCTAAATCCAAATTGACTCGGACATTGTCCCATCCACAAACTCTCTCCCCCTAAAATAATACATTGTCTTCTACTTCCTCCAAGTGCCATTACTAAATTAAATAAGGTTAGTTCATGTGTGTAAAATTATCAAACCCTTACAGATATTTAGTGTGTAATTTCAAGTGTTGAGTTTGTCCACTAGAGTGCACCATTGTAATCTCATGAATATAACAGAAATGTGTTGATGCATTTTTTAATGTACATAAAAGAGAAATACAGTGTTAAGAAACAAATTGCTTTTCTTAATTACCACCAATCTCTAAATACATGACAAATTGCATGCAAATTAGATTTAATTTACCTTATGTTTTATAGGTTAACAAAAGGCTTTTTAAAAAGCCAACTTCAAGTATTTGGAAGTTTTGTCTATATTTTTCCCATTACCAGCATAGCAATGGCAGGGCTTGCTTTTACTTTTTTCTTTTTCTTTTTTTCCCTTTTCTCTTTTTCTAGGGAGTGTGAGAATACCAAAGGAAAACAATAGTCACATCTTTGGGTGGGGTATATTGTGTTCATCTAGGAGTATCAGGATTTCCTTTTGATTTAAATAAGAGAAAGATGTTTGTTCATCTAAACTACTCTCCACTGCTGTCTTCCTGACAAAGAAAATGCATATTGAATTCTATAGTCACAATAGGGAAGAATAATGCATATCCTGCAATAGCAAAGGGGGAGAAGAAAAATATATAACTTGTCCCAGTGAGCAAATGAATCATAGAAATTAGAGTGGAAAGGACCTATTATGCAATGAAGACTACAGCTCAGGGAAAACAGAGTACCATTTATGTTTATTTCAGATTACACTGCTCAGCATTTATAGGGTTCTTCCAACAATAGCTCTGTCTTCCCGTTTCTAACATCACACACATCCCATAATTGTCTGTGGTAGCTTTTTCCTCAGCCCAAATGAGATTGCTTTGAAGGCTAAATTCACACACTAGAGTAATTAACTACATAATTGGTCTAGAGTGAATCTTATATTGTCTTCTATGATACCTTCCTATTCCCCATCACATTACTTAATAGAAGCTGCCACTAGTTCTAATGCCCAAATCAGGAGATTTAAGAGGCTGATTTATCCAGCCATAGGGGGGAAAATGAAAGAGCTAGAAACACTGTTTTCACATAGGGACCTGAAAATAGTTGAGGGCTGCAGATTAGGTTTTAGAATGAATATCTTTCTGCATAGGTAAAGTTGAAGTTTCTTGGAACTGTAATCATCAGCCTGAGTCACTATGACTTGATTTATACCAGTGGTTCAGACAATATAGTCCCTGGACCAGCAGCATCAGTATCACCTGGCGCTTTCTTCCTTCCTCTTCTGGAGGTCCACCCAATAATACTGAATCCGAAACTCTGGAAATGGGGCCCAGTGATCCATGTATTAACAAGCCCTCCAGTGGACTGTAACACACACCAGAATTTGGAAGCACTGATTTATACTGTTAAAGGGATTTTTGAAAAAAAATGGTAAAATCATGATGCTTATACAATTTTAAATAAACATGTGTTGATTTATTTAAGTCACGAATGAGAAGACTGCTAAGATTTTATAACAGACCAAAAGCGAATTCAAATAACTATACATATCTAGGCAATAACAAATTGTGAAATGAGTTTACAAAAGATGCAAGGCTACTCTATCCACTGGGCAATAATCAATTGCAGTCCATCAAGCACAATTCATGTACTTGTGTATGGAATATCTGTATAACTATCAGTTTTCTATCATCAGTTTTCTTATCAGGGTTATATATTAGCCATAGTCATTTTGGGAATGGTACCCAAGGCAAGACACTTAGTATTTTTTTTCTCATTTCAAAGTCTTTTATATAAATTTTTTCCTAACAGTTTAGTCCACCTAAGCTCTAAAGCTAAGTATAACTAAACACCTTTCATCTTGGAATTTCTGAGTCACCTGAACTCAAAATTCCCATTTTTTATTAACCTCAGTTAATCAGTTAATACTGAGGAAACATGAATTAGAGAGACAAAATATCTTTTTTTTTTTTTTTGTAGGCACCATCTGAGCATTTTATTATCATAAGAATGAACATGAGGAACACTTGTGAAAATGGAATCCCATGCAGTACCCTGAAATTTTAATGCAGCAACTAAGTTAGTATCATTTGCTGGTTATCTACAGGGCAGAGAAATTCTACTAAATGGACAGTAGAAATCTACCACATAAAGCCAGTAAGTTGTAGCAAATGAAAGAAATACCCTAATGCACTACTGTATGTAATAAGGTCAATGTCTGAAAAAAAAAAAAAAGTAAACTCAGCAAAATTCAAGTGTTCCACTTCTGTCATAGTTTTAACCAATTCATACTGACATAGGTACTCAAGTTATAAAAAACTGAACCTGTCAACAGCAGAGGCAAAAATTGTATTTCTCATTTTTTTCTTTTAAGAAATATATTCCACTTAATAATATTTGCCAATATTAAATTAGGTATAATTATGTCTTTAAAGCTTCTATTGAACAGAAGGGACCAGTACAGTGTAGTAGTGAGAGGGAGCAGAATTTCCTGCCTTATCAATATGACTCTTTGCCATAAAGATTATTTTAGAGTGGTTATTTTTAGGAAAGAGCAGATACAGGAGAAACTCTGGAAACCAAGTTGTCTTTTTGTAAGGGGCATTTACATTTATAAGAGAAATTTCCACTTTAAGAATATCTCCATCTCTGTAGTAAGAGGATTATGACTAAATCTCTAGAAACACTTATCATTGAATAAGGCAAGGATCTGATGACAAACACTTGCCTATTATGGGATCTCTGAAAACCTCCTGTTACTGGTTCCCCCAGACATCTTCTGTCTTTAAAGTAGTGGCTTGGACCCTTACCAGGGAGTTACTCAGTTTTCCTGACTATCTTCCATATATATGAAAGGTATACATGTAACTAAGTTTTGGGTTGATTTCCTCTTATTAATCTGCTAATTTTATTATAGAAGAATTCTTAGTCAAGAACTTAGAAGGTTAGAGAGAAAATTGTTTTTTGGTTTTTTTTCCCCCTACTATAGGAGAGAAAAAAAATTACGAAAAACAAAACAGGAATTGGGGGAATGGTTACTTCTGGGTCTATTACTAACTAGTTTGGTAAATGTTGACAGGTCATTTAATATCCTTCAGTCTTGATTTTCATATCTTTGAACTGAAGAGACCTAGTAGACGTAAGTGTAGCAGACTTAATAAAACTTAATAAAACAAAGACTAAGTTCTAACACCAGACAAGTGAACATCATATACATGTTTAGGTAAGAAAAAAAATATATATATATATTCTTACTACCCTCTTATATTTTCCAGGTCCTATAATTAGGTCCTGTAAATAAGATCCTGTAATTAGATTTTAAAAAGACAGATTAACAAGAGGAAAGCATAAAAATTAATTTAACTTTTTGCAACATTAAGGAAATGAAGACTCAAAAAAAGTTAATCCTGATTTTTTGTTTTAATTTAGGCTTAATGAATTATGGAAAGTCATAGTAAAACATGATAGGACAAGAGTATTAGCAAAGAGTAGTAACTGGCAGAAACTTAGCAAGGCCTGTCTACATTTGGATTCTAATTGGTGTCTTTTGTCTTTGGAAAGAAGGATGTTCCTTTCCTCCAGGTATGGAGAGAGCACCAAAAAGGTCTAATGACTGGCTTTAGGGGAGAAGCGAGGGGTCAGAGTCTTTTCTGCATCTTCATTTCTCAAATTCCTTCAGTTTAAAATAACTAATAAGACAAAATGCCATCTTTGAGGGTAGCATGCTTTCAACCCCATCACACTTGATTTTAATATAGGAAATTTGGAAAATTATGGTCTGAAAGTGACATAACTGCAAATATTGCACATGAGGTTGGAAGGTGCCCAGAAAGTATTCTATATAACTTATAATCTAGAGATACCATCCAGTTTAGAGAAAGCATGAGTAGCAATAACACACACACACACACACACACACACACACGGAAACTCAGAATCTCCAGCTTACAGCCCATAGTCCTCAATTTGCAAAACTCAAAAAGATCTACTACTAGCCAATCTTAGGACTAAAATATCCCTTCATAGTTGTCCATAGGGATAATATAAAAACGTATCAAATTTGTTCCATTAACCTTATTTTCTAGATTTTTTACAGGATATTTCTCTCAGCTTTAGTGAATGTACCACCCTTATTTCTCACTTAGTTAGGTTTTTAAGTCTTTAACTTATAATTAAAAATAATTTTTTTAAATTTTCTGTTGACTGTTCATCCTCATCAGAATTAGTTTTTATCTAATTCTGCCTTTTAGAATGATGAGCTGTCTAAATATTTATCACTGACTCTATTGTGAGTTTTTTGAGAGGATGGATCTTGCTTTACTAATGTATCACCTTTGTGCCCAACAGGGTGCTTTAACTTTGATTAGTTGTATAATAGAAGTTTGCTGAATTTGAATGATAGGTATTCCAAAACCCAGCTTACCTCAGAAGTAACAAAAACTATAAGTCTAGCCTTCCTGTTCTCTCATGTCTCTGAAGAGAGAAAAATGTATTTATCTTTGATACTTGTTTTTTTTTTTTTTTTTTTTCTAATGACTTCAGACTCATTTCAGTCAAAGAATTGTGGTCAATGATAGTTTTTTCTTACCTTCCTTCCTTTTGTTTATTTTTGTTGTTGTTGTTGTTGTTGTTGTTTTATTTTTTTAATTTTAACTAACACTCTCAACAGAAATTCCACAAGGTTGACTCTCTCCAAAAAGCTCAGATTAGGTTCGATCTTATTATTCCCAGATCATCTTCTGTCTTACAAAAGAGGAGAGGAGCTTCGAAGACATTAAACAGTCCACAAAACCTTGAGACAAAAAGCTTGATCTACTATTTCATGGTTTAGGTCAGTGTCCTACATATTACAGCAGAGTGCTAAACTGAAATTATGCCTCTACAATTACTTCCTTCAAACTTAGAGTTCATGCAGCCAATAGCTGACTTGAATTGTAACATTTAATTAAGAACCAGAGAAATCCAATTAGGTATAAAAAGATGTTTCCAAATATACATGATAATATGCCTTCCCTAGAATGCTGTACTGCTCCTCTAAATTTTCACATGAATTCTTCTGCCTAATATTCTGCTGTAGCTTGAATTTTAAAAAGGGCGGGGGGCAGAGGGTGCTTTGCAGGGATCCAGAAACTCATCATTTCCAGTTTGCACATATTTATTGCCTGAGAACACAACTCTAATCCAAGGTAACTGGTGCAGAGTTGCATAGTCAATGGATCTATGGTTGTTTTCTGTCACTGGCCACCAGCCCTATAAAAGTTAGAATTTCCAACAGAAAACAAAATACCAGGAAGGTTTGTCATGGTCAGATGGCTTTACTTTTCATGCTTGAAGCAAGAACTCCGTTAGGCTTTTTTTCCTGGGAGAAGGCCTATTTTATTTGCTCGCATCACTAGACCATTTGATTTTTGTTATAGTGCTCTACCACTTTCATTACAAATAAAATCAAATTTTTGGTCTGATACATTTGAATCCCCAGGGCCTGACAGGAAATATCCATTTAAAGAATTTACAGATTGCTGTAGTCATGAAGGCAGACCTCCAGTTCCTCCCAATATGTGGAAGAACTCAAAGGTACAGGTAGAAGGATTGTGAAATCCAACCAAGATACAATGAAGTGGGCCTGTGATTTTTTTTTTCCTTAAATATTTTCCTTGAAAACCTGAGAAAAAGACCACTTGTCACTGACTAAGAGAATAAAGGAATTTTATCATGACCAATTCCATTTGGCAGACTGGGAAGAATGGTCTACATTTCAGACCAATTTCTTACTTATTCAGAGTCTTTTCATGTTACTGGTATCATAGAGCAAATGAAGTAAATGCAAATTTCCAGAAGGCATTATTTCAGAGACTGCATGTAAATAACCACTCCTGCAAAAGTATTCAAGCTTCCTGATGCTAATATCTCCTAGCAAAGTGTCATTTCTCCTGGAACGTAACGTGAAATATTTGTTTCCAGGAACACAAGTGGTCATTGTGTGAACTCTTGGTCTTTTTCCAATTCTGGATGATATTCCTTCTCAAAATCATCCAATGATTTGGGCACAGCTCTTTAAAAGGGGGACAACAAAGCTTTGTTACCAATATAACCTTACATTTCAGAAACTGAACCTCTGTCCTGTAGATCTGCTTATCTATTTGGATACAAAGAAGCAATAGCAAATTTAACATCTATTTCAATTATTTCCTGATTCACAAACAAGTTCCTATAGTTCATTTCCTTTTGAGGAGAGACCCTTTAACCATTTCATTAATCAAAACCATTAATTATACTTTTATTACAAGGTTTCAAAACAATAAATATATAATCATCTATATGACTCACTTTGACCTGCTTTATATTTTTCCTAGAATAAGCTGAAGGTGGGGTACCTCAAAAGCTGTTATTTTCAACATGAAATTATGCTCCAGTGGGAGGACTTCCTCCGGAATATTTTCTATATGGTATCAGCACACATTGACATTTCTTTTAAATTTCTTCAATGCAATGTTCCTGAAGAACCAGAAAGGGCACTTTCCCCTAGTCTGAGATACCCAGAACAGTTAAGCTCCTTGGCATCGCTACTGACCTAGTTTTTGATGTTTTGTCATTATGTACTTCTTTCGCCTCAGCGCCATCAGCACTACTATGTTTACAGCCTTGTATATTGAAGATTTCATAATATTTGCACTGTCATGTTCCTCGTGTCTCTGACTGTTGGGATAAGAAGCTTCTTATGGAAATCTCACCCCTCACCTAAATTCTTACTTTGACACAAGGGTTGGGTTGTCATCCTGGAAAAAGAGGTAGAAAAAAAAGTAGCTTAGGCTTCATAGATGCTCTTTAGAGTATGTTCCTCTCCAAACAGAAAAAAGAAACTTGGATATTTGGCAGTGCTTACGAGGACTTGGCTGGTGGCACAATTCTCTCCAAGCAAGTATTGAAAGGATGCCCCAGGATAAAATTAGTACTGCAGTGCTTGGCGCTGTGAATCATATGAAACAAAATAACCAAAACCCTATGCTTCCAACCAATTTATAAATCCACAGATCCTTTGGAGGAGAGCAGTACCATTTACCTCCTGTTACTTCAATTTGGCAAAAGTAGCTCTCTCTTAGCTGGTTTTTATATTCTGTTGTATTGTGTAGTAACAATAAATAGCTAGAATTATAATGGCACCTGCTTCTAAAGACCCTAATGGATTTTCTCATTTTTTCCCATTTAAAAAAAATGTTTTCTCCAGTGTCATACATCTTTCACAGAGCAGCAACATGAGTTTACATTTACTCACGTGGAAACTTGTCACGAAAGGAAAAACCAGTGAAATTTCTAATAATCCTAATAATAACACCTAAAATTGACTGCTTTTCTTAGGTCAGCACTTCCATACATGATCATTAATCCTAACGCTCTGCAAGGAGGTTATTAGCTGCCTGTACCTTGTAGGGAATGGAGACTCAGAGAGAATAAGTAATTTGGCCACTCTATTTTCTAATGGCAGAGGCAGAACTCAAACCAAAACCTTTTACTCCAAAGATAATAATTTTCTCTTTTTTTTTTAAAGATTTTATTTATTTATTTGACAGACAGAGATCACAAGTAGGCAGAAAAGCAGGCAGAGAAAGAGGGGGAAGCAGGCTCCCTGTGGAGCAGAAAGCCCAATGTGGGCTCAATCCCAGGACCCTAGGATCATGACCTGAGCCTAAGGCAGAGGCTTTAACCCGCTGAGCCACCCAGGTACCCCAAGATCACAATTTTCTATTACTCATTACTCATATCCCCGCCTCACCCCCCGATGTGCTAATAAATATTACTTAACTATCCTTCTAGATTAAAAAAAAGGCCCTGATTGTACATAGCATACCTTATTTCTCTGATATGCCCAACATGGCCAATTGCAAGTTACCAATTTCAAGCTACTGAACATAGAGTTGGAAATAGTTGCTAGTCAACCGGTTCTTGGGCTTTTTGGTGCTAAGTGACTTCAGCAAAAACTGGATCACAATTCAGACTTGGATTTCCTTCCATATTTATGATGTCATCTTGTGTTTCTTTGCTGTAGATCTTCTAGCTCTGGTAACCAGGAATGGGTTGAAATTATCTATTGAAATTCATAATACTTTCCAGGAACACTATCAACTTATAGAGCTATTTCTGCTTTATGAGTAAGGCAACCAGATTTCAGAAAAAGCATACCAGACAAGGAATGAGAAGAACTGATACTCAGTTTAAGTTCCAAGTCTGCCACTTGCAGATTGGAAGTAGAAAAGGTACTGAAAAACATTTACCTTTCCAAACCTTAGCTGTCTCACTATGCAAAGGGAAATAGTCAACACTATCTTGACTGCCTTCAAGATGACTAACGTGAAAGATAATCCATCCTGAAATATTTTATAAATAATAATATGATAAACAAAAATACAGAATATAACTGATATTTAAGGTATTCTCTAGTCCTCTTGATTAGTCTGTCACACATTCTGTATACTTTTACGTAACAACTATTTAATTTCATCTACATAATATTGAGAGTATATCTCACATGATACAGACTCTACAGAGTCAAAGAATAAAACAGAAGTGACTATTTTTAACCATCAAAGCCATCTTCTTTTACGTTTTTGAACTCCTCTCGCCAATGCTTGCAAAGTAATGTAACTACAAGTGTTGTTAATGCACCTTCTAACAGTGTGCCTATTAATTCCACCAGGATTGAAAAGCGTTTTTATTACCAAGTTGGAGCAGAAGGGAAGAGCATTAACAGTGGAAACAACATGAAATGCCAAGAAGAATGAGCACGAAAACATGCTCTCCCTTTTTTGTATTTTTGTTTTAACATACATGCTGGTTTTGTACTTTTGGTCCCTTAAAATACACTCAGCATATCCAAAAAGAAGAAGAGGTAACTGAAATCAAAAGTATCTTGTGTATTTTTGATCTGCCTTTACTTTGTCAGATTCAGATTATTTCTACTATATTAACCAGTTTATTTATCAGTGTAATCTTTGCTCATCAGAGACATTGTGTGTGTGTGTGTGTGTGTTGTCTTGTTTTGTTTTGGCTGCCAGTTCCCATTTAGCCATTTAGATTTGGCAGCTTGATTTTGTTCTATCACCCAAATTTAGACCCTTGATCTCTTCACAAAATTGCTTTTGTTGTTCTGCTTAACCCTGTGAGCACTGTATGACTTCCACCTATCCAACAGAGAAAGGAGATAAGACATCTGCCCTGACCTGGCTATAGCCAGGCTTGAGATGGTAACCCAATGGGGAGAACACCAGACCATGAAAACGCAGCAAGATTGGTACAGAGTTCCAACAAGAGACCGAGAGTACAAACAAGAGACACTGCCTTTGTGATATTCAATTGCAATTCTAAGAGTGTAAGCGCCTGCAAAATGTAATGCTGTGAACATGAGCTATTTCCTAGTTTGTGTTGCTGTATTATGCCAGCCTCCCCATTGGAATTGGATTTTCTTCTCCACATACCAATTCCAAGCTCCCTGACCATTTGTCAGTTATGAATGGTTCTAGTGGAGTCGCTCCCAGGATTTCTCTTGAGAATGATGTTTTCCCTTCTTTCACAAATTCAGATGCAGATATTCAGATTTATAGTATGAAAATATGGCAAGCGAGTAGGTGACTGGATTAGCACTCAAACTAATCATCCACTGAGACTCAGCGTTTGACCCCAATAAAAGAAGCTATTGGTTTTCTATTTAATTTTTTTCTAAATAGTGGTATTTCTAGCAGATAATGACTCTACTTTTGTTCTGTTTCAGAGAGAGAGAGAGAGAAGAAGGCAGAAACAAAAACAAAAAACAAGTGATAATCAAGAATCAGAAGCCATTCTCCTTGATATTATGACTCTTGAGAAATGAACAAGCTGAAATGTTTCAGTATCTTTTTGGTTTTAATTTTTCCTATTTTGAAATAAATAATGTCCACAAAATTATGTGTTTTATAAAGGAATAAATTCTACATAGTTAGAGTTCAACATATTAATATTAAAATTATTTAGCCTATAATAGTCACATAGTATGATGATCCACTAAGATTCTGTATTAAAAATACCATGGGCTTGGTGATTAAATAGCAGAAGTCTTTTTTTCACACAGGCCTTGAGATTAGATGTTCGAGATCAAGGTATTGTTAGGTCTGGTTTCTCCTAAGGACCTTCTCTTTGGCTTATTAATGGCCAATTTCTCTCTGTGTCCTCACATTGTCTTTCCCCTGTGCACATGCAACCTAGTGTGTCTTCTAATAAGGACACCAGTCCTATCAAATCATATTCCCACCCTCGTGACCAAATTTAATCTTCATTATTTCTTTAAAGGTCCTCACTCCAATAATAGCCACATTGGATGTTAGGATTAACCAGTGAGGTTAACCCTAACCAGGGGGAAACACTATTCGGTCCTTAACAGGTACTTTCTCAAAACATGTCCCTCAGACAACCTGATTATTGTTCATATTCAGATTCCCAGACTTGAATCTTGAATCAAGACATACTAAACCTAACCAAAGAAATGAAAAATCTGTATTTTGAAAATTCTAAATCACTGATGAAATAAATTAAAGGTAATACCAAAATTTGGAAAAAAATTTCATGCTCATGGATTGAAAGAACAAATATTGTTAAAATGTCTATGTTACTCAAAGAATTCTACACATTTAATGCAATCCACATCAAAATACCAACAGCATTTTTCACAAAGCTAGAACCAACAACCCTAAACCTTGTGTAGAACCACAAAAGACCATAAGTAAGCAAAACCTTGAAAAAGAAAAGCAAAGCTGGAAGCATCACAATTTCAGACTTCAAGTTATATTACAAAATTGTAGTCATCAAGACAATATGGTACTGGCACAGAAAAGACACATAGGTCAAGGGAAAAGAATAGAAAACCCAGAAATGGACCAACAACTATATGGTCAACTAATCTTTGACAAAGCAGAAAAGAAAGTCTAGTGGAAAAAAGACAGTCTTTTTAACAAATGCTGTTGGGAAAACTAGACAGCACATGCAAAAGAGTGAAACTGGACTGCTTTCTTACATCATACACAAAAATAAATTCAAACTGGATAAAAGACTTTAATGTGGCACAGGAAACCATCCAAATCCTAGAGAAGAATACAGGTCATAACCTCTTTGACATCAGTCATAGCAACGTCTTAGTAGGCATGTCTACTGAGGCAAGGAAAATCAAAATAAAAATACACTATTGGGACTTCATCATAATAAAAACTCTGCACAGTGTAAAAAACAATCAACAAAACTAAAAGGCAACTTATGAAATGGGAGAAGATATTTGCAAATGACATATCTGATAAAGGGTTAGTATGCAAAATATATAAAGAGCTTAGAAAATTCAACATCAAAAAACCCCCAAATAATCCAATTACAAATGGGCAGAAGATATGAATGACATTTTTCCAAGGAAGCTATCCAGACGGCTAACAGATACATGAAAAGATGGTCAACAACATTCATCATCAGGGAAATACAAATCAAAACTATAATAAAATATCATCTCACACCTGTCAGAATGGCTAAAATTAACACAGGAAACAAGAGATGTTGGTGAGGATGCAGAGAATGGGGAACCTTCTTATGCTGTTGGTGGAAATGCAAACTGCTACAGCCACTGTGAAAAACAATATAGAGATTCTTTAAAAGTTAAAAATATAACCACTCTATGACCCAGCAATTGCACTCTTTTTTATCTACTCAAAGGATACAAAAATACTGATATGAAGGAATACTTATACCCTGATGTTTATAGCAGCACTATCAACAACAGCCAAATTATGGAAAGAGCCCAAATGGCCATTAACTGAGGAGTGGATAAACAAGATGTGGGAGATACACACACACACACAGACACACACAGACACACACACACACACACTGGAATATTACTCACCATAAAAAATAATGAAATCATGCATTTGTAATGTGGTTGGAGCTAGAGTATATTATGCTAAGTGAAATTAATCAGTCAGAGAAAGAAAAATATATGTTTTTTTTTCATAAGTGGAATTTAAGAAACAAAGTAGATGAACATAATAGTGAAAAAGAGGGACTAACCAGGAAACGGACTCTTAACTACAGAGAACAAACTGAAGTTTGATGGAAGAAGGTGGGTGGGGGATGGGCTAGATGGGTGATGGGTGTTAAGGAGGACATTTGTTAAGATGAGCAGTGGTGTTTTATGTAAGTGATGAAGCACTAAATTCTACATCTGAAACTAATATTACACTCTATGTTAACTAACTGGAATTAAATGAAAATCTGGAGGAAAAAAAATTCCTGGAACTACGAAGTGAGTAAGGAAGTCAGAAGATACATGGTCAATATGCAAAACTCAGCCATTCTACTATATACCAGCAATAAATAATTGGAACTTCAATTGTTTAAAAAAAAAGCCATTTACAATAACACAAAAAATTCAAAACATAGTCACAAATTGAAAGATTCACAGATCCTCTATGTGGAAAATTGCAAGCTCTGACAAAATAAATCAAAGAAAATCCAAATAAATGTAGAGATGTTCCATATTTATGAATCAGAAGAATTAATATTGCCAAGATGTCAATTATTCTTACCATGATTTATAGAATTATTACAATTCCAATAAAAATCTTAGCAAAAAAATATTTAAAAAAATTTTAGCAACGTATTTTATATATATCAACAACTTGATTCTAAAATTTACACAAAAAGGCAAAAGATACAGAATAGCCAATAAAGTACTGAAGAAGATAAAAATTGGATGACTTGCCCTACCTGATTTAAAGATGTACTATAATACTAAAATAACCAAGAAAGGAGGGTATTAAGGGGCACCTGTGTGGCTCAGTGGGTTAAAGCCTCTGCCTTCGGCTCAGGTCAGGGGTGCTGGGATTGAGCTCCTTATCGGGCTCTCTGCTCAGCAGGAAGCCTGCCTACTTCCTCCTCTCTCTCTGCCTGCCTCTCTGCCTACTTGTGATCTCTGTCTGTCAGATAAATTAAAAAAAAAATTTAATAAAAAGGATGGTATAAGTAAAAAAGAGAGAAAGAAAGAAAAAAGCCACATTATGGATAAAGACAAAGCAGTAAGGCACTTCAATGGAAAAAAGGTTATGTGTTCAGCAAGTGATTCTGGAACAGTTGAATGTATATGCAAAAAGAGAGAGAGAGACAGAAACTAGACACAGACATCACAAGTTTAAAAAAATTAAGTAAAAAAGGATTGTAGGCCTAAATATAAGTGTAAAACATCTCGAAGAAAACATTGGAAAAAAGTTGATGTGGATTTGGTGATGAATTTTTAGGTATAAGACCAAAAAGCAAGACCCATGAAAAACAAAACCAACAATTTGGATTTCATTGAAGCTAAATTATTACTATGAAAGATGATGTTAAAAGAATGAAAAGAATAGGGTGCCTGGGTGGCTCTGTCTGTTAAGCATCTGCCTTCAGTTCGGGTCATGATCCCGGGTCCTGGAATGGAGTCTCGTATCAGGCTCCTTGCTCAGCAGGGAGTCTGCTTCTCTCTCTACCATTCCTCCTTGATCCATATTTCTCTCTCTCTCTTTCTCTCTCTCTCTCAAATAAATAAAATCTTTTAAAAAAATAATGAAATAATGAAAAGATTAGCCACAGATTGGGAGAAAATATGTATCAAACACATCTGATCAAGGACTTGTACCAAAATAAAAAGAAGTCTTAATATTCAACAGTAGGAAAAAAAAAGTCATTCAAAACACAGGTGAAGGTCTGAACAGATAACTCGCTAAGGAAGACAAATAGATGTCAAATAAGCATATGAAAATATTTTTGGTATTTTCCATTAGGGCAAGGCAAATTAAAACAATAATTAGGTATCCTACATACCTATCAAAATGACAAAAATCCAAAAAACTGACAATCATCAATTGCTAGTGAAGATGCAGAACAATGAGAACTCTCACTCAGTGATGGTGGTAATTTAAAATAATCCATCCACTTTGGAAGACCATTTGAAAATTTCTCACAAAGCTAAACTAAATTTTACCATATAATCTAACTATCACATTCTTAGAACTGATTTGAGAACATATTTCCATATATAATCTTCAAGAATGTTTATAGCAGTTTTATTTATAACTGCTCAAAACTGAAGCAACCAAGATATCCTTCAGTAGGTGAGTTGATAAGCAAACTGTGGTATATCCATACAATGGAAAACTTCTGCCATAAAAAAGAATGAGATATCAAGCCATAAAAAACGTGCATGACTGCATATTGCCAAGTGACAGAAACCAGTATGAAAGAAGACAGACAAAGCAACAGAGATGGTGGAGAGATTAGTGGTTATAGTGGTTATCAGGGCTTCTGTTGAGAGGGAGGGGTTTGAGTAAGTGAAGCATATGGTATTTTAAGACAAGTGAAACTTTCCTTTATCCCACTGTAATGGTAGATATGACAATATGCAGTTGTCGATATCCAGGGAACTTTACAGCACAAAGAGTGAAACTGAACTTATAATTCCAAAATTTAAAAAAATTAAAATTTAGAAAATTATGGAACACTGGGATAGAGTATACACTGTGACAAAAGAATATAAATGCAGGAAACAACCTTTTTGGAGAGAGTAGGGGCCAGAGGTGTTGACATAAATAATATGGAAATGAGTATAGTCTCTAAGATTGAAGGCAAAAGAACTACAAACACTGTGCTATACTTGATAATTAATTGGATGGAGAATAGTTATCAGGCAGGTATCTCACTCCTGGGGTGGAAATTTATAGATAAGCAGCAGCAAGAGGCCAGAATAATCCATGGAGTAGTATATTAGAAATAGAGACATCAGTATAAACTCATGCTCAGCTTAATATAAATAGAAATGAATCCATACACAAATATTTAGCAGCAAGCTCAGCACCCAAATCCTGGTTTCAAATACTATCCTCCAATAAAAGGAACCTAAGCTCATTGGAAAATTTGCTGATTGTAATACCAGGTCTGGAAATAAAGAAGGTGAGCCAAGAACATCTCTCAGTACCAAAAAGGAAGAAAATATTAAAAAAAAACAACAAAATTTCCCTAAAATGGGGATATGACAAATAGACACAAAAGCCAAATGAAAGAATTCCCAGTGGCAAAATTCACACAATTTGACGCACAAAATAAATATGCATGCCTATGTTGAAATTAATAAATCATTAAGTATTTTAACTAACTAGACAAATAAGAGAAATGAAAAATTTCTCATCTAGAAGAATTCTAAATAATTTATTTAGATATTCCATTTTCAAAATGATAGAGTATAACTTCCCACTTCTTAAGTATAGATGATACATATTTGCAAAGCCCACAGTTTGGAAATAGGGAAAAAATGAATAACTTCACAGTAGAGAAATCTGACAAATGCTATGTCATCAAGGTGATCAGATTAATGTCACCAGTTATAATTCATATTGATAGTATGTACCCTTGATATGATACAATGAAAATGGCACTTTATTTCTGTGATCTTCCTTCCCAAAACCATGATCCTAGTGTAAACATGAGAGAAACATTACACAAATACCAATTGAGGGATATTTTACAAAACATGTGACTAGTAATCCTTACAATTTTAAGGATCATCAAAAAAAAGTCTAAAGAACTATCACAACCAACAAGATCTTAGCCCATGGCAACCACATACGGTACCCTGGAGGATACTGTATCTGTGAGACAGAGAAATGGCATGAAGGAAAAATTAAAGAAATCCAAATAAGTATGCAATTCAAGTAATTAAAAACAAATAGAAAAAACACATCAAGTCACAAAATGTTTATGTGATTTGCTAAAAGTTGAAGAGCTGGGAAGCAGAGGCACACTTGTGGGACACCATTTCCTCTGACTCTCATCCAGAGTTCCTTAAAGTATGATGAAGAGACCTCATTGGTCTGCATTCCACAGCCTCAGATTTCATCACTGACAGTTTCCAACAGTCCAGGAACTAAAAGTCTTCCTCTTGGTAAGAACCAGATTTTTCATCCAGATACTTCCATTCCTTTTTGTGGTAAGTTTATGGAGTAAGGTAAGAGTGAAACACTACATTGGGTTCAGATGCTTTTTCAAAACAAAAAATAATAATAATAAAAAAATAAGATTTTTAAAAATTCAAGATTTTGTTGAGGACTTTTTAAAAAAGATTTTATTTATTTATTTGACAGACAGAGATCACAAGTAGGCAAAGAGGCAGGCAGAGAGAGAAGGGGGAAGCATGCTTACTGCTGAGCAGAGAGACCAATGTGGGAATTGATCCTAGGACCCGGGGATCCTGACCTGAACTTCTAAAACTGATGGGAACTTCTAAAACTTCTAAACCTTCTTGAAGGTATGGGACATTTTGGAATCGATGAGTGCTGTGGATGCTCTTTTCAGGGGAAAAAAAAGAAGGATGCAATGAGACACTCTATCTTCATTTAATTTCATGATGTTTTTTCTGATCCTACTAAAGCTATGAATGCTGAGTTAAGATCACCAGTCTTTAAGGTTATATGGAAATCCTCTGTACCAGACCTGATTAGAGAAAAGACTGAACTCCAGTGAGTTCCCTGCATACCATGTGCATTCAGCTTTTCTCTCTGAACCTGAGTAGTGGAAGGGATTTGATAAGTCATGCTGAAGCACACATAGTATATAAAGCACCAGTCTGAAGCCATCTAAAATGTTAAACGGATAGATCCACCATTTAAGACCTTCAATAGTGATGGGAATATTGTTTCCTTAAACTACTTATGGAATACTTTTATTTTTCCCAAAAGGTTTTGGGAAATTTTACATTTCACTTATTTTGTGGGGGTGGGGGCAGTGTTGTGGCTCTGCTTAGGATAAAGGTGCAATATTAGACACAACAATTCCAAGGTCTTTGTAAAAATTAAAGTTTTGAAGTCTATACTAAACTTTAACTATATTCACTTAACTAAAATGGGAGATGGCCAAAAACTCAGGGTCTTGCCATTTCTAGAATCATCTATATATGATATCATCTTTCATAAACTATATTTTGCTAATTTAATTTCTTCTGCATAAGTGAAGAACCCTCACATTTAAAATCCTCACATTCATGATTTTCTTTCTGTGGAACAGGAAAAATATTTTCTTTGACTGTCTACTCTCTGGAGTCAGATTAACTGATAATCTATTACAGATTCCTGACAAAGGTTTCATTTCTGTCTTCAGTACTTCCATAATAGTTATTTGGTCTATTCCTCTTCCCATCTTTACTCCCAATGTCTTCTTCATTATCCTCATTATTTTTCATTTAAACTACTGTTAAGTGGCTCTAGTTTCTTGAGTGCATATTTGAGTGTTTATTGTATGTCATGCACTGCTTGCCACCTCTGTCTCCCCCACCTCCAATCTCACTGCCAATATTTTTTCATACATCTGCTACAAGCTAATCTTCTTGAACTACAGTACTCATCATAACTCTCTTCTGCTCACAGACCATCTGGGGAGAAAGGATTAACAGCAGGGTATACCTTTTCTCGGTGGGAAGTTGTTCTCAGATTTCAGCTTTGTTTCTTTGAAAATGCATAAACAGGCACTGGTGTTACGAGACATCATTGTTTACAAACTCTGGTGAATTATATTGGTGCTGGGATGACCTTGAATGAATATACAGACCCTGAAGGTCTATACATTCTATATATATACACACACACACACACACACACACACATATATATATATATACACACACACACACACACACACACACACACATATATATATATATACACACACACACACACACACACACATCTATAGAAAATACAAATGTTGGTCTCTTTGTTTGATGTTTCTTATAAAAAGCATGGCTCTTGAATAGGTTGTCAGCCATTCTCACAGGTTGGCATGTATGAGGCTTGCCTATGGTGAGATGCCTTACACCCACCCTGGGTCTCAACCTTTAAAACTGTGTTGCCCCTGTGGGGTTTGGAAAGCCTGAACTCTTGAGGAAAATTTATTTGATGAAGCCATGCTGACATGCTCTCTACCCCCATTCCTTTCTCAATGTTAAATAAACGTGGCACAGGTTATAGACAGTGGTACCTTATAAGTATGAGTGCCAGTTTGAACACAAGTTTGCTGCTGGATCTGTAGGATAGGTTTTGAAAAATCAGTGATTCTCTCTCTCATTGCCTAGTTATATGGCCTGGCACACACTACACCCAACTGGACTTCAACTTTTTTTCTTTTCCCCTAAAAAAACCAATTTGATATCCACAGCGAAAGCAAAATATATCACAATCTGAGAATCACTACACTCCAAGCAAGTTGTGAACAAAATCAAAATTTCATTCATTTTGTATCTCCTCCACCTTACACACAATACTTGACATATTGCTAGTTCCCAGGTTTATCGGAATGAATAATCTACAGAGAAACATCTGGGGGTAGAATAATTCAAAGGACCCAAAAGATATTAGAAAATTCCTTTGTAAATAACTCCAAAGTAATAAAGAAAAAAACCACTAAATATAGAGAATAAATCAAAATATAACCAAATATTTTATATTGATAATTACATAAGTTCATAAAATCTTAGAGTTAGAAAGAACCTTTTCACATAATCCTAACTAGCCTTCTATTTATTATTGGCATCATTAAGAATCCCAAGAGGTAAATGTTCATCTAGTCTATTCTTTACTTTTTTTTTTTAAAGATTTTATTTATTTATTTGACAGACAGAGATTACAAGTAGGGAAGAGAGGCAGGCCGGGAGAGAGAGGAGGAAGCAGGCTCTCTGCGGAGCAGAGAGTCTCATGTGGGGCTCGATCCCAGAACCCTGGGATCATGACCTGAGCCGAAAGCAGAGGCTTTAACCCACTAAGCCACCCAGGCGCCCTATTCTTTACTTTTCAGATGATAAGTTAGTCATTATTTAACTACTTCATGAAATAACCTTTGTTCCGCTCTAATTTATATCATTCTTTCTAATTAACAACATTTTTCCCCTAGGAATTTATATCCATTGCTTAACTTTTTTCTTTGGTAAAATAACTGTTTCCTCTTCCAAATGATAATTCTTGAAATATCTTAGAGATGGTTTTAATATTTTCCCCTATTCTTCTCCTTCTAAAAGTATTAAATATGAGACATTATGTTTTGATGGCTTCATAGTATTTCATTGTATATATACACAGCACATTTTCTGTATCCATTCATCTGTTGATGGACATCTAGGCTCTTTCCATAGTTTGGCTATTGTGGACATTGTTGTTATAAACATTCAGGTGCACGTACCCTTTTGGATCACTACATTTGTATCTGTAGGGTAAATACCCAATAGTGGTTGGGTTATGGACATTGGGGAGGGTACGTGCTATGGTGAGTGTTGTGAATTGTATAATACTGATGAGTCACAGAACTGTACCCCTGAAAAAAATAATGCATTATATTTTAATAAAAAAATATAAAGACATTATTTCCAGACTCCTCACCATCTGTTTTTTGTTTTTATTTTCCTGGATTTCCTCTGATTGATCAATATCCAGCTTACATCTACTTCCAATCACCAATAGGAGTAGAGTTCTATTGCTGCTGTTGTTGAAATTTAAGTATATGCAGACAACTTTTAGATCTTTGTCCTTTGCACCTGTTTTACCTGTGTTTTAAATCTTAAAATGTTCCCTTAACAGACTATCCTATTTACTGCTACCCTTCCCTCCAAGCTAATTCCAAAATGCCAGTTCTAGAAAGGAAAAATGGCACTGGAAAGTTTCTGAATTCTAGTCTCCAGCTTCAGGTTGTGTCTGATAATCTGATGCAGATTGATCTGATTTAGGTAGACATGCTATTGCAGCTATTCTAATGGCTTTACTCTTTCAGATGACAAATTTACTCTTGGCCAAGTACACAGGGATTGCACTAAAAGAAGTGGTGATGCATGGTAATGCTGTTCTCAAATCCAAATGTTCATTGGCAGGAATGAAATCCTGAGGCTACCCTAGAGCTAATAATTAATTAATTAATTAATTAATTAATTAATTTTTCAGAGCATCCAGGGCAAGAGGCACTCCAGAATTAAGACTCTTTGTTTTTTCCCATCACTCTTTCCACGATGCCAAAGCATTGCCACATGTTTCACGTGTTTCAAGGCTAGAGATTTTCATTTTAATTCTGGCCTTGCTGCTAATTATGTAAACTTGGATTAAATATAGTACCCTGCCACCAACCTCACTCTTGTTTGCTTCAATTCTCTATGAAACTCCAAGATCTTGTCCAGCTGTAAATCTTTATGCCTAATCATCTCGGGAACTGACCTTGATTACGTTAAGTGTGGTCTCCCTCACTTTTGGGGATGCGTGCTCAGCAAATGCAAAGTCATTCTGAAACCAACAGCTAAATGGGTATATTTGCCCTGACTCTCAAAGGACAAGGAGTGTACACAGTGCATTTGCTACAAATATCTCTCAGAGAACATATGAATAAATTTCAGAGCATGTAAGGTAATTCTATCCTCAATTTTTCTTCAGCTTGGTGTGCAAAATCCCATTCTGACAGATGACACCACCAAATGTGTGGGTAGAACAAACAAGGAACTGTATGACAGAAGAGAGCAGTACTTAAGATACAGCAAACACAAATAGAGAAGAAGGGGGAGAAAATGATACTAATGGTCTAAGAAAACCTAAATGCAAAGGGAACAGCCTACACTTAAATGGTAAGTTAAGGAAGCTTTCTGTAACTGCCTGACAGCATATCCTCTAAAGGAAACTAGTTACAAATCATCATTATAGCTGGTAGCACAGACTAGCAAAACAGTTCAGAGTAAAGGAAAATCTGGCAGAAACTGGAATACCAAAAATAGAAATAGAAATAATGACAATTTTACCAGAGGACAAAATGCTGTATTTCCTTTATTAGACTAACCCTGTAAGTTAACAGTGTGTATGCAGAGTAGATGTGATAGGAAGGCATTGGTATTCAGAACGCTTGTCATAGTCACATTTTAATCCAATCATGACACAAGTGAGAGAAATAGAGAAATTAGGAATGTATTAGAAGAAACAGAAAGAATTGGGCTTGTAAAATGTGACAAGTTTAAACTACTTATACTCCTAGCCCTTCTGTCATAGAAGCCTCACATTTATCTGTCTGAAACCACTGAGGACACTTGCTTTACCTACAAATAATAGACCAGCCACAATAACGGGCTTTGCCGGACTCGATATATAATGATAGATGAAATCTATTATGATACACATAATAGATAGTTTTAAAAAGTGATAATAACATCCTTTTTTGTCGGAATTCTTATTCGTTAACTAAGGAGGCAAAGAGAATAGATAAAATTACCATTTTATGCTCTAGAGAATTATAAAACTGTCATTTTGAAAATTAATTTCCTGGTGAGTTAGACATACTGTTATTAGTGTGAATGTTCTAAGAACATTACAAAAATAGTGGAACAAATGGATATCTAATAACTGAGAGAAATGATGACAATATATCAAGGTGTTTTTTTTTTTAACTAGGAACCATTATCTTATATTTTAAAACATATAGTTGTATCTTTCAAGTAAATTACAATATTTCTTGAACTGGAACTTCTAAATAACATGAAATATCCACCAAAAAATTCCTTTTTTTACCTTTTAAAGATATCTGCTATTCTTATTATCCAGCTAAGGCAAGAGTATGAGGATAAATAAACATGCTCATTAGCATTCCTTTGAAAGAAACATTAATTCCTAAATTTCTAGAAAAAGTTCTAAATATTTCAAGATTCTAACAGACATCAATAAATTATTCTCTAGGTAGGGGTTGATGATTTTCCATAAAGATTTAACTCAATTATAAAACAAAGGGAAATGGGAATTGTAATATTTTGCTCCGAGGAAACATAATTGGCTATAACTTGTATTTTTAATTGTTAAATACTTTCCTATAATCCTATGTGATTACTAGTTTTGCTTTTAAAATGTTTTGTAGGGAGTTTCCAAATCTGCTTTTAATGAAAGCAGCTGAATACTTATTAATTATCAAACCTCTCATCTTAGAACATTTAAGGTATAACACCATTATAACAAGTGTTTCATAATAATATGAAAAATTTAGACTTAGGTCACAGGGATTTAGAGTAAGGGTAAGAATAATGTTTGACCTTAACTGGGCCAAATACAAGGATTATATCCCCTTGAAATACCAACGATAAGTCCATGTAGCTGATTTGGCTGGATAGCTGCAAATGTGTTGGCTTCCTACAAATGTCTTTATTATTATCCATAATTTCACTGCAGCCTTCATCTATGAAATTTTCACAAATCTACCTTCCTGAATTAATTACTTAATTAAGTCAGAATAATATCTGTTAAGGGTGCAAACACTGCCTTTGATGGACCAATTGGTAGAGGTTTAGAAATGCTCCTCATCTTCACACTTATCAGATGGACTGGCATGTTTGACCTGTGACTGGAGGACAGTAAAAATTAGTCTGGTACAAACCTTATAATACGAACAAAGATCCTATGCTGGAGTTAGTGCTTTCAAGTTGACAAGGTGCAGGCACCAATTTTGTTGCAAAATGTGGGTGTGATTTTTGTGGCTAGGAGGACTTGGCAGCAAGTAATTTCATCAAGCCGAAATTTACTGTCAGGTTTTCTAGTAAGTACTGTAGATCCCAAATGAGAAGTAGAGAAAGAGAGAGAGAGGGAGAGACAAAGTTATATATGCTCTATATGCATTTTGCGTTTCACCTTTTGAGAGTACTTAGGGACAAAAATGTACTCCAAAGATGATGCCTGGCAGTGTTAGTTGTTTAAAAGTACATTTCACAAAGCTGAGATGCTAATTGGTAGAATATGTTTATTTAAGCATGACAGGGTTTGTTATACTAAAGCCTATACTAGGAAACAGATCCCAACTCTCCCTACTCCAATACATACACACAGCACATTCACTTGATTGTCAGTGGTAATATTTCAATATTTGGTCACATTAGTGATCATTCAAAGTAAAGTAAATAATGACAGTCCCTTTTTAGGAAAAAAATAACATACAAAGACCCTTGGATTCAGACATCAAAAGTTATTTTCATCACCCAAATTATTCTTTCTTTTTTCAGATTTATTTTTTTACTTTAGAGAGAGAGCAAGACATCGGGGAGGAGGGCACTGAGTGGGGAGGTGCAGAGGGAGAGGGAGAAGGAAAGAAGGAGACTCTGTGCTAAGTATGGAGCCCAATGCAGGGCTGTATCTCAGGACTAGGAGATCACGACCTGAGCTGAAATCAAGAGTTGGAAGCTTCACTGACTGAGCTCCAGGTGCCCCTAGAATTTTTCTTCCTTAATGAGATTTTGAACCTATATATATAAATTCCATTTGAAGTGTATTTTCCTCTCTTCCTTCTACCTCTTTACCTATGATAATATTCTGTGCCTTATACATTCTTTGCTAGCTTTAAAGTCTTCCATGACCTTCTTGGTCCCTGGAAATTATTGTCTTCTGATTACTTATAATAATCTTCTAACCTGCTCACATTTTCCATCAGATTACATTTGGTTTCCAATTGGATTAGAAGGCCCTCACAGGCAGGTGTCTCAAATGATCAATTAGTTCCTTAACTTCCCTCAAAGCATGTGTGGATTATCACATACACATATTAGATTTTCAACTTGTGGCTATTTGAAAAAATACCATATGGTATATAAGGCCTGTGTAAGGAGGAATAGATGATATTTCTGAACCATTGGCTTCTCAAACCCTGGCCAAACTGCTTAGGGAGCTAATTCTCCTCAGCAAATTGATGTTTATACAGCACACTGTAATAAAAGCATAGAGTTTTAATAGGAACTTAAAATATAAATACAAATGCAAATTATTTAACACTGGCAGAAAATGCTATTAAGAAGACCTTATAAATGGCTCAACGCTAAAGTAATGGGTCAGCATTAGAGTAATACTAAGGTATAGTGATCTAGAGAACTGGACTCTAGGTCATACTTGATCTCTTAATGGCCATGTGACTTTGGATGAAACAAATTTCCTGAGCTTCTATTCTCCAGTCTGCAAAAGCCAGATAATAAGAAGTGTGTTGCCTATCCTCTAGGGTTTTAAGTACCAAGTGATATAATATATGCAAAAGTACTTGTAAATCATACTATACTCTTGCTCTGTTAGGTATTATTTTGTGATACTTAGAGAAAAATATTCAGTGATTAGATCAGCAATGCTTTTTTTCTATGTCTTGTTACCAATTCTGAAGTATAGAAAAAACATTTTCCTCTCTGTTTCTCCAGTGCCTAACGGAATGCCAGATGTTCTACTGGAAACTATATAATTATACTTTCAATTAAATAATAAGTTAAACCAAACTTTGTCTCTGTTACATTGTGAGAGGACTCGGGGGAAAAAAAACACATATCATATGTTCACCTATCATTAAATCAGGGTTATAATCCACAACTTATTATTTTACATTAATAGACATGGCAATATTTGCTGGTATTCTTAAATATTGATACTAATCTCTTTGTAAGGATCACTTGCGAAATACTCCCAATTAGTTTGGGAGTCAGCAAATATTTTCTATAAGGGGATAGATAATAAATATTTCATGTTCAGTAAGCCACATAGTCTCTCACAACTACTCAATTCTGCCCTGCAGTGTGAAAACAGCTGTAGACACTATGTAACAAATGGGTGTGGCTGTGTTAGAATAAAACTTTATTTATAAATTCAGGGGTAATCCAAATTTGCTCCATGAAAATAGTTAGCTAGCCCTTGTTTAGTTCAACACATCATACTTACAACATAATAGATAAAAGTCAAAGAAATTTTAGCATACATAGAAAATATCAGTAAAAGCCTCAGCTCTCCTAGGTGAAAACACATAGAACAATAGCATAAAGGTGCACAGATTTAAACCATAGTTCTAATTTGGAATAGTCTGGAAATTTAATTTCAGTGTCTTTCAAAGTAAAGGGTGAATTCCCTGGGTGTGAGGTGGGGTGGGTTGGTACATGATCATTCATTAAGATTAGTTATAAAATATAAGAATTTCTATTTCATTCATTTGTGTATATAATATAATGTATCAAATATATTAGTATGGTCTTATATGCATTGTATTTATATAATTTACAAATAAGTATATACCCATTTTCAGGCATAGTGCCAGCATTTTTCAACTGATGTGGCAAGAGATTAAACAAAATTTGGAATCAATGGAACCTAGATAACCAATTAATTTTAATTTTCTCATTAACATGAATGAGTAATAGGAAAATTACAAGGAATATTGCCATCATAGTGAACCTGGCCGGCATAATTTTGAATGGTGAAATACCCTTCATGTGAGAGATAATGGAATTTATTTATAAGTGCTGGGGATATTTTTAAACACTCTAAGTTAGGAATAGCATTCAGGATCCTAAGCCTGAGGGTAAAAGATCAAGTTCTACATCGAAAGGCAGTGTTTCTGTTGGTCATTCAATTTTTTCTTGCTGAGAAATGAAAGACTTCCTGCAGTGCAATATGTCATGAAAGACCCAAGCAGGAGTGGGAGAAAGATGTTGACCATGGCTAAAGCCCACAAAGCAAGGTACAGGGTGGAAAGAGGAAATATTGGTAATGAATAAGGGTGCATGCATGTACACACACACACACACACACACACACACACACACACAGAGTCCTGCTGTTTGCTGAGTGGCATCAACTCCACAGTTGGGAAAGGATTTGGTGAAGCCATCATCTTACCCTGTAATTTTTTTAAAAAATAAGTTTTGTCTTATCAGTTTCTTTAGAGGTCATCAGTAATGTTTTTGAACGTTCTCCAAGGACATTTCAGAACCTGATGAACTGCCAACTTCTACTCATGAAAGGCTTGGCTTCATGAAATCTAATATGACATGTGGCTAAATATTTCTAGCTGTCTCTCTTATTGTTTACCCATCAGGTTAAAATAAACACGATGTTTCCAGCATAGAGGATTAAGGACAGTAAAATCCTGGAAGCATATTAAACAATCAATTGTGATCCTATTTGATGCCTACATGGTCAACTCAATGTATAGAAATCAATTGCTAGGATCTCAGAAAAACAATTCAAAAATGTATCTGATTCCAAATGTATAAGAACTGGCAAAGGGTTAGAGACATTGGCAGTGATGTGGGAAACAAAGGCAATAGAAAAGATTAAATTTCCTTTACTAGTACAGCCCATTGACAAGTCCTTGAAACAGGCAGGGTGACCTTCTGCTGGGACCTCAGCTGCTTCAGTGATGACATTATGCTAATGGCAAAAGACACTCTTAACCTGATTCCCCAGGATCCTGCAAATCTACTTTAAGCATATAGAAATTTCTTTGAAGCTCCCTTTATCTCTACCCACCCCCCAAGATACATGCTAGGAATCATCCTTCAAGCATGTGACCCACTGATAAACATCTGAAGGTCTCCTGACTGAAGGTTTACTAAACAATAATAAATGACATTTCCCTAACATTTGCTAGCCCCCCTCAGGGTCCTGGAAACCTTGTTTCTAAAATATCTGGGAGGTTTTTTTCTGTCCCTAAGCACCTCACAATCTGAAAGTATGTAATTGCCACCCCTCACAACTCAATGAACCTCTGTCTGCTTTCCTAATTCCCACCCTGACCTGCGCTCTTCACACCAAAGACTTCTCAAGAATTTTTTCTTGGCCATCAGCTCTAGAGCCCAACAACACTCCAAACCACATCATCATCACTTAATAAGGGCTGGCAAATGGACAAATTTCATAGTGATAAATGAAAATTCTAATACTAAAAGGCCCAATTATATCATTTCTATAAAGAAATGCTGTAGACTTATTTGCAATTTCAGGTCCATGTGACAACTTGGGTCTAAAAACAGTGCAGGACTCATCTATCATCACTACTCACCTAGGAGTTTGTTTCTCACAGTATCTTAGAAGTAGTAAGCAATAGAGCAATCTAACCATCTTCTCCTTTTCACTCTGATGACCACTAAAAGAAACTCCACATTTTGGAGCTCAGTCCTTAAACAGTAGTTCAAATTACTGCCTGCCTCAGTGGTATGGAAGTAAATCCATCTCAGATCTGAAAGAAAGGTGCTTGGCTTCACATCTCTGTCCTTTTCTAAATATGTCCAATGCTATAACCCACATTTTAGGCAAATGAAGAGCTTTTTGCTGGCTATGAGGTTTATTAAGTTTATTAAGTATTCATGTCCCATGACTACCTATTGAAGGGGTAAAGGATGAGACTGCCCAGAAATATGCCACTTTGGCAAAAAGATCATTTCAACTTAGAAGTAATTAAAAACCAAGCAGATGCAAGAAAAGCTTTCTGCCTCCCCCATAACTGCCTAAATTTACATTGGAAAGGAGAGTCTGCAACAGTGAAGAAAGCTATTAACAGAGACTTCTTTTTACCAAAGGAAATTATCTGCATAATAGAGCAACCTTGTTTTCCCCCCAAAATCCCTTTTTACCTTCTTGCTCAAGAGTTTTCTCCCCTTTGTATCCTCAGACCTCTACCCCTCTACTTAACTCAAATAAGTTTCTTGCTGCTTAATTGTCTTTGGAATCTCTTGTCTTTGTGGATTCCCCATAAGTACATGTATTATATTTCATTTTCTCCTGTCAATCTGTCTCATGTCAATTTGGTTCTAGTCCCTCAAGAAGGACCACAGACTAGAGCAAGGTTTCCTCCCCAACAATATAGGCACTCTGTTGAACAAATCAACTGCAGACCTTCAAACATCTCTCTAGCCTATTCTTTATTATATCTTGTTTAGGATAAAATAAATAAAAACACAATTTGTTGCAACTATTGCTTTTGATATGGGAAACAAAGGCAGAAGAAAAATTATTAAATTTCCTTACTACCTACAGCCCATTGACAAGTTCTTGAAACAGGTAAGGTGACATTTTTCTGGGGACTCAACTGCCTCTATGTTAATATTTTGCTAAGGACAAAAGGCAATCCTAGCCTGACTGCCTCCCGATTCTGCCAGTCTACTTTTTAACATATAAAAATTCCTTTGGCAGCTTTCTTTATCTCTAAACCCCCCAAGATACTTGTTCCCAATCATCCCCCAAGTATATCGCTCACCAAATATACATCTGAAGGATCTCATGACTCTGGTTTTATTAGACAGTAATAAATTACCTTTTTCCAACAATAGCTAGCCCCTTCAAGGTCCTGGAAAACTTGCCTCCAAGTTCCTTTGAGACATATGCTATCCCTAACCCCCACCAAACTTGAAAGTATATAATGGGCCCCTCCTTATGACCCCATTGCAGCTCTTTCTGCCCACAGGTCCTATCTCCATGCTTTAATAAAATCACCTTTTTGCAACAAAGCCATCTCAAGAATTCTTTCTTGGCCATTGCCTTCAAGCCCTACATCTTTCCTAGATCACTTTGAAAATGTCATTTCAATCTAGGAGGTTGTCTAGGTTTAAATCTAGAATCTATTCTTCATCATTTAAGTGGTCTTTCTAACTTTACAGCAGTTCTCATTTTTAGAGTGAGTAAACTGTGGTCTTTGACCTCTAAAGTGATTCAAACTTAACTGAGGCATTAGCAGTACTCTTTGCTAACCAATGGACTAACCTGTAGTGAGCCTTTTAAAGTTGCTAAGAGGGTCACCTGGGTGGCTCAGTTGGTTAAATGCATCTGCCCTTTGCTTGGGTCATGATCCCTGGGTCCTGGTATCAAGCCCTGAATTGGACTCCACGCTCAGTGGGAAGCCTACTTCACTCCCTCTGTCCCTGCCCCTTCTTGTGTTCCTTCTCTCACTGTCTCTCCCTCTCTCAAATAAATAAATAAAATCTTAAAAAAAAATAAGGTTGCTAGGAGAAATATTTTTAAGTAAAAAGCAAATCAACCAGCAAAATATAAAGCAAGCTCTTTTTTCCCTTAAAAAATGTGTAAAAAGTTATTTCTTTCTAGAAACTAAAAAATAATGTAATATATGATGTGGGAAACAAAGACAGAAGAAAAATTATTAAATTTCCTTACTACCTGCAGCCCATTGACTGGCCCTTGAGACATACAGAGCGACATTCCTCTAGGGACTCAATTGTCTCAATGTTGATACTTTGTTAAAGGCAAAAGACAAACTTAGCCTAACCCCCAAGACCTTGTAAGTCTATTTTTACATATAAAAATCCCTTTGGAAATTTCCTTTATCTCTATCCCCAAGATACATGTTGGCAATCATTCCCCAAGCACAAGGCCCACCGATACATACATCTGAAGGGTCTCATGACTGAGGTTTAATTAGACAGTAATAAATGACATTTCCAACAATAGCTAGCCCCCTCAAAGCCCTGGAAACCTTGCTTCCCAAATTCCTTAGATAATTTATGCTATCCCTCACCTCCTCCCAAATTGAAAGTATATAATGGGCCACTCCTCAGGACCCCAGTGGCTCGCTTTCTGCCCAGGAGTCCTGCCCCTCTGCTTTAATAAAACCACATATTTTGCACCTAAGATGTCTCAATAATTCTATCTTGGCTATTGGCTTCAAACCATAATGTCTTTTCCTACGTCAATGTATAAAATAGGGAGTTAGCAAAAAGTTATACCTTTTTAAAACTAAACTTTGTGCACACAGATGTATTTGTATTACACTAATTTTATGTTTAAATTTTTCTCCCAAATGGAAATGTTCATCTTCACTGCGTCGCAAAGATAGTATTAGGACTAAATTTTAGTCTCTAAAATTCTGAATTTACATAAAAGTAATACCTGCAAGTATTATTACTAGATGCTCCAATTATGCTAAGAAGTTTTTTTTTTTTAACAGCAACTATTAAAGATGTGGGCAAACTTTCTTCTTCATGTTGATCCTTTAGAGTGTAGTTTATTCATTATATCACTATAAATATAGCTTCCTATCAAACCCAAGCAGAGAGTTGTTAGGGAAGGAAGGGACTGAAAAGAAATCTAGTAACACTAAGAGACTAATATTGTAATAACTGTTCATCTGGAGTGCCATGAGAACTCTCCAAAATATCTCTTCACAGAACACCCAGAGGAAATTAAGTTCTCATCTTGCTTTGTAGGTAGAAATGAGTGATTCAATGTTTTATAACTGAATGTACTCCTAGAAAATGACTGCTTAGCATAACAATTATTATGAGATAAGCACTTGGAACCAGTGGAAAAACAAACAAGCATTTACTGTAAAGGAAAATAGCTTTACCTAAAATGTGTTACTTCATGGAAAAGTTTATAAATTTGGGGTTTCAATATAATAACTTCTCAAGTAAGTATAAAGTCCTCAGACGACAAATATAATCTACCTCTTTTGGAAAGTGTAAGTTTTTCCCAAGGTATAATCAAATGTATTTAGTATGTCAAAATATGTTTGCAATACCTTAGGATGAATTTCTTTTAGGCAGTACCGGGAATTCCAAAATTATGATTTGTATATTAATCCATCTATGACTTTATACTTTATTACTTATTCAACCAATATTTATTAAATAACTGGTAAGTAGACTACTTAGAAAATGCTGTTTGGAAGAGTAATATTTTTCTATGAATCAGTGCTATGTAAGGTTACATAGGGATGTATAAAATGAACTTTATACATACCAAAGTGCATTGTACCAGTAGAACACTTTCATCTTTTTCTAAACACCATAAATTTCCACAGGAAAACAAAATTGGAATTCCCAACTGTAATACAAGAACCAAATATACTTCCAAAAGAAGAAATTCTAAAATATATGAGATTTTCATACAGAGATACTTTAGTATACATCTTCTGATTTATAATCAGATGACAGGGAGAAAAGATTGGAAATCATACTCTCCTAGAAAATTCAAGCTATTCACTCCTGAAGTACAAAAACGGAGAAAAGAAGATATGGTCCCCATATCTTATTTGTCTCCTTTATTTCTATGTGAAAGTAATTCCTTAGGTCAATTTTATCTTCAGGAAGGGAAAAGAACTGGAGAACTACTGAACACAAGAAGTCTGAAAGGTGCAGATTGTGGTCAGGAATGTCTGACATTTACTAAAGTTAATCAACTTCGCTTAGTTTTCTGATAAAATAGATACAAAAATCTTACCTATCTATTTGTTTGAACTGTTGCCAGTATTAAATAATACATTATACATAAAGTGCTCAGCATAGTGGTTAATCACAGAATATACTCATTAAAGTTTAGCTATGAATGTGTATTGCATTTCTTTTCTGGTCTGCATTCCACCATCTGGAGTTGCATGATGGTGATGCACAACCTTGTGAATAAACTAAGAGCCACTGAATTATATACTTTAAAATGGCAAATTTCATTTTATGTAAATTGTTACTGTGTAGTATAGGTCAATAAAAACAAAAGAAACCAAAATAAGATTAGCTATGATTGTATTTATTATAATACACATTAAAAAATACAAAATATTTTGTACATGGAATAGAGATTTTATTTTCTGTCTTGAAATACTATGGCACACAAGTCTATAAAACACTTGACAGGGCACCTGGGTGACTCAGTAGGTTAGGCCTCTGCCTTCCACTCAGGTCATGATCTCAGGGTCTTGGAATCGAGGCCCCCTTCGGGCTCTCGGCTCAGCGGGGAGCCTGCTTCCCCCTCTCTCTGTACCTGCCTCTCTGCCTACTTGTGATCTCTCTCTCTGTCAAATAAAAAATAAAATCTTTAAGGAAAAAAAAACTTGATATAGCTAATTGCTAGCATAATTTTGAATTCTTTGTTATACCATAATGTATAATAATGGTGAGTAGGGAAAGCAACAGAAAGGTTTAGATAAATGGAGTGATAAAAGATGATAAAGTTGATAAGCTTTTTTTAACTGCTGAGATTTTATGATTTAGGTGAATAAATACATATACATTAGGTTAAAAAATAGGCAATACTGAAGAATACAAAATAAGATATGGCATAGCTTCCAATCTAACTAAGCCATTTTTAGCGAAGTCAGCATTGGAAAGTTGGTAATTCAGTCATTATAATTATTTGGAATTCAGCTTTTACCAGAGCTAAATTCTAACTTCTCCAAACATAATAAATGAATGACCTTGGATAAAATAAGTTGGTTCAGTATACTTCCTTCTTCTGACTAGTCATATGGAGATTATGCTTCTTGAGATACATTCTGTGAACCTTAATTCTCTTTCCCTCCCTCTTCGGCAATGTCTTCAGTGATGATTATATCTGTATTTTCAATTGACATCCAATCATTTTATATTGTAACAGTCTTCTTCCCCAATCACACTACAAGGAACATGAGGTTCATATATTCATTGCTAAATAAGTTATTAATTAATCTATGTGGTATATGGATATTTACTGAGTACTCTTTGTGTGTCAGATATCAATAAAAGTAGAATATCCAATAGTAAAACCAAGTTTCTGATTTCTGGTCAGGGCTGATTCTGCCTCCCCTCAGTGCCCCTTGAGATATACAAGGTTATTCTTTATTAAAATAACTTTGATTGGGGTCAGAGCATTACAAGAAAAGAAAATTCATGAAAGTGTTTTAATCTATATCCCTTAGACATATTATTATAACTTAACATTTGATAAAGGAGGCTAAATTCTTTAATATCTTTCAAACTTTGAAGGAAAATAAAAGGACCTCTTTTTCAGTCTACATACAAAGTGTGAACTAGGCTGGGGAAAATATAACTCAGTAAAGTCTAATACTTCAAGAGCAGAACCATCATACTTTTGACTGCATGAGCTATTGACCTTCTACTTCAAAAATAAAATGCAATCTAAAAGATGTTGAAAAAATATTTCAAATTAAAAGTGATTGATTAAATACTCCATTATTTAGATCTCTTTCTCTCTGTGTGTCTTTTTAAACATGACAAGGTATGCCAGCACATGCAGAGAGTGAAGGAAACTAGTTACAAGTTTAAAGAAATTGTTCAGTTGTCTTATTGGGAATTCAAGGACAGTTCAGAACCCTGCTTCTGACTAAAACTGAGTGTATGTACCTAATATAGTAGAGATGCCAACCTCAGTATCTGTTATTTCACTCTTTAAAATCTGCTTTTCATTTTCCAAATTTGGAGAAATTTAGGGTTGTTCTATAAAACTGTGTTGAAATCTAAACTCATTTGACAGATAATTTAGTCTTTCTTCATTCTAGCAGAAATTTAAGAACATTTGGAAGTAACTAGAATAGCATGTTCACCAAGTACCATAATCATTCAGGGCAAAATCTGCAATAGTAAATCTCTTAAAACTCTGAGGAAATGAAGCCATGAAATAAGATATTAAAAACCTTATTTTGATTGTTTTTAGTTAGCTCTTTGCATTTACTATTAAACTAACAAACAAAGAAACAAAAAGAGTTTCAGTATATGGGAAGTACCAAGCTATTCACAAGCAGCTCAAAGCCCATCCACCAAGAGCTAGACAATATCAAATAAATGATGGAAGTTTTAGAAAGCAGGCTTTGTAAATATTGCATTTAACTGATTCTAAGATACAAAGTTTTTTCACATGTTAACAACTCTCAAAGTGGCATTTTTACAGTCAATTATTTAAAGATTTATTTATTTATTTGAGAAAGAGAGAAGTGAGAGCATGAGCAGGGAGAGGGGCAGAAGCAGAGAAAGAGATAATCCATAAGCAGACTCTCCACTGAGTGCATAGCCCTACAATGGGCTAGATCCCATTACCCTGAGATTGTGACCTGAGCTGAAACCAAGAGTCGACTGCTTAACTGACTGAGACACACAGGCACCCCTCAATTTTATCTTTAAATGGTATTTTTATTTCTTAGTGGGATATAGAAATTGCTGCATCATAAACCACCATGTTCTTTTATATAGAATAATTTATGTCATACACAAATCTACACAAAAATAAACAAACATAGATAGATAGATAGATAGATAGATGATTTTCCCCCTAAAACTATCCAAAGAAAAATGTTTATACAGAACATTTCATTGGTTTATACAGAACAAGAGACAGTAGAGTTTGATTTCCTAATGGGAAAAAAACTCAATGAACTACAATAAAAATGCATAGACCATAAAAAATTATGTGAGACCTGACCTGGAATTTAGGATTTACGGGAGGTATTTAGATACTTTTTATTAATTACCGCATACTTAGAAAGAATCTTTTAACTTCTCTCTTCTGTAAAATTCAAGTAATTATTTTTGTCTCTCTGGCAAGACTGGGATGTCCCAATAGTAAAAGGAAAATTATTTGAAAGTGTTTCATTGAGAAGAGTTAATTATTGTAGGTACTATATTTAGAATGTATCCCTCTATTGACCAATTCAGTAGTGTTCAGTACCAGAAATTGATTTTGCAATTGTTTTGAAGATAGTGGCAAATAGTGTTATAAGTGGAAATAGAAAGCAGACCTTCCAAATTCAATGGTGAACATTTCTTCCTAAAATAGAAACATAAAATATTTGTTCATTTTGATTGATATCATAATGTATCATAACCCAAATATTTTTCAGTTCATTAAAAATAATTGAGATTTGTAATTGTCAAATATAAGTTAATTAAAAGATAGGTGTTTATAAAAAATAATCATTTTTAGAGTAATTGATTTGTAGACTTTCTAGGAACAATCAGAAAACAGAGCCATTTATTATTAAGACTGCTACAGATTATGATAATATAATCATATTTTCTTCATAAAAAATACTTATCTCTCATTTTCCTAGAAAGGCAGGGAAGGCATCCAAATTATTCAAAAGTAGTGTCATCATTAAGGAACAAGTTCAAAAGATGTTGGTTAGCACGGCCTATCCTTTTTATCCTCACTGGAAATTACTAACTGATCCTTTACAAGATCACTCTTAATGACCTTGGCTTCACAGTAATGTTCTAATATAAGGTTTATGAGAGTCTACATCTCTTAGGGTCTATAATGAGATGATAAATTTTGGTCTTGATTCCTGATCACAGGTCAAAGACCAAGGAAATGCTGTTAAAGGCAAAACCATCTAAAGCATATTCTGCCAGAGTTCCCTTCAAAGTGGTAAAGATGGCATACAGCTTCAGGAAATAGCCATCTCTGTCATCCATCTATGCCTCATGTAAAACACTGGCATAAGAAGCACTGGTTGTATGCCAAGCAAAAAATCAGGTTATATGTCTGCATGAAATGTCAATTTGGATATTAAATTACTTTCTGTTTTCATTATTGTTGGGTGAATTCTAGGCATTGCACATACAAACTTTCGAATTCAGAAATAAGTGAGCACCTATACTTGACAGGGAATTGTAGACCAATTTTTTGTTTTAAGATTTTATTTATTTATTTGACAGAGAGAGAGATCACAAGTAGGCAGAGAGGCAGGCAGAGAGGCAGGCAGAGAGAGGGGGGAAGCAGGCTCCCTGCTGAATAAAAAGCCCCATGGAGGGCTTGATTCTAACACCCTGAGATCATGACCTGAGCTGAAGGCAGAAGCTTAACCTACTGAGCCACCCAGACACCCTGTAGACCAATCTCTTATTTACAAAACCACCCCATCTCCGACTGTATCACTGAAGTAATTTTCTGCTAGCAAATACTGCAACTGGTTGACGTCACAAAATATTATTGTCAAAGATATTTATAATTAGAGACTTAGAAAGCTTTATTATTTGTCAAAAGGTATCCTATAAAAATTTGCAAATTTTAAAGATTATTTAAAATGTATTTCTCTAGGGGTGCCTGGGTTGCTCAGTCAGTTCAGCAACTGCCTTCGTCTCTGGTCATGATTCTAGGGTCCTGGGATCAAGCCCTGCGTCGGAGGTCCCTGCTCAGTGGGGAGTCTGCTTCTCTCTTCCTCTGTCCTTCCCCCTGCTTATGCTCTCTTTCTCAAATAAATAAATAAAATATTTAAAAAAATTAAATGTATTTCTCTAACTCTTCCAGACTTGTGGGATTGGCTGACCCCCCCCCCGTTTTTTTTTAAGATTTATTTACTTATTATTTGAGATAGGGTGGAGGGGAGAGTGAGGCAGAAGGGGCAGAAGGAGAGGGAGTGAAAGAATCTCAAACTGACTCCCTGCTGAGCAGAGTCAGACATGGGGCTCAATCTCATGACCCTGAGATCATGACCTGAGTTGAAATCAAGAGTCAGATGTCCAACTGACTAAGCCACCGAGGCACTCCTAGTATAGGCAGCCTTGGTTTTAATATTTTACTCCTTCCATCTTTGTATTTATCTTAGTTTTATAAGTTTTCCTTCTTTTCTTATATATGAATATTCTTAGTAAATTTCAATGGGACTTATTTGATGATTTTAATATAAAATTCTTATGGGACTTATGATGATTATTAAAATCATTATGATGATTATTAAAATTACTCACAAAGCAGAGTCATTGGATGTTGAATGAAAACAACAAAATAAAATCTTAAAAAAAAAAAAAAAGGCGCCTGGGTGGCTCAGTGGGTTAAGGCCTCTGCCTTTGGCTCGGGTGGTGGTCCCAGGGTCCTGGGATCGAGCCTCACATCAGGCTCTCTGCTCCGCGGGAGAGCCTGCTTCCTCCTCTCTCTCCCTGCCTGCCTCTCTTGCCTACTTGTGATCTCTGTCTATCAAATAGATAAATAAAATCTTAAAAAAAAAAAAGAACAACAGAGGGTCCTTAGCATAAATTTGATGGATTTTTCCAATTCTTAGAACTGCTTTGAGACAAGGCATTGAAATCAATCTCATACCTTTTTTCTTCTTAAACAATCATTTATGTCTTAGACAAATCCATGTAAGAGACCACGGCACAAAATAAAATCACTTAAAAAAAAAAAAAAGAGAGAGAGAGAGAGTTTATTTTTTTCTGAAAGAGGGCAGGATAATTGTCCAGAAAAACACATTATCTTATTTCCCATTTCTGACATTAGTCCCTGCTGTCACCTGGAGACATACCATATCTATAATCATGTTTGCTTTATGTAAAACATCAGGCTGCAAAGCTTGACTTCTCAATAGGAATTGCAGTAAGAAATTAAAATAATGGCTCTCATGGCAAAAGACTGCTGTGATGACAGTAAGCTAATTTTCCAGGCCTGAGAATTTCAGAAAATGTTTTGACAATTAACAGTGAAAATCTTTCATCCTTATTTCACTCTTACACTAAGTGCCAGTTTTTTATGCATTTGTAATCATGGACTTCTTCAAATGCAAGAATATTAGCATTACTGATTTGTTTTCCATTATCACGTAAAGACTCCTTACACTTTAGAGTGTCCTATGGACTGGTTTAAGATTCATTACAATATCAATAAACCTCAGAACAGAGTATTGTAAGCCCAAGGTTTCAGCATAGAAATTTGAAGAAAACAAAAAAAAAAATTGCACAATCTACAAAGAGGAAAGAGGCGTAGGTGAGATATTCTGTCATTCTGCTGTTTCTAAACAAAATCATGTATGAAGTCTCATACTGACACTTCAAATAGTAGAGGAATGCTTTCACTTTAATGGATTTAACTTGATATATTCTCTTTTTGCAATGCTAAATCTGAAAAACACAGGAAAATATAAGGTAAAAGTGCATAATACCCTACAGATGGAGCATAAAAGAGTATTTCAGTATTTTATCCTAGAGTCTGGAAATTTCTTTTAGGAATCATTAATTGTCCCTTCACAATCATTAATTGTATTTTACTTCACAACATATGAGTGTGTATAATTCACATGATACTTGGATGTCACCTCTGATAATCATTGAAATGCAACATTGGGGGGGGGGAAGAAAACAAGGAAAAAAAAAACCCACTAGATCAGCCATACTGACATGAATACAGTCTTACCCTTCTCATTACTCATGACCACCCACTGCAATCCAACACAGAAAACTAGCCAGTGATTTCTTCTCTATGTAAAAGAGTACATGAACATGACATCTAGACAAGAATGAAAACTGAGTTTACATGCATAGACTTTATTAATCTAATGCATGGAACACAAAAGTGTTAATCTGGATCATTTTAAAATAAAATTTACAGTGATTATGTGTTGTGTGATAGTTAGCCATAATTAGTCAGCAGTTCCTATGAGTTACTATAGAAGCATTATTTTTATACAGCCAAAATGTGTTTTCTCATATTAATTAATAAATGTATTAATGTATGTATAAATGTATGATAGTAGATAGGGTTCTTATTTTTTTTAAGATTGAATTATTTATTTTAGAGAGAGAGAATACGAGGGGCGGGGCAAGAGGAGAAGGAGAGAAGGAATCTCAAGCAAACTCCCTACTGAATGTAGAGTCCAATGCCAGGTTCCATCCAACAACATTGAGAGCATGGCTTGAGCTAAAACCAAAAGTTGATGCTTAACCGACTGAACCACTCAGGTACCCTGATAGTAGTTCAGGTTTTTTATAGCCATTGTCCTCGTCTACACATACCTCTGACATTTGAACATAGTAAAGCACAAAAGTCATGCATGCTTCTTCTTACCCAGGAATCAGTGATTCTTTTCCCAAAATGCCCAGTCTCTCATGCTTACTGTTGCCATCTATGAAGTCATTTTATCTATCCTATCTTGTATGCCTTCTGTACCTCCCTCTCCCTTACATTTACACCAAGGGAACCTTGAATTGCAACGGATGTTCAGGAAGCTGATAGCAGTAGAGTTGAAGATTGACCATTTTCATCATTTAACAGCATAAGCACCTTGAACAAAGGGGGAACTCTAATACAGATATTAATGTCTTCTCTTCTAGGCTACATTACTGGAATTTTGGACATATAGGATGATAGGAAAAGTTATTAAGAAATGGGTTGATATGTAGGTTATGTGACAATTCTCTTTTAGCTTTATTATTGAATGCAAAAAAACTCAAGTGGTGAAAAGTATTCCCCATACATCACCCCTTTTCTCCAACTGACTGAAAACAGCTGCTCATGAAAGATACTTCTTGTTCTGTGTGGGCATGTGCTGTCACATCTGAATAGCAACAGGTGGCAGTGTTTTCCTGTGTCACACCTTTCTCAGTCTCGCTGAGTGAAAGTAGAGGGTAGAATACCATTTTGTTCTAGGAAAAAGACTCTGGTCACTTTAAGAAGCTTTCCTTCTTTCACCAGTTTATATATTCCAAATTTAAACCCTTAGAATGTCCAAGTACTGAGCTATTCTCTCAACTTTATGGATGGAAAAAATTACACATTTAAAAAGTAAATAACTTATGCAAAGGCTTGCAGGCAGTAAGGTGCAATACTGAGATTTAAAATCTGAACTATGATTACATAGTTAAAGATCAATGATTTTCCACTTCACTATATTTCAGCAGCCACTACAGTATCTCACTCATTCTTTTTCAGATTAAAAAATAGAGTAAGTAAGTCAAATTTCATAGACAGCAAATCCACTGAGCTAGCATGATGAGTGTATTCTCTTTCAATGTGATCATCTACTGGAACACTTAAAACTGTGTTCAGTTACATAAACATATAATAGCAGTGTCATAATTTCTTTAATAAATGCTTTTACTCTAGATTTCCATAGATGTTCATTGAGGCTAGTAGCTTTCATTATGATTTTAATGTCAGGGTTATATTTTGAAACGCAGTATACTTGTTAAGAACACGGGGCTCAAATTCAGATCTATTTCCTGAGTCCAAATTCCAGAGCAGCTACTTAAAAGTAGTGTAAATTTCTGCAAATTTATCTGTGCCTCAGTTTTCTCATCTGTAAAATCGGAATAAAAATAGTATGCTCCAATACAATTAGTAGAAATTAAATAGCGTAATATATGTTAATCCCTCAATTTATAGTAAATACTATTCTTTTTAAGTGAGAAAGAGAAGAGTGTGCATAAGGTTTGAAGGGGAGGACGGGCAGAGGGAGGGAGAGAATCTCAAGCAGTCTCCCCACCCAGCATGGGACCTGATCTGAGGTTAGGTCTCACAACCTTGAGATAATGACCAGAACTGAAATCAGGAGTTGGACGCTTAACTGACTGAGTCCCCAGGTACCCCAGTAGATATTATTTCAAATTTGTTATTATTATTTTTAAATTTTAAAAATTTGTGATTATATGGTAAGATTATTTGGGGTTTCTTGCCATGCTCTCTAGAAATAAATAATACTTTGGATGATTTATTTCATATCATTTGTAATGTCCACTTGATAGGTCTGTACTAAGCAAATGAGTAGTAAACGCAAAAGTCAAATGACAATGGGCTCACAGTCCTTAGAGTTCTGTGGTTATCTTAGCATGCTGAGCCTTCTTTTTTTTAGTAATAAAAGATCATGGAATTGGGACAATTCTCATGCAATGTCTTAAAGATGCCAAACTTACCAATTTCTGATTGTTAAAAGAAGGGTGGGTAGAATTATGATTAAAAAGAGAGATTTGAAAGGCTCGGGACGTCTGGGTGGCTCAGTTGGTTGGATGACTGTCTTTGGCTCAGGTCATGATCCCGGAGTTCCGGGATCGAGTCCCGCACTGGGCTCCCGGCTCCCCAGGGAGTCTGCTTCTCCCTCTGACCTTCTCTTCGCTCATGCTCTCTCTCAAATAAACAAATAAAAATCTTAAAAAAAAAAAAAGAAAGGCTCTTCACTAGAAGTAATTTATAAGACTAAACAGGGTATTGTGGGTAAATTAGTATAGTACATACTGTGGGCTCCATAATCTACTGATGTATACTAGTATATTGAAGTGTCTGAGAATTCATCCAGGATATAAACATGTGTAACTGTTTTTTTAAAGCCAGCTTTTTCCAAATGTACGTGTGCTGTGTGTGGGTTTATGTGTGTGCAAACTTTAACTAGCAATATTTATTAACTACTCTTCAGAAGGACACATTTTGGGAAATGTTCCTTAGTTTAGATTTAATTCTACCATTGGACAGATGGGTTTTCCTGAAGAATGAAGTAGAAAATGGTAAACAACAACAAACTGAGAATTTGCTTAGTGTACAACATTTCAATAAGCACCTTTGATATAATCATCTTACTAAATACTCATAGCAACCCAAAGTTTATGTACCATCATTATTCTTAATTCATAGATGAAGAAATTGAGAACAGAATATTTAAATACCCATCTTAAGGTCAGATGGCAAGTAAGAAGTAGAATTTGGACCCACACAGTCTGGCTGTAAAGCCGACACTGAGCTGTATTATTTCTGCAGGCATGGAAGACAAGTTGTAGAAGAAGTGGTGTGATGGACTGGACATTCAGGGAAGTATGATCTCAGAGCTGGCTATCTGAAGGAAGGGAGGAAGCATCAGGCATGGGATCATAATGAGAATGTAATAGATTTTTGAAATTCTGAGAGTCCCTGAGACTAGCTATTATTTATAGTTTTAATACTAGTGAGAAACAAATTTAAAAAATTTAAAAAAGATATACAGATTTAATAGTCGCACATGGGGAAGGGAAAAAAAGGAATAGATATATAGAGAGTGCTTAAGTGCATCCTAAGTGCCATGCATCTTTTCATCACTGGCATGAATTATTCCCTGTTTTCCCTTGTAAACCTACTTACAAGATAGGGATAATTTTGTTTATTTTGTAGAAGAGGAAATTAAGGCTGAAAACTATTAGGCCACTTGCCCTTGAGTCAAATAATAAAGACAACATAGAGGTGGCTTTGAAATTTGGAAGGACTGATTGAAAAATTTCCCCTGTAACAGTCTGAGAAAGTGGAGTATATAGGAGATCGTGCTTGACTCATGAGTGAGAGGAATCCCAAGAAGAGGAGTAAGTGTTAGCAGCCTACAAAGGAAGTAAAAATGGTTTTCTTACTAGATTGGCTGAAAGTAAAGAAGAGGGATGTGTAAAACACTTAGGTGAAGAAGAAGAAAAAAGACTCTCTTTCAGCAGATAGAATGCAGAAAAGGCACCCAAATCTGTAGAAATAAATTGCAGCATGATAGTCCTTTCCTCTAGCTGGTGCAGCATCACCCCAGGACACACTGTCTGGGACATAGAGCATAGCTGGTATCTCAGCTTTCCTCCTCACCTAGATGCCTTGCAAAAGGGCACAGCCTGAACAACCATAAGAAGTATCCTTGGACATGGGGAGCCATACTTAATATTGACATGTGAACCCAACGCTTTAACCATAGAAAAACTGGTTTTCCATGATAGACTTCTTGTTGCCTTTGTTTCATATTACATAGCTAGCTTTACATTTACTATAGATGCTGTGCACAGCTCCTACTGCTTTCTCCTATATGGCATATTTTAAGGTTGAGAGCAACCACAGGAAAATGAAAGCTGATCTTATATTGGAAAACTTATTGTGCAATGGAAAAATGACCTCAAACGTGCTCAGTAAAAGTTATATAAAATCATAAATCCTAGCCCCAGCTGCAGTGTATTAGAGACTACACATTACATCTATAAATAATTGTAAACCCATTCTGGGTATGATTTTAGGTGCTATAAGAGACAGCTTTGGAAGCACATATTTAAAGCATTACGGCCAATGCCCTAGCTGCAAGGAAGGCAAGTCACATATCACTTAACCAATCATACACCTGCTACAGTTTATAGATGTGCTTAAAAAGAAGCACCTTTGTAATTTACGTTTCAATATTATTTTATATTTAATATATATTATATCTTAACATATAATTTATTGAATTTTTACCTATTCGGTTTAATAAATACAAGTGCATATAAGAATATATTTTGAGTTATGTTACATTCTTTGTTTCCTGTAGTTTGATTGCATGACAAGTTTGCTTTTTATGTCTTATAAAATCTTCACTCAGACTTTCTCTTTGTCTCATTTTTACAATACTCATTATTTCCTGAAACTCACACTGGATCAAGCTATTTCATCTAAAATTTGCCATAGATCCTTCAATATATTCTGCTGCCTGGAGTACTAAATTTGATGAAACATTCCTCGTGAGTAGAAAACGAAAACAACTGTAAACAAAAATCAGAAAGAGAAAGCTTCAGATTACTACTGGAATGGTGTCAATATTAAAAGAATACTGTTTATTATTAATAAAGAATCCCTAAAACTAATCTCAATATTATTATAATGCTTATTAAATCAGAAACACAGAACAGGTCACAATAGCTACCCTTTTTTGATAGTTTATTATCATAATTATTTATACTAAAAAAGTTAATAAAACGTGAATAAAATCCATAACTTATGTACAATTTTTTTAAGTAAGTTCCATGGCCAGTTTGGAGTCCAATGCAGAGCTTGAATTTATAACCCTCGGACTGAGATCTAAACTAAGATTAAGAGTCTGATGCTCAACCAACTGAGCCACCCAGGTGCCCCAACTGATCTATAATCTTATCCTCAAGACTTCAGCTGTCTCCATAGATACTTTCTGTAGATATATAGTGGTATTTGTGCTAGTATGATCCATCAATAGCTACCACTTCCCTTTGACAAATGTCCTGCTTATTCCATAAGCACTTCAAAATGACTATTAAGGAAATTTTTCTATTTCATTAAAAAAACAAGTTTTCAAAACTATACTTATAAAGTATCAGAGAGAAAATATAATACTTATATTTTAGTCAAGTTCTTGTAAAGGAGAAGCAACTCATTAAGTAAATCATCATTTTTTCCTAATTACTCCAAACATTTCATATCTTTTTAAATAATAATTACACATTCATTCCTTCATGTATTCCTTTAACAGTCTTTCTTCTTATTATTTTTCTTTTCTTTTTTTTTTTCTTTCATAGGCTCCATGGCCAGCATGGTGCTCAATGTGGGTCTTGAACTCACAACCCTGAGATCAAGACCTGAGCTGAGATCAAGAGCTGGACACTTAACCAAATGAGCCACTCAGATACCCCTTCAATAATCTTTCTTAAACACCCATTTTGTGTCAGATGTTCAGAAGAATAAGAATAGGACCTGACTTTTTGAAACAAATTAAACAAAAAATTAGAATTCAATAATGTAACTAACATGATAAAGGGATTAAAAAGTGTTGAGGGAATGTGCTGACCTATAATAACTGGGGGAGAAGAGAAAGGCTAACAAGAAGCACACATCTTAGACTGGTTTTCAAGGAGTTTTCACTTACCAAGCACTAATATCTGCACATGCTTTTAGTTACTCTTTAATATCTTTTGTATTTTTAATTTTACTTTTTAATACTTAGTTACTTTTTAATATCTTTTAATGTCTTCTTATTTCAAGTAAAGCTAGAATTGTCTATGGCCATACCACCCCGAACGCACCCAATCTCATCAAGTATAGCTAGAATTACTTCTTCATAAATATGTATACATTTCCTGTTTGATACACTTTTCTTCATTAAAACCAGGGACATGGGATCCACATTGTCAAGATTATTGCATTGAGGGGCACCTGGGTGGCTCAGTGGGTTAAAGCCTTTGTCTTCAGCTCAGGTCATGGTATCAGGGTCCTGGGATCAGGCCCCACATTGGGCTCTCTGCTCAGCAGGGAGCCTGCTTCCCCTTCTCTCTCTGCCTACTTGTGATCTCTCTGTCAAAATAAATTTAAAAAATTAAAAAAAAAAGATTACTGCATTGGATTATAGTGCTTACTTTATACCAAATTATAATTTTTATAAATACTTTAACAGCATTGTAGTCAGATGAACTTAAAAGTAAATAAATGAACAAAAACACCATTGCACCACAGTTTAGTTAGTAAAGAATAGTAGCAAAATTTCACCCCAAATATCTGGGTCAAAATGGAAACTACCCAGGTACCTCGTTAGACAAAGGGAATTATTGTTACATTCTTGTGTTTTTGTCTTATGCATCATTCTGAGACACTCAAGAGGAAGGTTTAAGTGTCCATTGTCCCTCTGTTTCTTCGCCCACACTGATTCTAGTGGATCTTCTCTTCCTCCTCGTCCCAAATGGAACTCTAGAGTCTAAAGGAAACTAATTTTTACTTGAACTGGAATCAGGATTGGTCCATCCCTCTTCTACATAGCAATTTATCGCATTTTTGCTTGTGTTCTTAAGAATTTAGATAAATTAAAAGTGAAATTATAGAAACTAATATAACATTGTATGTTAACTAACTGGAATTAAAATAAAAACCTCAAAAAAGTGGAATAATAGAATTTAATGACTAGATAGATACTTTAAAAATATCTACTTTATCTCTCTCCACACATACACACACACACACACGTAATAGAATAGAGATCTATAATAATAAATACCATAAATTTTATGGTATTGATAATTATAAACTTCAGGCAATACCACTTAAGGAACTCATTATTAAATGTATTAAAGTATTAAAAGTATTAAGTATTTAATTAAAATTAAATTAAATATGTTTATATATAAAATATTACATTAAATATAATACAGAAGTATTAAAACAATTGCAAAATTATTAATATAAAATTAGTAAATAACTAATTATTAAAATAGCTATAGTTTGCCATGGTAGTTGTATATATGTCATTTTAAAAAATGCAAAAGAAAATTGGGTATGTCACTTACCTATTATATTTTTTTAAGTGAACATTTAGGTATACAACAAGATTTTTTTAAGGTGTAGAGTGTGATGATTTAATTTGCATATACATGATGAAAAGTCCACCACAATTAAGTTAATTGATGCATTCATCACCTTGCATTGTTGCCATTTTTTGTGTGCGGCGACAACTTTTAAGATCTACTGCCTTTTATATGTGCCATTTATCAGTTATTTTATAACAAAATTTTTGATCTTTGTTTTCCAGTCTATTTATCCAGAACTCATTATTTTGACCTCAAAGTTAATACAATAAAATATTGAAAATTGTTTGTTTAAAAATACTTTTAAATCCAACATGTAGATGGAATCATTCAAAGGTTTTTTGTTGTTGTTGTTGTTGTTGTTGTTGTTTTTAATTCAAAGTCTAAGAAACAAAAGAATTATACTTGGCACAGACTATGATTTGTTCCTGCTTGTCTCATTTCTTGTAACATGTTCCAGCCATAATTATTTCTTGGCACCTGCATCATGCATTCCAACTATTTAATGTCTTTGCATACTCTGGGCCTTCAGAATACATTTTCCTCCCCTTATATGTCTGGAAAACTCCTCCTAATCATGTTTCAAATAGCAGTTCAATTAGTGCCTCCTCTGAAATATCTTTCCTGAGCCCAAGCCTCCCTTCTATATTCCCAAGTACCTGCAGTATAACTGAAATAGCACTACATAAGTTATTTTTTTTTTAAAGATTTTATTTATTTATTTGACAGACAGAGATCACAAGTAGGCAGAGAGGGAGGCAGAGAGAGAGGAGGAAGCAGGCTCCCTGCTGAGCAGAGAGCCCGATGCGGGGCTCGATCCCAGGACCCTGGGATCATGACCCGAGCTGAAGGCAGCGGCTTCAACCCACTGAGCCACCCAGGCGCCCCTACATAAGTTATTTTATTCCGGAAGTTTCTTCTATGTTCCATTGGACTGAGGAGTCCTTGAGGACAGGGTTTGTTTGCTAGTTTTTTTTTTTTAATTTTGTTTTTTCTAATGCCTACCAAAGTACTCTATCCATTAGGCACTAAGATAGCTTTGGCAGAGTAATATTAGTTAATGACCTATATTTTGAAAACCACAGTACATTTAATCATAAAGTGAACATTAATACCATTATCAAAGCATGCTGTTAACTACCCAGCCCATTTTACTCTATAGTTTACTCTATAGATGATGTAACACATTTTCAAATTAGATTAGCTAGACCGTTAGGCAAAAGCTAAATAGAGGGAAGAATGTCATTCCTTCAGCAGACGTGTGTATGGTAAGAAGTACATGGGATTAGAAGGCAAGAAGACAAGAGTCTTGTCTCTCCCCTTTTTATCCATCCTTTATATGACTCTCTGTTTCTTCATCTTTAGATGAAGGGGTTAACCTACATGGGTCCTCAGTGTTTGCAGCTCTGTGGTCTTGACAATGATTAATTTGCTCATCTTTTACTCTCTCTGCCAACCTGTGTTTGCCAGTTTGCTAGTTTCTAAACCTTAATGTTGTCAATATAAAAAATATATGAACATGTTAGTTATTAACATGATAGTTAGTTATTAACATGATATTCTCACATGAGAAGCTCCTAAAATACTGACCAATATTTTCATAACAAAAACAGTACAACAGAAAACAAAGTGTGGTTACTCAGGGCCGTACTTGGATGGATGCACCACTATTTTAGGGCGTCACTATGAAAGCAGAAGTCTTCAAGACTCCTGGCAGCAGGAGAAAGGAACAAAGAAACTTTTACATTCCACTTTAAATGCCATTACCTGGAAATGGCACACAACACCTCCACTCACATCTTATTGACCAAAATAAATCTCATAGCCACAAATAACTACAACTAACTACAAGGGGATGAGTGCTCAAAAAAAGAAGGGAATCTTGGCTTATCACATAGTATTTAAAAAAAAATACATTTTTTTTGTAATCTGCTTGCTCTTTTCTTAACTTTATTTGTGCATATTATTCTATGACATTCAATAAAATTCTACATTGTTTCCAATATATTTTTGAATTTGAATTTATAAAGGGACCACAAATATTCCAGTAAGAGTTCTCCGCTACCACTACTTCATGCAGAAAATTAGGTTGGTTCTTATTTTTCAATAACATAACACAAGGCTCTAAGTCCCCCTTAACTGAAATTTTGAAGTCAAGGATAATGCACAACTATTTTAATTATTTTAAGATTTTATTTTATTTTTTTTTTAAATAATCTCTACACCTAAGTTAGTGTTTGAACTCATAACCCTGAGACTAGGAGTCACATGCTCTACTGACAGTCAGCCAAGTGCCCTAAAGATAATCCAAATTTCTTTTTTTTTCAGTAAGACTGTTTAGTTTGCCTCCAGAAAGTTACCAATTTAATAATTTATTGACCACACTGATGTTTGCAGTCTACCTACAAAAATGAGAAACCAATCTATTAGGTCAAAAGTTGTAGATCAAAGGCAAAATATGGCATTCATATTTTGAATTTCAGTTAGGTACTTGGAGTATGATGGACAATCTAAATAATAAAAATAACATGACCAAAGGTACAGTGGTAAGAAAGTTTAAAGTGTATTTAGAAAAGTACTCAGCAGGATGCCTGGGTGGTTCAGTGTGTTAAAGCCTTTGCCTTTGGCTCAGGTCATGATCCCAGGGTCCTGGAATTGAGCCCCACATTGGGTTCTCTGCTCAGCAGGGAGCCTGCTTCTCCCTCTCTCTCTCTGCCTACTGTGATCTCTGTCTGTCAAATAAATAAATAAAATCTTTTAAAAAAAAGAAAAGGAAAGGAAAGAAAACTACTCAGCCATTTGGAGTAAAATGAGTTTTTTTTCTTTATTTTTTTCTTTTATGATATATTTTTTAAGATTTTTATTTTTAATTAATCTGTATACCTAAAGTGGGGTTTGAACTTAAAACCCCAAGATCAAGTGTCACATGCTCTACCAAATGGGCCAGCCAGAAACCCCTATTTTGTTTTGTATTATACATAGTGAAAAATAGGCAGAGAGAGAAGCATTAGGCTAGAGTACAGAGAAATTTTAATGCTAGCTATTAGATATCAAATGTCTATATATTCAACTGAAACTTTAGGCAATGACATGCGGAAAGGGAAAAGAGAATAGAAAATACAGCAAAGGTTTGCAGTTCATGTCATGAGGGATAGAATTCTAGGAGTGAGGTTGACAGAAAAGGATAAATTACAGGAGCTATTGTGAGGAATAAGCTCTTAACTGACTGAATGTGGGAGTGAGGAAGAAGTAAAAAATGATACTAAGGGATAGATCCTGAGGAACTAGAAAATATTCTGAAATTAACTGAAATATATATTAGCAGAATATGGCTTTTAGTTCAGAATGTATAAGTTTGTCTTTAAAATTTAGATTAATTGGATAATAGAACTAAAACAGACTTGGTCATGGGAATGGAAAATATTCTGGTATATATTCTGGATGTGAGGCCTAATTTGTACAAATGGATGACACTCCCCAAGAAAAAAGAAAGAAAAGTATAGTACTATAACAAAAGAAGGCTGATAAAGGCCCACAGTTGAGGGATGTAAAAAAGAGAAGACAACAAAAGTGAGAAACTGTCAAACTGGAGTGTGAAATATATTAGTCATAAAGATTCTTCTGCATGAGTAGGCAACTGTTTTATTTTATTTTTTTTTATATGGGCTGTTTCTTGTGGTCATCATATATATTTTAGAAGGAGCACAACTTGCCATTACAATGACCAAGATGTTTAGATTAATACTGCCATTAAATTTGGACAAATTTATGTTCCTTTCTGAACCAATGTCCTCATCTGTCCATTAAGAACAATAACACCAACTTTATTTGTTGTGAGGATACTTGCAATAATGTACATAACAGTACCTGTCATCATTCTTAGTAAAATAAATCTTCAATAAACACAAGTTGAATGCAGATTCATGTCTTTTTAACCTATTTAACCACACAGTATCTGGTAAATTACATATATGTAATATGTGCTCAATAAACAATTGTTGCATTCAGGGCTGGGAAAAGATAGACTTTGGCCACTGGAAGGTAAACTGCAGTATGATTGAACTAATTCTCCATCCTGGATTATCCCCAAAAGACATTTTCTTGATTGCTTAAATGTATTTTCAACTCCCTTATTTCAACCTACTCACAAATGTTATTCTTTATATCTGGTACTATAATAATTTCTTTAGTGTAGTAGTCATTGTTCTGATCATTCAGCTATGGATAGTTCTCCCAACCCTGTGGCAAATAGTAGGATAATACTTTTTGATTCTCTAGTGGTTAAGAAAGTGTGTATGACCAGTTCAAGACAGTACATTGCAAGAAAAAGTGACATTCATGGATATTCAGTCCATCTAGCTTTTAGGGTAAAACTAACCTGGCATGGGCATGCCCCATGAGCAAGAAATAAACCTTGTTGTACAAACCGATAAGAGTTTGGGGTTTTTGAAAATGCAGCATAACTTATTTAATTTGACTAGTATATTCAATTTATTGGAAGGAAAGTCCCTTCCAGATTTGCTGATTTAAAAATCTCAGCACCTTTAGAGTCACTAAGATTAGCATAACATTTGCATTTCCATGACTTAAAGATGAGCTAAGACACTACAATAGACTTAATGTATTAGAAGCTAACTACTATAAAAATAAATAAAGGGAGAACATGAATATGTTGTCGTGGTTTTTAGTTTTGTTTTGTTTTTGTTTTTGTTTTTGTTTTTGTTTTTGTTTTAGTAGGCTTCACCTTGTATGTGGAGCCCAACATGGGACTTAAACATGCAACCCTGAGATCAAGACCTGAGCCACGATCAATAGTCAGATGCTCAACCAACTGAGCCATGCAGGTGTCTCTGTTGCCACGTTCTTTAAGGAATCAGCAAAATTGTTCCCTTAAGAAATTAGAGGGTGCCTGGGTGGCTCAGTGGGTTAAGCCTCTATCTCAGGTCATGATCTCAAGGTCCTGGGATTGAGCCCCATATCAGGCTCTCTGCTCAGTAGGGAGCCTGCTTCCCCCACTCTCTCTGCTGCTCTGCCTACTTGTGATCTCTCTCTCTGTGTCAAATAAATAAATAAAATCTTTAAAAGAAAAGAAATTAGAGGAGGCTATAAAGAGATTTTCTACAAGCAACTTCATTTTGATATTGCATTCTTGCTTCTGGAAAGTTATGTTACTAAGATAAAACTGTTGTATTCTCACTGGGATGGAGAAAGAGGGCTGGTATGAACACTGTTGCTCTGATTTTATAATTAAGGGTGCAGTTGATGTTAAGTTGGCTAGTTAATAGATATTTTGGGGGACAAAATGAAATTTTCTAATGAAATTTGTCAAGTTTTTTGATGTAATAGGTAAAATAAAAAACAGTAAGTCTCAAATCCCCCTGCATTCAATAATTATCCTCTTAGGTATATTCTATTCTAAATGAATTCCTTCTAAAGACTTCTTCATCAAGTTTGAGAAACATAATCCGGGGCAAAACAAATAATCTACTTTTACTTAAGCAACTTTAGTTCAATTTTTCTGCTGAGGTACGGATTACCTATTATTATGGTCGCCATCTTTGACCCATGTCATATTTAAGTGATGTTATTGGTGCCTGATAAAGGGCTGAGTGATGCGGCACCTAATAGTATTTCCATGGCAAATGTTACTAGTGGTTGATAAAGCCAGGCCTCCAGGGGCCTATTTTCGAAAACTCATGGAGAAAAATAGAAGCTAGAAAATGAACTACCTGGTTATATATATTTTTTCATTGTTTCAAGGAGACTATTTTCAAGAATGATTGTGACAGGAATAAAAAGACAAGGACAAGCAGCCCCAAACTGTCAAAATTCCAGCATTCTTGCAGTTGCTTTCCTGATATATGCCAGTGACTTATGCCAAAGGGTGGGGGGTGAAGAAAGGAAGAAAATTTTCTTTTCTCAAAGATGATGTCAATGTATCTGATGCACTGGCTAAGGAATAGTGTAGGTGGTTTATGCCTTTAAGAACAGATTAAATTTCCCCATAAAAGGGTGAGAACAACTTGGCACAAACCTTCTACGATGTACTTACCAACCCAATGTTGAAAGGACTATATACAATTCTCTTTCACTTACAGCATTAAGTCCAATAATTAAGTACCTCTTCTGTTCTAGGCCCTGTGCTCTAGCTGTACTGAATTTAGAATTTTATTTCTCACAAACACTTTGTGAAGTAATTATTATTGCCATTCTGTAGGATGAGAAAAGTTCAATCCTTTGTTCAACATTGAAAGGCAATGAAGTGACATCACAATCCTCTGTAGTATAATGCAGCGGCTCCCCCTCTACCCACTAAACAAACAAAACTAACAAATGGTAGCGTAAATCCAAGAGAAAGAAAAGAATCTTAAAAGCAAGTGAGAGGAGAAAGTAAGAAACAAAAATGAGAAAGATCACTTGCTTGAGATTTTTTTTAAAGGGGGTAGGGGAGATAAGCAATTTTATTTCAATTTGCCACATCAATAAAGGTCAATTAGAGACTATATATTGTCAAAAGGAAGGCTATGAATGCATTTTCGCCCAGTGCAATCAGGAAAAGATTGGTAGTAATTGGGGTGGGAATGTAACTTACCATGGAAATAATTGCTGGCTATTTTTAAGGAAAAAGTGGTTAGAAAGTACCAACTACCTCCTCTTTTCAAATATTAAGTAGATTTTTATTATGAAAAATAATTATTTAATGTCCCATATAGCTGACTTTAAGCCAGCTAAAGCTTAACCAGAATCTTAGTGAAATCTTTTAAACAGACACTCATGAATGAGACTGTTATTGATTTTGTTTTTGATATCTGAGGATTTTCAATTTGGGCACAAAGTGTCATTCTGACCTCAACACATGAAAAAGTTCTGGATTCTAGTGCTATTTAATTCCCATATGGCCCTACACACACTCCTTCAATTCCTGTATCTCCTTTATCTTATATGCAAAATGGAGAGAACCAATTTTTTAAGGTTTTTGTGAAGGTGAAATGAGATAATAAATGCCATGGCATTTTGTGAACAATTCTGTGCAAATGAAAATGGTGATTATAATCTGTGCATTTCCATTTTGGTTTCTTATAGCAGTAGAAGGTTCAACTTTATTACTATAGCTATTATTATACACTTCAGTGATTCTTCTGAGTTATTGTCCTCCTTAATTATTCCTTCCTCATGTGTAATTTGCCAATTGAATGAGTAGCAGTTTGTTCTACTTTTCATTCTAAATTTGTTGTAACGGGAAGATCAATTCATTCTGGTGATGAATTGATTCTAGGTTTTAGAATAAAAAAAATAGTTAAATCTCTACCTCAGCTACTTCCCAGCTCTGTGATCGTGGACAAGCTGTTTACACTCTCTGAGGTCATTTCTTCATTTATGAAATGGAAGAATCAGAGTTCAGAAAGATAATGTCTGTACAGGCAATGGTGTACTGTGATTAGATGAAATTTATTTTCCTTCATCTCTATTGGTTTTGTATTTCAGCTCTAAATCCAGCAGATATGCTCTCTCTTATGTAATTTTGATATATGGGCCTGATTCACTATAGAAGTTTAAGGTGATTGTGAGTAAATAACAAGACAGATGTGGTCATGAATACACAGGTACCCCTGAAGAGGAAGAGTATCCCGGATTTCCCCTTTTGTCACAGTGCTATTGGTGTTTATGAAATGGACCAGCTACTTCCCTTTTCAGAAGGGAAAGGGAAGGACCAGCTGTGAGGGCTTAGCTTTCTTCATGCAGCCAGAAGCAGAACTGCCAGGAAAACAAATCACAGCTGAGCTCCCAGGTTGATCTGGAGCATGTACTTGGCACAGCAACTTAATTTCTTATTATTTTATGCGTGGAGTTAACATGAGCCTCATTGGTGACAGATATTGTGTGATTACCTTGCCAAAAACAAGGAGCATATTATTTTCATAATTTACTCAATGATATATCTGATCAACCAGGAATTATCTATCACTTTTGTATTAAACCCTATACTTTACACTGGGGACATAAAAAAAAAAAAAAAAAAGGAGTAAATCAAGGTCACTGCTTTCCAGGAATAGGAAACTTAAAAAGAAAGAGGAATAGATACACAATTGACTGTTTTACAACCATGATAAATCCTAGATGCATAACAGGGTATGATTAACCCTACCCACGTTGTGGAGGAGGCAGACTTCTCAGATAAAGTTAATTTTCTTGGATCCAAATTCTAAAAGTCACAGTAAGGGAACAGGAAAGCTAAAATTAAACAAAATGCAAACAGACTGGGTTTCAATATTCTCATGAGTTGGAAGATAATTCAGTTACTAGGAAGAACCAGAAAAAATGATTCTCAAATAGCCCCCCCCCCCCGTCTCTTCCTGGATTCCCAAGGATGGCCCAATGTGCATGCCTTCTCTTAAAATAATAAATAAATAAATAAATAAATAAATATAAGTAAGTAATTCCCCACCATTGTTTGACCAGGATAGAGCAGTTCTCTGGTGTCTTAGAGGTAGTCTCCTTCTAAGCCATGTGACTTATTTTAAAAGCTTCTTTAAAAAGAAGGTATAAGGGATGTTTGCCCAATGTGGCAATTCATCCTGCCTAAACACTGGGAGGCCTGACTCTGCCCTTGCCAACACTCATTTGGAGTTGTAGAGAGACTCTTTCTGTAATACTCTCAAAGTTCCTTTGGTCTCAACTCCCACTCTCTTCAAACTAAACCTGCAGAAATTAAAGTCTTCTACAAAGCCTCAATATTAGAAATCCAATTCCCTAAAATATGTTTGTGCATGAGTGTCAGTAAGATAGCTGTATACCAATACTCTTTTCTAGGACCTTGGAAGTTTAATTGAAATGAATGCTAGTAGATAGGACGCAGAATTAAATCAGGAAATGGAAATGGTCATAACACATAAAAAGTCCTTACTTAAATGAACCCTAGGAAAAAAATTTTTTTTACAGATTAATTTATACATCTACTCACATGGCAAAAAATTAATAAATAAATAAAAAAATAACAAGTTGAATTTCTAATGGTTTCCTTTGTGCCCCCAGCTACCTGAATGAGTAGAGATAAAGACACACTTGGGAGCTCAGCTTTGGGGGGCCTGTACAACACAGCAGTTAGGAGCTCAGACTTGGACTTGGTCTCCCTACTTTCCAATGCTTGCTCCAACCCTTATTGTGCCCTTGGACTATTTACTTAATATTTCTGGTCTTGAATTTCTTAATCCGTAGAATGAGGACTGCAACAATAATGACAATTACTTCAGAGACTGGATTGGTTAATGCATGTAAAACTCATAAACCCTGATCCATTGTAAATATTCAAAATGGTTATTATATTAACTTTATCACCATCCTCCTTTTTCCTGCAGTGTTTTATCTTGAACTGTATTGCTGTATTGCATTCTCTACATTTCTTTAACTCCTTTCTGAAATATGGAGACTATATTACTCTAATGGAAAAAGCTCTAGCTACAGACACCATGAGACCTGGATTTGGAATCAGGATCCCTTACTCTGTGTGGCTTTAGCAAAAATATATAATCTATCATTTAAACTATCTCTAAAATATCTCTGCAGGGCTTTGATGCAAATAAAACCATTTATATCAAGTGCTGCTCAATATTTGACAATTCTTTCTGCTGCTTCTTTGCATACCTCAATTTTTTTAAGGTTTCTTTTAGTCACAATGTGGAGATGATAACACCCACCTGGTTTGAAATAGAGTTTGAACAGCTGCGGTTGAAATTGGGGTGCAGGCTAACAGGTGGCCCTAAGGAGCTCTTTCATGTCCAAAACTTTAACCACAGACTTTTGCCTACATGGGGGAAGGGGGAGGAAGAGAGGAAGATGAATTCAGAGTATAGGAATCTAAATTCCAAAATCTATTCTTACTCTCAAGAAAGAGAGCTGGCAAAGAGACACTGCAGTGTTTAGAGAGGTACAAACAAAAAGTCAAGGGCCCCATTATAAAGGGTTTTGTAGGGAAGCTACATATTAGTAATATTAGGTAAGCAGGAACTCTTTTAGGGTTTTTCATAAACATTCATTTATTCTTCCCAGAAATTCCGTAAAATATATAGGATTATGGTCCTCATTTCACAAATGAGGAAATTGAGGGGCAGAGAATTTAAATAACTTCGGCACACACTTGTATCCATGTGCGCATCATCCTCACACCATGCTGCCTCTCTACTGACACAGATAATTTGTTCCAACTGCCTGTTGATCAATGACTCAAATACCAGTCCTAAACTCCAGCAACCCACAGGTATACACACCAGAGTTTGTATAAAGATCACAGAAATGATGTTTTACACACTTATTCAATGACCATGATCACCTGACATGCTTTCTGAACATACAGATTCCAGACACCTCCTCAGACAGAGAGAATCAACCTCCATGGAAACGTCTGGGGACGGCCATGGTTGACAATGCTCCCTGATGATCATTGGTATTATAAAAGAGTTCGGGAAATACCAAATGGGGTGAATGATAAAAAAGTCTTAAGGCAGGACTTCTCACACACTAATACGCAGACAAATCAGTTGGAGATCATGCATGCTAAACTTCACTGTGGGCCTATGCTAACAAGCTTCCAATTACGCCAGTGTTGGTGGTGTACAGACCACATTTTGTGAACAAGGCTGTAGACGATGACTCAGCAGTCAGGGATCTAGGGCTCATTTTCTGTTAGCCATAACCTTAGCTTTTTCATAAACAAAATAACCACTTGGGTTGTTGATACCAAATGCATACTCCAGTGTCTCCTCTTTTAGATTCTGCTTTGACAAGGTACAGGTACTTATCAAAAATATACCTTTTTTTTTTTTTTTAACAAGAATCTTATGTGATTTGATTCTGATGCAGATAGCCTTAAATCCTACTCTCCACTGATAAACACTGAAAATGCTGTGGAAATCAAAGCGCTCTAAAGGTGGAAAGAACAGCAGTGTGCCATTATAGAAGTCATTCAATCCCTTGGTTTTATCACCCATAACTTGGAGAGAATAATATGTGCCTTTATAGAGTTGTTAGGATAAAATGAGATAAGACATGAAAGCAAAGAACAGCTGAGCCACCCTATTCAAGGGGTCAACAGAAATAGGATATGGATCCAACAAAGTACCACTTTTGGCCAAAGCAGCAAAAAAGCTTTCCTATATTTTCTTGATTCTTAGGCTATAAAGGCAATTCACAAAATCACTACATTCACTCTATCCACTTACTAGCTAGCAGGGCCAATCCCTGTTATTATAAAATGACAGTCTCTTTATCTCTCTGTATATATGCATTTCATGCCCACAAGTAAATATTTATCATATATCTACTTATAAATATATTTGTGTGTGTGCACATATGCATGTATATGCCTGAATATATAAAATATATATGTAGATATGAAATATACACATATGCATATATAGTTAAATTTTAGAGATTCCTTGAGATTCTAAAGACACATGTAATATAGCTAACCTTTAAAACAATGCTAATGTAGCTCCTACAATATGACATTTTAACAACACCTTTTTAATAATGCATGTTCTTAAATGTTAAGCTGATTCATATGTTATATTACCAACTTTTAAATCTCAAGTTCTACTTAGAGTATCAATAGAAATATGGAAAGATACAAAATTTTATTACAGATTTTTCTAAGGAATTATAATGGTCTGCTATTATTACTGTGGGTTTTTTTTTAAGATTTTATTTATTTATTTGACAGACAGAGATCACAAGTAGGCAAAGAGACAGGCAGAGAGAGAGATGAGGAAGCAGGCTCCCCACAGAGCAGAGAGCCTGATGCAGGGCTCCATCCCAGGACCCTGGGATCATGAACCAAGCCGAAGGTAGAGGCTTTAACACACTGAGCCAGCGAGGTGCGTCCTTATTAATGTGTCTTAACCTTTCTTGAAAGTTGATTATGTTTTTTTAAAGAGAGGTCTTCAACTTTTTTCTCAGAACATGCTTTATTGGATTACCAAAAAAAAAACAAACGAAAACAAAAAAAGCCTTCAAAGTACTGCATTTCATAGCCTATGGCAAGGACAAAGCTTAGGTTGACACCTATTTCAGAAGCAGCAAAAATATGTCGATTAAAAAGAAAATCTACACATTATACTCTACTTGGTGTATCCAGATATTTTTAAATGGCGATTAGGCAAAAACAAACAATGCAAGTATGAAAGTCACAATCAGTTGAATATACTTTCCATATATTTAATGCCATACATTTAACACAGAGTTGATAACTTTCTTAGGTATAATGTAAACTTACTGAACTGTGATATCTAAAGTAAAAGAGTACATTAAAGAGAGCATGAGAGAGGAGAAGGTCAGAGGGAGAAGCCGACTCCCCAAGGAGCTGGGAGCCCTATTTGGGACTCGATCCTGGAAGTCTGGGATCATGACCTGAGCCAAAGGCAGTTGCTCAACCAACTGAGCCACCCAGGCGCCCAAGAGCAAAACATTTGAATGAGGTCTATAAAATTACGCTGCTTATCGATAATCAAGTGACTAAAATGACTTTTGAATTATTAGTTACATGATGAAATTTCCAAAATAGATCCTTTCGTTTCTTCATGATTTTGCTAAGACATTGAAAATTAATGCAAAACTTTCTTTGTTTTAAGGCCCAGAATTACATTCAGTTTCAACTTTGTTGTGTTTTAAGATCTACATGAGAGTAAGGCATTTAAAATGAAATGATATTTGTTAAAATTTTATGAGGTTTTTCTTTTCCACTTGAGAGAGATTTGGTGTAAATTTGTGTAGGTGTATTTCCTTTTGAAAACTAAACTATTTTAGGCTTGGATTACAACTCAAATAATGTAACACAAGTAGGGTATTGGTGATATTTTAGTTGAGTTATTTTTTTCTGTCTAGGTTCCTTTTAAATATAGGAGAAAATGCATATCATAAATTGGGAAATAGAGTGTGTGTGTGTGTGTGTGTGCGTGCATCTCAAACAAAGACCTATATCTATATGATCTATCTCCTAAGTAAATATGCTCCTGGGGGAAAATATGGTCATCTTCAAGGGAGTAAACTCTTACTTTCTCCATATTTATACCTGTAACTGTATCAGACTTGCCATGATAAACTACACTTGATCTTAGCCAAAAGGACGAGAAGCGATTGCCATGATAAACTAAATATAAACTAAAGTGTAATTTCTTTCTTTCTTTCTTACATTGGAACATTAAGACCATAGGAGGCTTGCATTTACATATTGAAATAGTCACATCATCATAAACATCTCTTTATTTCTAAGTGAAATGTCAGTCTAAGTTAAATCATATGATAACATAGATTATTAGTGTTTCTGCTTCTACTCTTGATTTCATTACAACATACATACAAACCAATGTTATTAATTTGGATAGAATTCAAGGAGTCATTTCATTGATTATGAATATAGACAAGAAGTCATGGTATTCTTAACAGTATTCCCAGTTTGGTCACAAATAATTTAAAGGTGTTTTCATATCATATTTTAGTTGCCATAGATATCTTGAAATATCATTTATATCCATCATTATTTCAAAATTACAGTATTTATTATATTCATGGCTGGATTTTTAATGAATCATGTATTTTACTCTATCACAAATGTGTGATATGGTTTACTTTGTATTATCTACACATTAGTGATATTAACATCAAAACGTTCTTCTAATAGTCCATATTGAAATGGACCTCAAATAAAAATGAGTCCAATTGGAAACATCCAAAATGATTTCATGGCACAAAAATGACTAAAAACATCTGTTCTGAACATGAGTCAGATCATGTCACTGCTCTCTTAAAAACCCTCCAATGGCTATGCATCTCATGAGTGAAGTCCTTGTTGTCCCTTGATTTCTAGTGCCATTATCTCTGGCCTCATTTTTCTGTTTCTCAATATTAAGCATACCCCAAAACGAAAGCCTTTGCATTGGTTGTTTCCTCTAACTAGAATTATATCCCCTTAGATATAATCATGTTATATTCACTTACTTCCTTCTAAACTTTTTTTTTCAAACATCACCTCATTCGAGTCTGTGCTAACTTTTTAAATTTATAATCATGTCCCTCCGTACAATCTCTTTTTTCCTTACTCTGCTAATGACACTACATAATTTACTATTTATTTCTATCTACTCTTTTCTAGTTTAAAGCTCCATTAGAGGGGCACCTGGGTGGCTCAGTGAGTTAAAGCCTCTGTCTTCGGCTCAGGTCATGATCCCAGATCTAGCCCCGCATCGGGCTTTCTGCTCAGCAGGGAGCCTGCTTCTCCCTCTCTCTCTGCCTGCCTCTCTGCCTACTTATGATCTCTCTCTGCCAAATAAATAAATAAAATCTTAAAATTTCTTTTGAAAATTTAAATGGGAGAAATAGTAGCACTGTGAAGTAGGACTCTAAAACATGGTTTAAGTGACTACATATAAATTGATTTTTAGCATCTAAGCTGAAAGTAAAGTAAACTATAAATAAACAAACTATAGACTGAGAACTAAACTGTAAACTCAACTGTAAAGTAAACTAATTATAGACTGAGAACTCTCACTTGATGCTTTTCCCACTGGGGAAAAAGTGATAAGAAATATCTGATGAAAAAATGCCACTTTCTTTCCATAGGGGCAATAGCTCGACTGTGCCTAGCCTGATGGAGATTAGACAGCAGCTTAGGTGACCTACCTGTGAGATTCCCTGCACAATGATTAGGAAAGCAATAAATTAGAGGTTAAGTGCTGAATGACTAGAAGAAACTGGTAACATTTATTAACTAACTCCTACTTGCCCAAAAGAAATAATATGTGCTTCATATACTTGATCTAAATCCGTAAGAGTAGCTACTTCCAAAAGTTGTTTTCTGTGTTAAATGTGGTACTTAATATGATTGACTATTACTATTATCAATAATGATACATGTAAATTTCTAACTTTTGATTCAAAATGCCAAATGTGCAAGGAAAAGAAAGAGAGAGAGTGAAGGTAGGAAAAAAGACTTGAAGGTATTAGTCAGCTATAATAAACTCAAAATGAGTCAAAATGTATCTGAATTAATAAATCTAAAGTATCCTTGTGTTGAATTCCTGGAAATACATGCCTTGACCAATAGTTCAGATCACAAGGAGGATTTGGTGTTAAGTTCTAAACTACAAGATAACCAGGTAAGTAAAGAATCTGGCAAATATGCAATACTAAAAACAGATAAAAGAAGAAGGGATATTTAACTTGAAAGAGTTATTCAGAATAGAAATAGCATCTGTATTAAAAAATTTGAACTATGGTCATGTGGAAAAAAGTAAAATGACATAATACCAAACCAAATAAACAAACAAACTAGAAAATGAAAGTGACAACAGACAAGATTAGAGCTCCTTGTAAGAAACACCGGCTAAGTATGAGAACTATTAAGCAGTGAAATGGACTGCCTGGTCAGATGCTGAATTTCCATAATAGCAATCACTACTGTTCATTGATGTGTTTGGTACTGAGCTAACTGCATGTCTCCACTATCGCAATCAATCTCAACAACAATCCTATGAGGCAGACATTATTGTCTCTATTTCTTGGAAGAGGAAATATAAGTGATTTGCCCATGGTTGAACAACTAGAGATTTTAGACTTATTATTTCAACCATATTTATAGTCTTGGCCTTCTATGGTACACTAGATTGAGCACATCTGTTATGAGTCTTTTAAAAGGATGCCATGCATCCAGGTGTAGTGTTTCTTTTCTTTTCTTTCTTTCTTTTTTTTTTTAAAGATTTTTCTTTATTTATTTGAGAGAGAGGGAGACTGAGAGTGAGAGAGACCATGAAAGGGGAGAAGGTCAGGGGTAGAAGCAGACTCCCCGTGGAGCTGGGAGCCCAATGCAGGACCTGGTCCCGGTACTCTGGGATTACAACCTGAGCCAAAGGCACTGGCTTAACCAACTGAGCCACCCAGGAACCCCAAGGTGTAGTATTTCTGACTTCTAGGGTTAATACATTAAAGAATATTTAGAATAGTTCTGATAGTAAGAGTATCTAAAATGTATTAAGCATGTAAAAGTATAATTTTAGAAGAGAGTATAATCATATAATTATAACTCTCATACAGATATAAAATGAATATATGCCAAAGATTTTACTTAACTCATCAGTTAATGAGGAAACCAGTAAAGATATTACAGTTGGTTCTAAGGAGAACTAAAATATAGACACACACACACACACACACACACACGCAAACAAATTAAGTAATAATAAAATCTATTTACAAATAATGCAAAACTTATGCATTCCACAGGGAGGGAAGGAAGTGTGGCATATTTTGTTAGAACAAAATTTATTTTCATGTGTATGGAAAATAATCATATTCATCGCTATTAGTTATCTACAATGTACAGAGCTGTAAAATAGCTCCAAGGTAAGGAGATGCACAGAGATCCATGAGAATCAGACAATCTAAGAGGACATGCTTAGAAAACACCCAGTTTTCCATCGAAGACACCAGCTGGGCCCATTTCAAAGTCTTTCACAGTGTTTTGTTCGAGAATTCATTATTACGATTGTACAAGTCACATAGATTGGAAGTAGCAAAGGAGTGACAGAAATAGAAGTGTGTTTAGCATGAAAGACAATGACACTGCACCAAACCACACAGATTCCCCAGGGATACGTGTATGTTGCATAGGAAACCAAGAGGAAACTGATAGTTAATGAATATCTACCACATTCAGTGCTAAGCATTTTACACTTCATAACAATAACAACAACAACTAGTTATTGAGTGCTTTCAGTATGGCAGGCTTTGTGTTAAATGATTTATGTGCATTATTAAGTATGATTTTCCTACTAGTCATAAAAACATGACTCAGTTTAGTTGAATGGTTATGAAAGTCAAAATCTTGTCCTAGCATTTACTTCTTTTAAAATTTTATTTTTTCTTATGAGTGCGAGAGAGAGGGAGAAGATAAGAGGGAGGGGGGAGAGAAAACCTTCAGCAGGCTAGACATCCAGTGTGGAACCTGACATGGGTCTCAATCTCACAGCCCTGAGATCATGGCCTGAACCAAAATCAAGAGTTGGACATTTAACCAACTAAGCCACCAAGGCACCCTAGTATTAACTATTATTAATATTAACAACAGCTGTGATTTTTTATCCCCATTTTATTGATGAAGAAATTGAGGATGAAGGAAGTCAATACATTAACCAAAATCATACAACTAAAAATTTTCCAATCTAGGTCTCTGAATACAAATCATGTAGTTAAATTATTATACTACTAAATTAAACTGTAATGAATCATATGTCAATGTACTTTGAAGTGTATCTATTAGAATACATAATTGTTTCTTTATAATATTCCTGGACATAATAAAGACAAATATTAAATATGTTGGATTTTCCAAAAATTTCTTGTAGTTTTAAATAGGCATCAATGATTACATATATTTCACAAATAGTTTGCTTTAAAACATACTTAAGAAGAATTCATAACCAAATTTGAAATTTCTTTTTTAAGAAATCTATTCAAAGAGCCAATGAGTAAACCCTAAGTGAGCAGTTTTCTCTGGATCACTTATGTTAAAAAATGTTTCCAGACCAAATATTAAACTCTTATAACACTTCCCTCATGTCCCCCTCCAAAGTAACAGTTCTATAGGTTCTAAGAGAAAAGAAAAAAAAAAATGAATAGATCTCAGAGATGGAAGATAGAAGAAAACTACATTATCAGCAGTTTATATTTATTTGCATTTGATAAAATATACTTGTTATATTTTATTACTAGGTAGAGTTGTAGAATTTTGCTATGATTTGTAGCAAAATAGATCATTTTAATAGATTAATATGTTTTTAAAAAATCCCTTTAATATTTACAATATTCTTCATTAATCTTACTAAATTTTTAGCTTGCCTGTAATACATATAAAGGTTTTGATGATCAGTAGCAATTAAACCCCATCCTAATGATCAAATATGCCAAATTCATAGAGATTTTGTTTCAAATTACTTTTGTTTAGCCATGTAATTGGAAGGAAGTAGTGTTGTGGATAATCCTAAATACTGAATGGTTCCAAAATCATTTAGAGTTGGCTTTGGGATGTTTTCAGTTTGGAAGAAGATTTATTCCCTAATTGCACTTTGCTTAGGTTAAAATTAAAATAGGCAAATATTATTCAATAAAAAGGTGGCATGGCCCAAAGTGTTGTGGGTATCAGGGCACTCCAGACTGGACTCTTGACTGTAGTGCAAACAACAACAAATAACAACAATAGCATAACATGAACAACACAATGGGCTTAAGAAGGAATTTTAGAGACAATTCTAGCATATCCAGTTTGTGATATCAGTTAGTGTTAGCTCTAAGTTTATCATTAATTCTTGCCCCATTTCTCTTGTTTCTGCCTGTAAAAATCTTCTATTTTTATGTATCCATATTTACATAACAGTTCAAAGTATACCACAAGTCTCACATCATTCATTAAGAAATAACACTGTAACTTGAATATTAAATCTTCCTCAATACTTAAGTAGACACAACCTAGATGTCCTACTAGTAGACTGCAGAGGGAGCTGCAAGATTTATTTTTTCTCCAACCACAGAGTGCAAAGTGTGACATTCTCTACTACCCTCTCTCAAAACCGGCCACCAGCCCCATTCTGACTGATCTTTATGCCATCACCTTCCTGAAATACTAACTCATAAAACAAAATTTCAAGATAAATCTCAGACTGGGTGTATTTAAGTGCCTATGCTTGTTACTTCAGTGCTCTGTGTACCTGAAAACACAGGCTTTGTATTAATTAGGGCTAAAATAATGAAATATAGAGTTTATAAAAGTTTGTATTATTTCCTGTTTCCCCATTACTGACAACAATGAAAACTTCAAAAGAGTAAATATAGCTATGATCTGGAACAGAGACATAGGGAAAAAATAAAATTATGTTCTCTTTGTAAGTGTAATGTTAATTATCATTATTAATATTAAATAATACCTATTAGAGCTGCTGTTTCAACAACTACTAACAGCAAAGTGATCACCAGAATCAGTTATTGTTTATCATGTATATGCCAGCCACTGCTAATGAGTTCACATTATTTTTTAAATATCATTTAATAAAAAATAAGTACCTTTATATTTTATGATTTAACTATGGAAATAGGGATGGGAATGTACCTTATAAGTAAATGGACCTTTGTTTTTGGAAAACTCTTTGTCTTATGAAAGGGTAGGGCTGGTTTCATTGGAAGAGTTTGAGACAAGGATGTCAAAAGGAAATCTTAGTTATATCTTCACATTTGGTTCTAAAGGGGGTATAGGGACTCCTGGAATTGAGGGATAAAGGCAAGGATGAATAGAGAGGAGAGAGAAGTTCAAATCAGATGCTTAACCAACTGAGCCACCCAGGCACACATTGTGTGCTTTTTCTTACGGAAGTATAGAACTTTTATAAGCTTCAGGCCCAGAAAACCTGGGCCCGTCTCTGGAAGGGAGATGTTTCTATTTCCAAGAAAAGCATACTAATTATTTTAATACTCTCTTTAATTTGGTGCTAGATCTGCCCACTATAGTTTTCCTCTATTAGTCCTTAAGCTTCAATCAAATCAGGTGTTCACAGTAGCCCCAGGCTATTATGTGCTTAGGCTTAAGGTCTTATAATTACTCAATTATAATATTTTCAGGACACTTTAGGTAAGTCAATAAAGAGAATATATCCAACAAAATAATTTTATCTCAAATAAATCTAGTAATTACCATACATCAAAGGATGACTGAGGAAAGTATGGATTTATTTAAGTGTGGCTGAGGATAAAATTTGGGATGCTTGAGAAAGATTGGAAGGTTATGAAGGACAACCAAAAATATCCTTTTGGTGGGTGTCATGCTCAAGTGGAAATTATGTTTGTTTAATGAACATCAGAGTATCAGTTAAGACCTGGTTAACAAAGTGGACCCTTTGGGTTCAGTTAGACATTGGTGTGGTTCTTCAGTTTTCTAGATGATCTGTACCATTTCTGCATCCAAACCATAGCTACAGTTTGCAACTAGAAAGTAAGATGGACTGTAGGCAGCTGTTTTCCCAATAAAAAGGTGTCAAAGAAATAACATTAACCACACCCAAGACCTAAATCACACTGAAACATCCCTTTTAAACACCTACTCATCACCTGACAGAGAGCTAACCTCAGGGACTGTAAAACAGTTGTAAAGTGGAACTTGGTTGAGAGTTTCCATGCCAGAAGCAGCCTGAAAACAGCATCTTATTGAAAACTGTAGCAGGTATCAGCCTGACACTTTTAAGCAGTTCTCTCATTAACAAATGTGCTTGCTTAAGATAGACATTTGCTGATATGGTTGTCTGTGTGCTACCTGAATCCTAAGAGAAGAACCACATGCACACACCTGGTCTAGCAAAACATGGAAAAAGCTGACACTCAAGACAACAGCAGAGACATACTACATAGGACATTATTGCTAAGAATAGAAGTTCCCCAGATCAATGAGATATTAAGATATACTGGGTAAGGGTACCCAGTGAACTGAAGCTATGCAAGTGCTCTTTCCTCTATTTTAAATAATTTGTCTTGAGGCTATGTCCACCTGTAGACTAAATATACTCTAATTATAACATTTATTTAGTGATTAATGAGTAGTGTACTAATATGTGTGTTTGTGAGGTGAAGAAGTATTTCAAATTTTCTAGAGTGTCATATTTGTTCTTTTGTGTTTTGCCCTTCAATCATCTCTATGAAGTCTCAGATAAGACAAGACAGCATTTGATTTTATCTGCCTTTCCTTTTGATACAGGAAAACCTGAGAAGAGTGGTCTTGGAAGTTGGCTGTATATAGAATCTCAAAAACTTCACTCCCAATTATTCTTTATGACTTCCATCTTTGTCACCCAGGCAATATCTTATTATATGGACACTGTCAAAATTGACTTTCCAAAAAGAATCTAGCACCAAATCATCTTTAGGAAGATGAGGACAAAATGAAGCCAGATCAAGAAAGGGACATCATTATTTTGGAGAACAGGAACAGAGAAAAATGACCACATGTCACTGTAAATTGGAACATTGAGTGTATTTTCCTTCAAAAACGAATATTCACAGTATTAGTTTCTTCATGATTGCCTGTGTTGTGTTTTAGTTACAATATGGTTTAAATAGTTGGCTGGAAAATAACCCAATGTGTATACAGTGTTGTATCTGTAGTGCCAAGGCCATAGCAGGTATGCTGAATGTTTGTGAAATTGAATGATATAAAATTTACTAGAAAACACATCTTAGTAACTTGCCAAGCAACATTGGTGTGGTATAAACTAATTTTAAATGTGGGGTGGAAATCCCAGAATGAAGATCTGTGTTATGTAACTAGCATAAATTCAGATGTACCCAGGCTTCATTTGGAGGCCTGATCAAACTTGAAAATATTTACTTACTTGAGGAGCCAAGGAGGCTCTTTTTGATGGAAGAGAGGGTTGAGTTGTAAAACTTGATCAAGGAAGAAGAACTGATTTCTAAAAGGGAGATTATTTTGAAGACAATCTTTGGATAGGCTTCTTGCTCAGCCTTTGTAACTTGTGCTTTTAGTCTTAAGGTAAGAAAACTCTAAAAAACTATCAAAGTAAAACAGAGCCAGAGCAAAGAATTCAGCCATGATTTGTTATATTATTTATTATACCTAAAATATATATTTTGGGGGAAGCCTGGGTGGCTCAGTTGTTAAGTGTCTGCCTTTGGCTCAGCTTATGATCCCAGGGTCCTGGGACTGAGCCCTGGATCAGGCTCCCTTCTCAGCAGGAAGCCTGCTTCTCCCCCTCCTACTCCTCAGGCTTATGTTCCCTCTCTCAGTGTGTTTCTGTAAAATAAATAAATAAAATCTTTAAAAAATAGATATATTTAAAATCTTTATCTATTTATTTGACACAGTGAGAGAGCACACATAAGCAGGGGGAGCAGCAGGCAGAGGGAGAGGGAGAGCCAGGCTCTCTGCTGAGCAGCAAGAGCAATTCAGGGCACAATTCCAGGACTCTGGGATCATGATCTGAGCTGAAGGCAGACACTTAACCAACTGGGCCACCCAGATGGCCCTAAACACAATTTTTAATATAATGTGTAATACAAGTTAGATGAGGAGAAGGAGCAAGATGGCAGCAGAGTAGGAGACCTAAATATCATCAGGTCCCAAGATTTCAGCTAGATATTTATCAAATAATTCTGAACACCTACAAACTCAACAGGAGATTGGAGAGAAGAAAAGCAGCAATTCTAGGCAGAAAAATGACCACTTTCTGCAAGGTAGGATGTGTAGAGAGGTAAATCTGAGGTGATATATGGGAAGAGAGACTCCAGGGGGGAGGTGCCGGCTTCCAGGAAGTGGTAGAGCAGCAGAGCACAAAATTGGAACTTTTAGAAGTCTGCTCCACTGAGGGACATTGCTACAGAGACTAAGTGGGGGTGGGGGTGGAGACCTCACTGAGAAAATGTGGTCTCAGAACCCAAGGAGCCACAGAAACACCAGAAGTATCTGAGTGTGTCAGAGCTCCCAGCTATTGGAGAGAGCAAGCTGGCTGCAGAGATTGAGCTAAGGATGGGGGTGGGGGTTCAGCTCAGGGGTACCTGAAACAGTGATCTGAAGCATAGTTGGGCCACTGCTCTTTGAACAGGGACCCACAAGTGGCAGGTCTGGGGAGATGCTCTCCTTCCTCCTCTGGCACAGAGGAGTGGTGCTAGAGCACACTGCAGGGATCTGCTTGGTTTGGAGACTCCAAACGGGACTGTGTGCCAGAGATAGAAACTCTCAGTAACAGGCCAGGTGAGCATGGAGCATGGACGGAGACCAGGGAGAAGGAATTGATTGACTGCTTTTCTCTGAAGGTGCAGTGAGGAGTAGGACCCCAAGCACTCAGCTCCTATGGGGCTGAAGATTGGGAGGCTGCAATCTTCATTCCTGTCCTCTAAAACTGTACTTAGAACTTTCAGGGAACAAAAGCTACTGAGAGCAAACCTGAGCAGATTATTTAGCCTGGCCCCTGGCAAGGGCAGTGCAATTCTGCCTTGGGCAAAAACATTTGAGAATCACTGCAACAGGCCTCTCCCTCCAGAAGATCAACAAGAATATCTAGCCAAGACCAAGTCCACCAATCAACTGCAAAACATCAGAGCTATGGGAATACAACACATAGAATTCATGGTTTGTTTGTTTTTTCCCCCACAATTCTTTAGTCTTGCAATGGTAATTTTTTTTTATTTTATTTTTTTCTTCTTCTATTTTTTAAAATTTCACTTCTTTCCTATTTTAATGTTTTTTTAACTATTTTATCTTATCAATACCTTTTTAAAAATCTTTCCTAGTTTTGTTGACACTATTCGCATTTCTTTGGCATTTGTTGGATCTTTGGGCTGAATGAAAAGATCCCGCGTAGGGATCATGTTCATTGTTATACTCATATTCTATCTCTTCATTATATTTAACCATATTTTTTGTATGCATATAGGTTTCTCTTTTTTAAAATTTTGGGATACGTTTTTTTCTAACATATCGAAATATACCTTAAATATAGCACATGGCTTTGTTCTAGTCTCCAGCCTGATCACATTCTTCCCTCTTTTTTTTTCTTTTTTTAACAAACTTCTTATCTTATCAATTCCCTTTTAGAATCTTTTTAAATTTTCGTCTTTACAGTCATATTCCATCCCTTCATCGTATTTACCCTTATATTTGTGTGTGTGTGTGTGTGTGTGTGTGTGTGTGTGTATATTTATCTTTCTTTAAAATTTTGGGGGCAATTTCTTCTAACAGACCAAAATACACACCCAAAATCAAATGTGTGGCTCTGTTCTACTCACCAGTCTTATATATATATATATAGAGAGAGAGAGAGAGAGAGACAGAGAGAGAGAGAGAGAGAAAGATATATATATATATATCTTTCTTTTTTTCTCCCTTCTTCTCCTTCCCCAGTTTCAGGTCTCTTCTGATTTGGTTAGTGTATATTTTTCTGGGGTTGTTGCTATCCTTTTAGTATTTTGTTCTCTCATTCATCTATTTTTACCTGGATAAAATGACAAGGAGGAAAAACTCACCTAAAAAAAAAAAAAAAGAACAAGAGGCAGTACCAACAACTAGAGACCTAATCAATGGAGACATTTGTAAGAGGTCAGAAGTAGAGTTCGGAATGGTGATTATCAAGGTGCTAGCTGGGTTGAGAAAAGAATGGAAGATACTGGAGAATCCCTTTCTGGAGAAATAAAAGAACTATAATCTAACCAAGTTGAAATTTAAAAAGTTCCAATAAAAAATGGAGGCCCTTACTGCTAGGATAAATGAGACAGAAGAGAGAATTAGTGATATAGAAGACCAAATGATGGAGACTAAAGAAGCTGAGGAAGAGAGAGACAAACAACTACTGGACCATGAGGGGAAAATTTGAGAGATAAGTGATACCATATCTTATGATACCATAAGATGAAACAATAATTGGGACCCCAGAAAAAGAAAGAGAGAAGGGGGCAGAAGATATATTGGAGCAAATTATAGTAGAGAATTTCCCTAATTTGGCGAAGGGAACAAGCATTAAAATCCAGGAGGCACAGAGAATCTCCCTCAAAAACAACAAAGGTAGGTCAATACCCCATCATCTAATAATAAAACTTACAAGTCTCAGAGACAAAGAGAAAATCCTGAAAGCAGTTTGGTACAGGAGGTCTGTAACCTACAAGGTAGAAATATTAGATTGGCACCAGACCTATCCACTGAGACTTGGCAGGCCAGAAGGGTCTGGCATGATATATTCAGAACACTAAATGAGAAAAATATGCAGCCAAGAATACTATATCCAGCTAGGCTGTCACTGAAACTAGAAGGAGAGATAAAAGCTTCCAGGACAAACAAAAACTAAAAGAATTTGCAAACACCAAACCAGCCCTACAGGAAATATTGAAAGGGGTCCTCTAAGTAAAGAGAGAGCCTGAAAGTAACAAACCAGAAAGGAACAGAAACAATATACAGTAACAGTCACCTTACAGGCAATAAAATGGCACTAAATTCATATCATTCAATAGTTACCCTGAATGTAAATGGGCTAAATGCCCCAGTCAACAGACACAGAGTATCAGAATGGATTAAACAAGAACAAGAACAACAACAACACCATCGATATGTTGTCTACAAGAAACTCTTTTTAGACCCAAAGACACCTCCAGATTTAAAGTGAGGGTGTGGAAAACAATTTACCATGCTAATGGGCACCAAAAGAAAGCTGGGGTGGCAATCCTTAGATCAGATAAATTAGATTTTAAGCCAAAGACTCTAATAAGAAATGAGGAAGGTCACTCTATCATGCTCAAAGGGTCTGTCCAACAAGAAGATCTAACAATTTTAGATATCTGTGCTCTTAACATGGGAGCAGCTAATTATATAAACCAATTAATAACAAAATTAAAGAAACACATTAATAATAATACAATAAAAGTAGGGAGTTTTAACACCCCCCTCACTGAAATGGACAGACCATCTAAGCAAAAGATCAACAAGGAAATAAAGGTGGCTTTAAATGACACACCAGACCAGATGGACATCACAGATACATTCAGAACATTCCATCCCAAAGTAACAGAATATACATTCTTCTCTCGAGCACATGGAACATTCCCTGGAATAGATCACATCATGGGTCACAAATTAGGTCTCAACTGGTACCAAAAGATTGGGATCATTCCTTGCATATTTTCAGTTCACAATACTTTGAAACTAGAACTCAACCACAAGAGGAAAGTTGGAAAGAACTCAGATAAATGGAGGCTAAAGAGCATCCTACTGAAGAATGAGTGGGTCAACCAGGAAATTAAAGAAGAATTTTTAAAAATTCATGGCAACAGATGAAAATGAACATGACTCTTCAAAATATTTGGGACACAACAATGGCGATCCCGAGAAAAAAGTATATAGAGATACAAGCCTTTCACAAGAAATAAGAAAGGTCTCAAGTACACAACCTAACCACAAAACTAAAGGAGTTGGAGAAAGAACAGCAAAGAAAGCCTAAACCCAGCAAGAGAAGAGAAATAATAAAGATCAGAGCAGAAATCAATGAAAGAAACCAAAAGAACAGTAGAGCAGATCAATGAAACTAGGAGCTGGTTCTTTGAAAGGAATAATAAGATTGATAAACTCCTGGCCAGACTTCTCAAAAAGAAAAGAGAAAGGACCCATATAAATAAAATCATGAATGAAAGGGAGAGATCACAACCAACATCAAAGAAATACAAGCAATTTTAAGAACATATTATGAGCAACTATACACCAGCATATTTGACAATCTGGAAGAAATGAATGCATTCCTAGAGACATATAAACTACCAAAATTGGACCAGGAATAAATAGAAAACCTAACAGACCCATAACCAGTAAGTAGATTGAAGTAGTCATCAAAAATCTTCCCAAAAACAAGAGCTCAGGGCCAGATAGCTTCCCAGGAGAATTCTACCAAACATTTAAGAAGAATTAATACCTATTCTAAAAATAAAAATGGAAGGAAAACTTCCAAACTTATTTTATGAAGCCAGCATTATCTTGATCCCAAAACCAAACAAAGACCCCCATCAAAAAGGAGAATTACAGACCGATATCCTTGATGAACATGGATGCAAAAATTCTCACCAAAATATTAGCCAATAGGATCCAACAGTACCTTAAAAAGATTATTCACCATGACCAAGTGGGATTTATTCCTGGGCTGCAAGGTTGGTTCAACATCCACAAATCAATCAGTGTAATACAATTCATTAATAAAAGAAATAACAAGAACCATATGATACTCTCAATAATCGCTGAAAAAGCATTAGACGAAGTACAATATCCTTTCTTGATCAAAATTCTTTACAGTGTAGGGATAGAGGGTACATACTTCAATATCATAAAAGTCATCTATGAAAAACCCACAGGGAATATCATTCTCAATGCGGAAAAAACTAAAGGCTTTTCTGCTAAGGTCAGGCACATGACAGGGCTGTCCACTATCTACACTGCTCTTCAGTGTAGTACTGGAAGTCCTAGCCTCAGCAATCAAACAACAAAGATAAATAAAAGGCATCTGAATTGGCAAAGAATTAAAACTTTCTCTCTTTGTAGACGATATGATACTTTATGTGGAAAACCCAAAAGACTCCACTCCAAAACTGCTAGAACTCATACAGAAATTCAGTAAAGTGTCAGGATATAAAATCAATGCACAGAAATCAGTTGCATTTCTATACACCAACAGCAAGACAGAAGAAAGAGAAATTAAGGAGTCGATCCCATTTACAATTGTACCCCAAACCATAAGATAACTAGGAATAAACCTAACCAAAGACACGAAGAATCTGTACTCAAAAAGCATAAAGTACTAGGGGCACCTGGGTGGCTCAGTGGGTTAAAGCCTCTGCCTTCATCTCAGGTCATGATCCCAGGGTCCTGGGATCGAGCCCCGCATCAGGCTTTCTGCTCAGTGGGGAGCCTGCTTCCCTTCCTCTATCTCTGTCTGCCTTTCTGCCTACTTGTGATCTCTGTCTGTCAAATAAATAAATAAAATCTTAAAAAAACAAAACAAAACATAAAATACTCATGAACGAAATTGAGGAAGACACAAAGAAATGGAAAAATGTTCCATGCTCATGGGTTTGAAGAACAAATATCATGAAAATGTCTATGCTACCTAAAGCAATCTACACATTTAATGCAGTCCCTATCAAAATACCATCAATTTTTTCCAAAGAAATGGAAGAAATAATCCCCAAATTTATATGGAACCAGAAAAGACCATGAATAGCCAGAGGAATGTTGAAAAAGAAAGCCACAGTTGATGGCATCACAATTCCAGACTTCGATCTCTATTACAAAGCTATAATCATCAGGACAGTATGGTATTGGCACAAAAAAAGACAGATAGATCAATGGAACAGAATAGAGAGCCCAGAAATGGACCCTCAACTCTATGGTCAACTAATCTTTGACAAAGCAGGAAAGAATGTCCAATGGAAAAAAGAAAGTCTCCTCAACAAATGGTGTTGGGAAAATTGGACTTGCCACATGTAGAAGAAAGAAACTGGACCATTTCCTTATGCCACACACAAAAACAGACTCAAAATGGATGAAAGACCTCAATGTGAGACAGGAATCCATCAAAATCCTTGAGGAGAACACAGGCAGCAACCTCTTTTACCACAGGTGCAGCAACTCCTTCCTAGAAACATCACCAAGTTGAATGGAAACAAGGCCAAAAATGAATTATTGGATTTCCTCAAGGTCCAAAGCTTTGCACAGCAAAGGAAACAGTCAAAAAAACTAAAAGACAACCGATAGAATGGGAGAAGGTATTTGCTAATGGCATATCGGATAAAGGGCTAGCATCCAAAATCTATAAAGAACTTATGAAACTCAACACCCAAAGAACAAATGATCCAATCAAGAAATGGACAGAAAATATGAACATACATTACTGTAAAGAAGACAACCAAATGGCCAACAGACACATGAAAAAGTGCTCAACAGAACTCAGCATCAGGGAAATATAAATCAAAACCACAGTGAGTTACCACCTCACACCAGTTAAAATAGCTAAAATGAACAAGTCAGGAAACAACAGATGTTGGTGCAGATGCAGAGAAAGGGGAACCCTCCTACACTGCTGGTGGGAATGCAAGCTGGTGCAACCACCCTGGAAAACAGTATGGAGATTCCTCAAAAAGTTGAAAATAGAACTACCCTACAACCCAGCAATTGCACTACTGGATATTTATCCTAAAGATACAAATGTAGTGATCCAAAGGGGCTTGTGCATATGAATGTTTATAACAACAATGTCCATAATAGCCAAACTATGGAAAGAACTTAGATGTCCATCAACAGATGAATGGATAAGGAAGAGGTGGTATAGTATATATATCTATATCTATATCGATATATATTATATATATATACATATATATGTATATATATATACACACACATAGCCATCAAAAAGGAAGTCTTGACATTTGCAATGACATGGATGGAAATAGAGGGTATTATGCTAAGCAAAATAAGTCAATCAGAGAAAGACAATTATCATATGATCTCTCTGATATGAGGAATTTGAGAGGCAGTGTAGGGGTTCATGGTGGGTGGGGAGGGAAACAATGAAGCAAGATGGGACCAGGGAGGGAGATAAACCATAAGGGACTCTTAATCTCAGGAAACAAAATGAGGGTTGCTTGGGGGCATGGTGGGGGAGGGATAGGGTGACTAGGTTATGGACATTGGGGAAGGTATGTGCTATGATGAGTGCTGTGAATTTTGTAAGACTGATGGTTCAGAGGCCTGTACCTCTGAAGCAAATAATGAATTATATGTTAATAAAAACATACAAGTTAGGAGAAGCTACTCTTTTAATGCACATTCTATAATAAAATAGTGCATATATTTTAGTATACAAGAATTATTTAGTTGTATAATTTTACCAACACACTAATATTGTGTGCTACCAAATATTGCTTCTGAAAGCAAAGTACACTATACAGCTACATGCAGCAAATCATGGAAGAATGTGGTATAGCACACCATGCTCATTCACAATAAAAAATATATATATACACACATATATATATATATATATTTTTTTTACATAGATTGGCCACATACTCTGAGTTGGTGCTTCTTGTGTAGTTTTCTGAAATTTTGGACATTTATTAATTAATTGGTCAGTTAGGAGATCTTAGTCCTTCTTTAGAATTCTTTCTTGTCAAACTATGTACATTCTTCCTTTGCTTTTTTAGAAAAAAATATTTTTTATACACTGTAATTTTGGCTTACTAGGAAGTTTGCATGCTTTTTAAAGTATGGTACTATTTTTGCTAGAATTATTATTGTTTCTGTTAACATTGGAATAATAAAGTTGCATGGATTTTGAGTACTCTGCTCTCAACCATGTTTTTCTAATAAATCTTATTTCAACACATTTTTTCTGAGTAAGAGGTTTTTCTGAATTTATGTTTGGCATGATAGCACAAATAAATATATTTGTGGGAGTATTAAACAAAATAATAACAATCTGAAGGGTATCAACAGAGCACACTGGTTATGCAAAGACCATATTCAGAAATGGTAGAGAAATCTAGCAGAAGGCCGTGAACCCACATAGCTCAGGAGAGAAAAGAAGAGACACTTTGAAGTATCTACCAAGTTCATTGCTGAGAGTGAAGGTGGTTTTATGTTTACCTATCTTCAGTACTGTATTTTGGGTCCCATTTGATACATATCCTGAAGATTTTCCAAGGCAGAATTTGTTTGAAGTATATTTAGATTCCCGAGATTCTATTGGTGGAACTTGTCAAAGGCAATAGAATCAATTACCTTTGTTGGGACACTGTTATACTATTAGCTATTAGCTATTCTCTTAATGAACATTATTGCTATATATATATATATATATATATATATATACACACACATATATATAATATATATAAAACCATTAAAATTGCTGTGAGAAGAAATATTGTGGGATCAAAGGAAAACAAGTTAATTTGTTTTTTCTTTGCTTTTTTGAATCTCTAGTAAAACTATCAGTTAGCAAGATAAAAAATTTTATTTGGGTATGAATAAAGATATAAATATGGATACTGTTATAAAGATTGATGGTAACATGCAAATTCTTGAAATTGTGATAAAATATTCTGACCAAAAATAATTAAAATGCACAAATAGTATTACTATAATAACAAATTATTAAGTTATGCCATTACTTTCATACCTGTAAAACAGAATTTGTGAAGACATTATATTGAATTTTTAAATTTAGTCTTTAAAGCAATATAAAGAATTTTTTGGTATGCATTCAAAAGTAGGGTCCATATATCAATCTGATAATTCAGGAATTAAATTGTGAAGCAAAAGACACGTGTATATCATGGTGCTGTAAAAGTTGAGGGAAATTGAATGCAATTTCCTGACCTGTTTCTCTACTTGTTTTACAAAGATGTGCTAGTCACATATTCTGCCTGTTACAAGTTGTCATTAATATTTGATATCTCATATCTTCAGACTCATTCTTAATTTTTTTTAAAGATTTTATTTATTTATCTGACAGAAATCACAAGTAGGCAAAGAGGCAGGCAGAGAGAAAGGAGGAAGCAGACTCCCTGCAGAGCAGAGAGCCTGACGCGGGGCTCGATCTCAGGACCCTGGGATCAGGACCTCAGCTGAAGGCAGAGGCTTTAACCCACTGAGCCACCCAGGCGCCCCCTTAAATTTTTATATTTTACATTCTTTCCTTCATTTTCACAAATTTTATTCCTTAAAAGCTTTATATAGCCTAACTTTCCTCATTACTTCAAGCAATCAATTTATTATCAATTTTTTAAAGATTTTATTTATTTATTTGACAGAGGCAGAGAGGCAGGCAGAGAGAGAGAGAGGAGGAAGCAGGCTCCCTGGTAAGCAGGGACCCTGATATGAGGCTCGATCCCAGGACCCTGGGATCATGACTTGAGCTGAAGGCAGAGACTTTAACCCACTGAGCCACCCAGGCGCCCAATTAATTATCAATTTTTATAGATGACTGAACTCCTATGTATGGTCATAACCCAATAGTTAATTCTTGCTCTTCTACTTTTCTTATTTTATATCTTATTTGTCACTTAGCTTTCATGAGTAACACCAGATTCCTTTTTAAATGATGTGCAGGCATGAGTTAGCATGGCAATCCAGGGCTTTAGGAGGACCTGCTGACAGAGATGGGTATTGGTTGGCCTCTGGGAACTTAGCTTTTAAACTGATCCCTCTGTCAGTAATTGATAAGATTGCTTGATCATACCAGCCTAATGAGACTGTACAAACAATGTAATTGATGGTGAACATCTGATTTCTTTCTGGAATTCTAGAATTTTGATAGTTGTGGGTAGACAGATTTTGTCTATATAATCATCCCTGAATCCCCATCGCCCCACCTGCAAATTCCTTAAGCTCGAAGTCTCACATGGACTTGCTTGCTGTTGTAGTTCATGTCTGGGGAACAGCATACTTGAAATGATATCTTTAGGGAGAGCATAGGAAGAATGCACATGGAGCTCTCCAGAAGCAATCTGATACATCTTGCTCCCTCACTCACCCAGCTCTATATATCTACTGTGTTGCTGTAGTAATTATCAGGCATGAGTAAAGCTATATGCTGAGCCCTGTGAATCCTTCCAGCAGAGCAATGAGCTTCAGGTGGTGGTGGAAGAGCTGACACAAGTGGTGTCACATAGGACTTCTGTCTTGAACACAATTCTCACATCTGTAATTGTTCCCAAGACATTTCTTCTTAGTGGTTTTACTATTATCTCAAATTAAGGTGGCAAAAGAGAAATACCATTTCTTCAAATACAAACATGTCACAATCCTATCAACGACATTAAAACTCTTTAGGCCGGTCACCTACATTCAAAATATTAGTGTTGAAAGCATGGAAGATCTGTAATAAAGAAAACAGGTTTTGAAATCAAGAAGATTTACATACCAGCTTTAGTTTCAAATCCCAAAGTATTAGCTTAATGAACTTGAGCAAGTAGGACACAGCTTGACATGGAATGGAAGTTTATATATTATAATCATTTATTAATTGAAAATATTACTCATATTAGTCTTATTCCCTCATACAATCACCATACTATCATTCAAACATTATACAAACTGTACCACTTGCATTAGTAGAGTCATTGACTTTCTCTTTCTCATTGGTGCCACCCCAATCTGGCCTCATTTTCTCATTTCTACCTTAGTGTAGTAATCTATTTAGGTCTCCTCTTCTTCTGTGTCTAAACTGTTTGTTGTTTTTTTTTAATTTATTTATTTGTCAGAGAGAGAGGGAGAGAGAGCGAGCGAACGCAGGCAGACAGAGTGGCAGGCAGAGGCAGAGGGAGAAGCAGGCTCCCCGCTGAGCAAGGAGCCCGGATGCTGGACGGATGCGGGACTCCATCCCAGGACGACTGGATCATGACCTGAGCTGAAGGCAGCCGCTTAACCAACTGAGCCACTCAGGCGTCCCTAAACTGTTTTTTTCTAGATTAATCCTCTGAACAGGAAGTTTTCAAATTCTGCTCCATGAAGTCCTAAAATTCCCTGTCACTGTCACAGTGATGAGGGGGACAGGAGTGTGGAGAGCCACAGATCTCACATTGGACTACAACCAGAAAGGCTCTACTTGCCATCCAGTTTATATACTGTGCTTCACATTGACATTGTGTTTGGAGAAAGGCCTTGGGGGTTACAATAAGTTTGTAAAGGCAGTATTAACTGTCTTCATGACCAAGCCTGAGCATTTTAAACTCTAGAGTTTCCTCTTTCTGGTCCTGGCTTTCCCTCTGATGTTCTCTACCACTTTTCCTCTGTATGAACCCTTTGTCTCAGTCAAAATGATTTGTTCATTGAGTTCTGATATAAGCTGTATTGTATCCCCTCAAAATTCATATATTGTAGTCATAACCTCCAATATAGTAGAAAGGTGACCTTATTTGGAAATAGAGTGGTTGCAGATGCAGCTAATTAACATTAGGTCTTACTGGAGTGGAGTAGGCCTGCAATCCAATATGATCAGTGTCTGTATAAGAAGGAGAAATTTTGACACAGACTTGCACACACACAGAACAGCATGTGAAGATAAAGGCAGGAATCAGAATGATACAACAGAAGCCAAAGAATACCAACAATTCCAGCAACCCAAGAGAAACTAGGAGAAATATGAGACAAATTGCTGCCTTTCAACTCCTTAGAAAGACTCAATTTTTTTTTAGGAAGATTCAATTTTGCTAACATCTTGATCTCAGACTTCTAAACATCTGAACTACAAGACAATAAATTTCTGTTGTTTAAGCTACCTAGTCTGTGGTGCTTCATTATGGCAGTTCTAGCAAACTAATACAGTCTCTCAACATACTAAGCATATTTTCTTCTCTGTGTCTATGTTCTACTTGCAAAGACTTCATTACATTCCTTCCTCTTTTAAGAACTAACTCAAATTTTGTAGCCTTCTCAAACTGTTTTTCAGCTGCCTTAGCTCTCAGAAAACTTCAATTTTTGAAACAGTTAATAACACTTAATTCACTTGGAATATATCATATGCTACTTTATTGATTACTTGAAAATAATAGCCACACTCTTATTTAATGTTTTTTATATAAACATACACATAAATTGGAGTGTCTCTGTGGCCACTATCAATGACATAGAATACAGTAGTTTAAAGTACATAAATTAATCTTGGCATAAGTGAAGATAAAATAATAGCTAATATCAAGAAGGGTAGCAAAAATACTTTCTAATATTGTAAATAATCTCTTTCAACTCTCTTGATGTGAATTCATACAAAGGATGACTGAATCTTTCTGTTTCTTGTTTGTGCATGAATTTAAAAGCCTAATTCTTTGACTCATTTTGCTTAGTTTATCAATAACTTTTTTTTTTGCACACACCTACTTATGATTGATAGACTTCACAAAGTCCATGCATACTAATGGAATGTACAGATTATTTAAGAACACTTCAAGAATCCTTTCTTTAATCATTAAAATATATTTAGTGTCCTTCTTAAGGTCTCCAATACCTCTTATTTTCCAAATCTAATATTCTACTTTCACTGCTGTTCCTACTATATCTCTAAAGCAATCAATATGATTGACTACTTTCTACACTTGAAATTATTATCTCTTTGACTTTTTTTAATCTCTTTTTTCTTTCTTAGTTTTTGTCTTATTTATCTAATCCTTATATTTATCTTTTTTGGTTTTCTTCTCCACTGTCTGCTTGCTCACCCATTCCTAAGGACTCAGTTGTCAAAATAATGCTAAGACCCAAGTTTGCATCTTCGGTTGCAAAGTTGCCCCAGAAACACATTTCAAACAATTTCCTGGGATATGCAGAAATTAGTACATCATATTAGTCTTTACTTTTTTTTTTTTTTTTTGAAGAGAAAGAGAGAGGTGAGGGTAGGGGCGGAGGGAGAGACAGAGAATCTTAAGCAGGCTCCCAGCACAGAGTCCAACATGGAGCACCATCTCACAATCCTGAGATCATGAGCTGAGCCAAAAATCGAGGGTGGATGCTTAACAGACTGAGCCACCCAGGAGCCCCAGTATATCATATTAGTCTTAACAAGTCTTTTCAACAACAAACTTATCTATGGCGCATGTGTGATATCACTTGTGGACAACACCTCCAACTGTAGTATCCTGCTTGGAATCAGCTAAATTGATTGGACTTTTGGTACTATTGATGATTATTATCAACAATAATTTCTGGGGCACCAGGGTGACTCCATCAGTTAAGCATCTGCCTTCTGTTTAGGTCATGATCCCAGGGTCCTGGAATTGAGTCCAGCATCCGGTTCCCAGGTCAGTAGAGAGCCTGCTTTTCCCTTTCTCTCTGCTGCTCCCCCTGTTTGTGCTCTCTTGCTCTCTGTCAAACAAATAAATAAAATCTTAAAAAAAAATTCTTGCTAGGTTTAAAAGGTCATCACCACAGAAAAAAATAACTAAATCAAAACATTATTTGATAATAAAAATCATGATTATGGCCATATTTAGTGAAAATAACAACAAAGTTTTAGAAAAAATATCTACTATCCTTCAGCAGATATTGGTGGATAAGGATATCCTTATCCACTCAGAGTGGGAGAAAGCTGCATGCCCACCTGTTGCCAACCTCACCTTTGGCAGCACCTCTGGCCACAAACCCAAAGCCTGATGCGCTGCCTGACCCTCACCCTCAACTTGGGCCCCCAGGCAGATCAGGCTTGCCATGACCCTGGGCCCTAATCCTAACTCTAGGTTGGGTTTTCAGGCTTCTGTCCCCAGATGCCTGGCCGTTTGGATCTAAGCAGGATGACTTTTCTGCAGTATGACTTTTCATTTACAAATAATAATGCTGAAAATTAATTTAAGTTTATCCCATTTACATGTATTTTGATTTAGTTTCAGATTTTGATAAAGATATCTGTAGACTTCTAATATTTTCTATGGTTCTCCATTCCTTTTGTATAAACTTTAATCTTCTTAGACTAGTACTTATAGACTTATACAAACTGATTCAAATCTACTTTTTCAGGTCTTCCTTTTTTTTCATACAACTTACATTCAAATTGAGCTAGCTATCCAAAAACCATTAAAATATTTGAGATTCCTACCTCAGTGCTAGAATTATTATCAAAGATGTTTCTTCCATACAAAACAACACCCCTCTCTTCCGTTTGTACAATCAAAAATCGTGCCCATCCTTAGCACAAAGCCCACTTCTTATCAACCTTTCATTATCAGCATAGGTCAGATTTACTTTCTCTTAATAGCAATGATCACAGCATGATTTGCCTATACTTCATTTGAAATATATGTTTCCTACTTAACTGTGGGTTTCTTAAGGTCAGGTATCAATGTCTACCTGGCATTTCTAAACATGATGCACAACACACAGCAATCATTCAAATGTTTGAAGAATTGTACTGCAGTGACTGCAAAGACCTGTTTTCTGTGTGGACATGGTTGCAAAATACAAAATAGGAGAAAATATTAACTGATCATAAATAAAATCCCATCCAATAAATGTGTACTGAATTGACAGAATAGTAAAAGTAACAAAACTTCTAAATGATTACTACACTGAAGATAAAACTGCAAGAAAATATAAAAATAAACTGGAACCATAGGGAACAGATACATCATCTCGTTGGAGCCAAATCAGGCTTTAAGGTAGGCAGAGGAGCTGGAAATGGAAATTGAAGCAGCCCGGGAAACATGACTCCCAGACCTTTCTTTATAAAGAATTGTACAAAGTAGGTCAGCACTTCTTAGAAAAGTGGGGATTGAGAGCAGAGAACATTCAGAAAAGAAAGGAAAGAATAGATCCCTTAAAGCTCTATAAGCTAGCATCAAAATCAAGAAAAAGATGTAAGAGGTGACAGTAATGTCAAGCAGCACAAAACAAGAACAAGAATTGCATTTGTCAGAGCTGGGCTACGAGGGAGGTGGTTGAAGACTTGCTGCACTGTTTAAGAGGGAAAGAGTGAGGGGAAATAAGGCAGATCTCAAGAAAAAAACAATCCCTGTATTTTCATTTTGGTCATTTGGTGTTTGTTTCTAACAAAGTTTAAAGCATCAAAGCTCTGAGGTAGAAAACAAACAGGTTCACCTCCCAGTCTGTCCCTTAAGAGCTGAGCGGCCTAGTAGGGCTTACTTATGTACCAGATTCCTTCTCTCGAGAAAAGGAAAAATAGCACTAATTTAAAGCATTTTTAAAAGATAAAATAAGAACATTTAAATATTTAGCATAAAGCCTATACTGTTAAGTGATCAAAAGATATTAGCTATTACTTTCAATCTTTAAAACATTCTATATTTGAGGGGCACATGGGTGGCTCAGGTGTTTAAGGATCCACCTCTTGACTTAGTCTCAAGTCATGACCTCAGGGTTGTGAGATCCATCCTCACGTGGAAATCTGCATTGGGCATGGAGTCTCCTTAAGATTCTTTCTCTCCAATTGCCCCTCCTGCACCCCGACTCACATACATATATTCTTTCCCCCCAAAAAAATAAAAATAAAAATAAAAATAAACCAAACTTTGGATTTTGGAAGTCTTTTCTGCTCCTAAATTTGGGACTGATTCCCACATACTTAGATGCCATTATATATTAAACACTCACATTCCTGTGTAACTATATAGAGAAGGATGTGTTTTATTATACATTTTCTTCATATCTAAACATTTTTCAGAATTGAATATCTGATACATATATAATAGAATAGAAATGTTTATGTAGGGGGTATACCAGGTGAGGAATGTTCAAGGAGAGCACAAAAAAGGTGGGAATATGGGGCACCTGGGTGGCTCAGTCAGTTAAGTGTCTGCCTTCAGCTCAAGTCATGATCCCCGGGTCCTGGGATTGAGCCCATGTCTGGCTCTCTGCTTAGCAGGAAGTCTGCTCTCCCTTTCCTCTGCCTGCTGCTCTGTCTGCTTTTGTACTTTCTCTCTCTCTCTCTCTCTCTCTCTCTCTCTGTCAAATAAATAAATAAATAAAATCCTTTTTTTAAAAAGGTGGAAATGTGTGGAAAATCTATTACTTCTCAATTTTGCTAAAGCTGACTTAAGTATGCATTGCATTATGTCTGATCACAACCTTCTCATTCACAGCTTTTGGAAGATACTTGCATAATTCATGTAACTCGGAATACAGATAATTATAATCTAAAGATCAAAAATACACTGGAACAATAGAGAACGTATTTCAAAGTAAGAGGTGACAAGGGAAAGATTATGTTGTATGCTGGACTGACATCAACTACACATTATTATGTTCTGCGTTTAAAATAACTAGAATGGTAAAAGGCTCTACAAAATAGAGTAGAAAAATATTGAGGCAACATTCATCACAGAAAATATTTATATTAGTGATCAGCGGTTAAAACTGGAAATGTTTACTCTTTTTTATTTTTATTTTTATTTAAATTCAATTAATTAATATGTAATGCATTGTTTGTTTCAGGGGTACAGGTTTGTGGTTCATCAGTCTTATATAATACCCTATATATATTATATATATATATATAATATATATATAATACACTATATATAATAGTGCTCATTACAGCACATACAGTCCTCAAAGTCCACCACCCAGTTACCACATCCCTTACTCCACTCCCCTCCACCAACCCTCTGTTTCATACGATTAAGAGTCTCTTATGATTTGTTTCCTCTGATTTCATCTTGTCTCATTTTTTCTTCTCTTCCACTATGATCCTCTGTTTTGTTTCTTAAATTCCACATATGAGCGAGATCATATGATAATTGTCTTTCTCTGACTGACTTATTTCACTTAGCATAATACCCTCTAGTTCCATCCATGTCATTGCAAAAAGCAAGATTTCTTTTTTTGATGGCTGTGTAATATTCTATTGTGTATGTATATATATATATATATATATATATATATATATATACCACATTTTCTCTATCCATATCTATCATCTGTTGATGGTCATCTGGGCTCTTTCCACAGTTTGGCTATTGTGGACACTGTTGTTATAAACATTGGGGTGCAGGTGCCCCCTCACATCATTACATTTGTATCTTTGGGGTAAATATCTAGTAGTGCAGTTTCTGGGTCATAGGAAAGCTCTATTTTTAACTTCTTGAGGTGCCTTCTGGAGTGGCTGCAACAGCTTGCATTCCCACCAACAGTGTAGGAGGGTTCCCCTTTCTCCACATCACCAACATCTGTTATTTCCTGACTTGTTGATTTTAGCCATTCTGACTGGTGCAAGGTGGTATCTCATTATAGTTTTAATTTGTATTTCCCTGATGCCAAGTAATGTTGAGCACTTTTTCATGTGTCTGTTGGACATTTGTATGTCTTCTTTGGATAATTGTCTGTTCATGTCTTCTGCCCATTTCTTCATTGGATTTTTTTGGGGGGGGTGTTGAGTTTGGTAAGTTTCTTTAAAAATTTTGGATACAAACCCTTAATTTGATATGTCATTTTCAAATATCTTCTCCATTCTGTCAGTTGTCTTTTAGTTTTGTGGACTATTCCCTTTGTTATCCAAGAGCTTTTATCTTGATGAAGTCCCATTAGGTCATTTTTGTCTTTGTTTCTCTTACTTTTGTAGATTTGTCTAGCAAGAAGTTGCTGTGGCCAAGGTTGAAGAGGTTGTTGCCTGTGTTGTCTTCTAGGATTTTGATGGATTCCTGTCTCACACTTAAGCCTTTCATCCATTTTGAGTCTATTTTTGTGTATGGTGTAAGGAAATGGTCCAGTTTCACTCTTCTGCATGTGGCTGTCCAATTTTCCCAACACCATTTGTTGAAGGAATGAGAATGTTTACTCTCAAAACACTTGTTTAGTGTTTTGTAATATATAAAATATATATATAAAATATATAAAATAGACACTAATTTAGTGTCTATTTTATATATTATTGAAATAAGCTTATTATTTATTTATAGAGTATTAAAAATAAAAATAAAAAATACTGTATTTGAAAGAATGGTCATTGCATTAAAGTTTTCAGAAATTATGGATCCCAGTGACAAAATGTTTACAGCCACTCCATTCTAACACATCATTGATCTACTACAGTTAAGAGTTTTCCTAGCTTCTTATCATATTTTTTATGCTGACTCAGTCTGCCATGATTGTTGAACAGGTTGTAATGAACATTTTTACAATGTATATATACTTAAGTATACATCACTGCTCTGGAAATAATTATTTGTTTCAATTTAACAAACCCTTACCTATCATAGGTGAGCACTATGTTAAATATAGGAATGAAAGAGTAAAATAAACTGAAATGAAATCAAACTCCTTTTATAGCTAGAATTCCTCTTTTTTTTTGTTTTGCTTTGTTTTTCATTTTTGTTTTCTTTTTAAATTTTATTTTATATTATTATATTTTTTTCAGTGTTCCATGGTGCTAGAATTCCTCTTAAGAAGAAAGCTACCTGTGGCGAGTCTACTTTGAGTAGAAATCAAGACCTTAGCTGATCTGTAACACACCTAGTTCTGTTTGCTTAAATGAAGAGGAACAATTTGCTGGTTGATTTTGAGAGAAAGTATATGGGTACACGTAAGGGGATGGAGTGGTGGAATTGAATAAGATAGAGTAAGTAGAAGTCCAAACCATGACAGGAGAGTTGTAGAGATTGTGCTTCTTATGTCTCTCGTAACTGTGAGAGGCGGTAAATATATTGAGCATATTCTGTATCTGTAAGCCACATCCCTGGGGCCAGAAGCTAGACTCTGGCAGGCAAACTATAAGATGGCCCCCAGTGATGCCTTCCTCCTGGTGTTCATGCTTTTTTGGAAGCCCCTCTCACTTTGATCTATGTGACCAATAGAGTACCACAGAAGTGATAATATTGTCACAAGATTAGGTTATAAGATCCTATGGCTTCTGCCTATGACTGTGTGTGTGTGTGTGTGTGTGTGTGTGTGTTTCGCTCTCTTTCATTAATTACTCTAGATGCAGCCAGCTGCTATGGCCTAGGGACACTCAGGCAGCCCAGGAAGAAGTCCATGTGGCACAGAATTTGAAGTCTCTATACCCAGGTAAAGTTGATAAAGTAAAACACGCATGGTATGGGAAGATTTGGGTAGGAGAAGAGTGGATCACTAAAGGGGTGAAGTTGAATGTCCAGATGACACAAAGGAACTGAAACAGTACTCAAAGGTATCAGAGAAACTAAAAAAAACGTGAAGAAATTCATGGGGCAATCACAGAAAGTGCAGTGAACATGGAGTCTCTAGACCCTTATAGCTGAAAAATTGGAATTATGTCCAATGTTTACTCCGAGGATCAGAGTGTCCCCAGCTCTCATCTCATTTCAGACACATAATGACTACAACAAAAGAAGAAAAAAATAGAAGTATATACATGTGCACTTAATATAAGTAATTAATATGTAAGTGAATAAATAAATAGATCACTTAAAATAACATGAACTAATGTAAAAACTACATTATGGAATGACTAATATGAGTATATTTTATGAAAAATAATTATCATAAACCTACTATAATAATAATTGTATGTGAAGTAGAAAAACAAGTAATATATTCACCATGATAAATTGTAAAGAATAATGTTAACTAATATATATATTAGTATAAATATGTATATATATATACATGTATATATATATGTATGTATATATATATATACACCTACCTAGACTAATTTACTGCTTGTGAACAAACGTTGGTTGAATTTAGTCTCTTCATTCTAATGAATATAATGTGGCAGGAGTGTTACTACATGACTTGTGTATGTATATATTTATATACATATGCCATATACACATATAATATATAAACAAATGTATACATATATATATACATATATTAATACATATAAATATATACACACATATATATTTATGTATATAACCATATACCTACACAGTACACACTGGATCTCTTTTGGACCACTTATCTGGGGGAAGCCAGCAGCCATGTCATAAGCACATTAAAAAAAAAAAAAAGGTGTGGAGACATGTAAGGAGGAACTGAAGCCTCCTCTCAACAACTAGCACCACCTTCCCAGTCTTGTGAACAGGACTTCTTGGAATAGAACCTTACACTTTCCAAAGGAGCCTGCAGATGTCATCTGACTGCAAACTCAGAGACTCTAAGCCATAACCACCCACTTAAGCCATGCCTGAATCTTGGCCCACAGAAATTGTGAGGCTACTATTTATCACTGTTTTAAGCCATTACATTTTAGGGCTTTTAAATACAGCAATTAATCTCTAATACAATCACCTCATTATTTTACATTCTATCTACAGTAAAGCAGCATTAGAGAAGATAGATCACCTTTCATATAGGACAAAAACTTCAATTTAAAATGGACACAATCATATTGCCATATTAGTTTTGTTTTTAATATTGTGTATGTTAATATTTGAACATCTGTGATGTGACATTTCTTTTTTAAAGATTTTATTTATTTGACAGAAAGAGATCACCAGTATGCAGAGAGGCAGGCAGAAAGAGAGGTAAACAGGCTCCCTACTGAGCAGAGAGCCCAATGCTGGCTTGATCCCAGGGTCCTGGGATCATGACCTGAGCCAAAGGCAGAGGTTTTAACCTGCTGATCCATCCAGGTGGCCCGAGTGATGTGACATTTTTATGAGTATTTGTTGCTGATCAATATATGTAAGTATTAAAACCTAATTCCTGATTAAGAAAGCATACTGGAAAGCCACTTCTCTGTTGAAATCTCAGAGTAGAATATCTATACCTGGAATGTAATACTTGATTCTTGCTTAAAATACTTACTTATAAACTTTGAATAAAATCATTATGATTATAAAATTATGTCCTTTTTTTGTTATTCTTCTGTTTATCAAAATAATAAAACAGCATATTAACTCTAGCTTATTGGAACTAGGAAACTCAGTTCTACCTGAGACTTACTTTATTAAATTTATAATGCAAATTAATTAATTTAAATACTTATTGGCACAATAAAATTTATTTTTGAATTAAAAAGTTAGCACTTATTGTTTATCATGAGGCTAGCACTGCTTTGAGCATCTTTCATGTATTAATTTATTATTCTTGCCATTTTGTCAATTAAGAAAATAAGGCAAAGAGAGGTGAAATCAACTTGCAAAAGATCACATATTTAGTAATTGGTAAACTGGGTTGAACCAGGCAGTCCTAAGCATCCTGACGTCCTAATCTGGAATCCAGTTTTCCCACTTACACATAAGGAAGCATCTGCAATGAAAGCTTATAAAAATGGGACATATATCCACAGATTCAAAAATTAACATATGCCCCATTAAAGGCAAGACTGTCAGTATTGATTGTGAACATTCTAAAATTTTCACGCCTTTAAATACAAATTAGTATATGAGCAAGTTGCAGTATAGTTTTTCACAATTCAAAAATCTCCTCAAGACAACATACCCAGTTCTATCAGAATAGATAGATTAATGTCAAACCAACATACACTCCCTGCGGCTACTTGGAACTCTAGGAAATAAAACAACAAGGTCACAAAACATCATTTTAATGGGGTATAACTCTGGGGTTGCTTTTACATTAAATAAAGGATAATGCCAGTCTTCGAACTGTAACTGAAAAAAAAAAGAAAGAAATGTCTAAGGGAAGGAAACGGAATTGGTGACTTAGGTGCTGATCAAATTTGAGCTGCTTTCATTTCTGCTTTTTGTGTTTCAGCACTCAGGAACTTTCTGCATTTCCCCCTGCTATTAGGAAGGATGAATATAAAAGGCAACTCACTTTGTCTAAAAATAGACCTTAGTCCGATTTGACAAAGCACTCCATCCAGGGGCTCTCTGCTGCCACACTCTCATTAAACCAGTGGAGATGTCAGCACCATCTATTTTGTTTCTACTGGAGAGCACAGGGCTTCTTCAATATTTTGACCTGTCTTCCCTGGAGAGGAAGAATTTGATTTGAAAAAGACATGGGCCTGACTTCATTAGGTATTAATGAATCAGCTAAGGAAGCAACTACACTGCATCGGAGCAGTGTGTCAGTATCTGCATTATCAATCTCTTTCTCTAAAATATTATAATATGGCTCACAAAAAATTCCTTTCAGGAAAAAATTTGGCATGTGGTTTATTTACCTCTGGGATAATTGTAAAACAATTTTTTTTCTCTTTCATTAGCAAAGTAAATAAATAAATAAATAAATAATCAGTGTCTTAAACTACGGCTCTGCTAAATTTAAATAAAGAGAAAAATACATAATAAGACCAGCTAGTCCATCTCTGGGAAAATAGAAAAATAGAGATATATCTTCTTATAGAGGAAAAATATAAAAATAAACATACCCGTTCTAACAATATTTTTCTTTCCTGCATACATTCCATATGTCTACAGAGTTTACACCATGACAAGAAATACTTTTTGAATACTATATTATTTAGATATATATCACTGATTAACATTTTAGCCCCCAGAGGAATTCATTAAGGACTCCTTCAATTTCTTCATGTACCCTCATAAGACTTCAGACAAATTAAACGTGTACATATGTGTGTGTGTGTGTATATATATATATATATGTAAAATAATATGCATTTTTTCTGCTATATACAAGATAAAATATGATCATGGTAGGAAAGTCTGTAAAATAGATATAGACATAGTGACAAAATAAAAATTACTCAAAATCCCATCCAGATATAATTATTATAATATTTTGATTATATTCTCCAACTGTATAATTATATAACTGTGTTTATAAATAGATATATATGTAATTGGTATTGTAAACTTTAAATATCAAACCTATTGCTTTTATTTTAATGTATTAGCAAAAACATATGCAGAGATTTTATTTTTGTTATATGAAATTTGTGCCATTTCATTTTCTTCTTATATCCTGTTTTCTTACTTTGTTCTCAGTCCAAAGCTCAAATGTTAATTAATGAATTCATTCATACTTCTACCTACACAGTCATCTATACACACTTATGGATATACAGTCATCTACCCATCTATCCATCCATTTATACATATATACATATATACATGAACTCAATGAATAATTTAATTATACTGTCTACTGCAAAAAAAATATATTGTCCTACTTGGTGGGGATACAATGGTTACTAAGACTAATAAAATGTATGTCCTTATTTAACTTACAGTTTCTAGAAGGAGAGACAACAAATAAATGAAGAAATATATAAAATAAATTCAGATAATGATATTTACTCTGAAGGTGACTATTTCTGCAGGAGGTTGACAGTATGACCTCAGAGAAGTCAAGTCTTTCCCAGAAGTTAACTATCATAGATACATTTTGTTCTCCCAGAAGTGGTCTTGAAAGCTAGGTTTTGAGGGTGAAAAGGGAAATTATTTTCTAAAGCTTTTTAGCTTAGGATGTCTAGAGCTAGACCTATATGGCCCTGACCAGTTGGCTGAAGAAAAGTCAGGAAGAGAAGTTAACATTAAAATTCCTTCTCCCAGCTTTGTTGCATTGTAAGCAGAGGAGAGTTAGGAAGAATAGAGAAATGAAATTCGAAAGTCCTAGTCATTCCTCTTGGAGCAATACCTTGAGATGCAGGAGGTCTTTGCAAGTATAAAGTATATTTAGGAAAGTCTTAGAGCATCAGAGGCATGAAAGTCCTGTGGCTGGCAGATCCAGCTGATGAGCAGATACCTGGGGTCCAAAGATGGGTGGCTTTGAGTCAGAAAATAAATGAATGCAACCAGCATCAAGCAAATATTCCACCCAGCATCAAAAATGAGACCTTAAACGTCATCACAATAACAAATACAGATGCAAACCAAACCTACTCACAGCAGACACCGGGAAGGATCCCAAGGATTCCAGGTGGAGGAGAATCCTTTTCTATCCCTCTGCCATATTGTCCAGCAGTGGAAAGCATACTACCTATATACTCAGAAGCTCCCTCAAAGAGGAACTTGGGAGGAGGAGAAAAATCTAAAAAACATTTAATTCTAAGAGATTGAGTTACATAATGAAAAGATTCAGTTTATAAAATAAGAAAGTTTTATTCTATTAGCTTAACTTTAATTTTTCCCAGCCAATAAGAAAGATCTAGGAAGAAAATTAATTCTAGAAATTTAAAAGCTATGTTTACTTAGCATATTTGAATATAGTAACTCACGAGCCCATTTGACCCAGTTTTGATTTTCAGTGGCCTGAAATCAAGAGCCAAACAGTAGTTTGTAGAACTAGAGTTATTCTGTCCCACCTTCATCACCTTTCTTCATTTTCAACTACAAAAAAAAAAAAAGGAACATGCATGAATATGAGACATCTGCACAATGTGGAAAACAAGTCAAAGAAACAAATGGTGTTACTCGTACTCCTCCTCTTGTTCTCCTGGTTCCCAGTAGCTTTCAGGAAAAGAATGCCTTATTCCTGGGCTGTTTCTGTCTGTTCCTGATCTAATTTACTTTTCTCACTTATGAAAAATAAATGGATCCACTCATTTGTTCAACACTTTTTAAAGCATATAATGGGTGTCTGGTGAGAAGCTAAGTATTGGGGAGACAGAGGTACAATTCCTTCCTTCAAGGAGATTACTGCCTAGAAAATGAGTGAAATGATGGAAATAAAAAAAGAAACATTATCTCTTCAATTTGATTAGATAGCTTCCTGATTTTATATAAAATGGCATCATGGCATTCTATGTCTATGGCCTTGAGAAGGGTGAAGGAAAAAGGGTAACAAAGGGTATTGATTTTTAAATGGGGAGATGAAAATATTCTTGAAAATAACAACTACAAATTATTTATTTATTAAACTGTTATTACTTACTAAAAACTGTGTTATGAAACGTGTGTTAGACAAGTGGTCTTACTCAAGGCTGAACACTAGAATCCCCAGGAGAGCTTTTAACAACACTGATGCACGGGCCCACTCAGGTCAATTCAATCACAACCTCTAGGGTAGGAACCATCCTTAGTATATTTTAAATCCTCCCATGTATTTCCAACATGCAACCAAGTTTGAACACTAATTCATCAGACACATGTTAAAATATGCATTCTTTATTGAATATAGGCTTGTGAAAATCAGGACTATGTCTTCTCTATACTACTAAAGCTAAATAGTTACAGAGTTTGTGGTATGTGAGGACAGAAATGTGGTTTCACGATAAATTAATGGGATTTTAGTGTGTTTCCTGAAGCTGTCTCAGAAAAGCATTTCATTCATAGTAGAAGGGAATGAGAATATGTGAGTCACATTCAAATAAATCAGTAATATCCTATATATTATGTACATGTAGCAAGTACAAGTACAGAGCAATATTCATATTATTGTTTAGAAACACCAAGATGAAATTAGATATTAATATATTACCATGAAGCCATACTTTCTAGGGCAGTCACATTGCAATACAAGTCTCATTTGTCACTTTTTCTTCCAATATTTTCCTTAAAATATAGCATCAACAATTCAGGATAGCAAACTTTGCCAATGAGTGTATAAATTGTCAGCTGGAGCCTGGAGCAGATTTACCCAACAGGAGTTTACAGATATTTATTGTTTGGTGTATACAGTTTTAAAAAGTTATCAATCTTTAAAATAATAGCAAACTCTAGCTCCCAGCTTTTTCTAGACTGGCCTGTATTCTTACATGACAATAATTGGCTGAGATGAATAGCAGACAGCATGTTTAGGCAAGGCAATGTCCTCCAGTTCACCTATTCTTTACCTGGGTGTGCACCACTTATATAACATTTCCGTCCTGATGGTTGAGTCCAAGGTTTTTGATATATTGATATAGACTCAAATTCTGGGACTATACTAAATGGATTATAATTCCAACTTCCCCTTTAGTATCTAATAGTGTATAATTTAAGTGAGATCACATGTGTAAATGTTCTGACACAAGATCTAGTTCATTGTTCTTATAATTAAAGATCATGAAAAAATCCATTTATAAACTCTGAAACGTCACACTAAATTTTAGAAATACATAGAAACAAAGAAATTCAGACTATTTATGTTCAAAAATATTTTCAAATAATTACATATTGAGGAACTAAAAAATAACATCAATATTTACCAGTAAGATATGATTGAATAAACCCTGATAAATCAACATAATGGAATACAAGATATTCATTGGAGAACATGATTTGGGTTCCCTCAGAACACTGACTGTGGGGAATGGGATAATTTGTTTAAAAAAAATAAAGTCAGTGAAACATTTACAAATTCTAATAAATATTTTATTGTATCTCTAAATTCTCTTACAACTTTTAAATTTGGTTTTGAACATAGGAAATGATCAATTTAAAAGCTTAATCTGGCTGTCACTCATCTATCAATACTAGATTGTCTGAGGTGGGTTGTGGGTGTAAAATTAATTAATCAAACTTGGTTGCAAAAATGTAATATTTGTATATGTATGTATAATTTCTACTCTTTTTGCTTAAATTTTTTTTATTTGTTTTTTTAAATCAAGGTTTAATTTACATAGAGTAAACCACCATTTTTAGTGTGAAGTTCTTCAAGTTCTGAAAATTCATAGCCTGTGTAATGATGACAACAATCAAGATATAAACTGTACCAAGACACCCAAAATTTGCCTCTAAAGCTATTTGTAGTCAACCCCTCACCTCACCCCTAGGCCCAGGCAACCACTGATCTGTTTTCTGCCACTACGACTTTACCTCTTACAGAATCTTACAACATAAAGCCTTCTTTCATTTAGCAAAATGGATTTGAAATCCATTTCTGCTGTTCTATGAATCAGTACTTCGTAGTATTCCATTCTACGGATATACCACAAATTATTTATCCAGTCAACAGTTGAAGGATGTCTGGCTTGTTTCCAACTCAGGGTAATTATTATTAAAGCTGTTTATAAACATTTGCATGCATGTTTTGTGAATATGTTTTTATTTCAATGGAAAAATATTTAGAACTAAGATTGCTAGATTTTATGGTAAGTTATATTCAATTTTGCAATAAACTGCCAAACTATTTTCACAGGTGTCTGCAGAAATGCTTACATTTCTGACAGCAAAGTATGAGAATTCCTATTGGCAGCCTTTAGGGATACCAGTGTTTTTTTTTTTAATTTAGTCATTCTGATGATTATGTGTGCCTTTCTCATTATGGTTTTAATATACATTTGCCTAATGACAAATTATTTTGAGCCTTTTTTCTTGTGTTTATATATCATTTATATAACTTTAGTATCTGTTCAAGTTTCTGCCCATTTTAAATTAGATCATTTGTTTTTATTAATCTCTGAAATATATTCATATATTTTGGTTATGAATTATTTATCAGATATGTGATTTTCAAATATTTTCTCCTCATTTTATCCTTTCATTCACTTAACAGTGTCTTTCAAATTCCAAACATTATTTTGATGAAGTTCAATTTATCCTTTTTAAAATGTTATCTTATGGGTCAAGTTTTTGGTGGCATAACTAAAAAATATTAGCTTAATCCAAGAACACTAAGATTTTCCCTTATCTTTTCTCCCAGAGTTTTATAACATTAAGCTTTAAATTTAGGTCTATGATCCATTTTAGGTGGATTTCTGCATGTTATAAAGTGTGAATTGTGTGTGTGTGTGTTCTATTTTTTGACAGACACATATTCAACTGTTTGGTACTATTTGTTGGGAAAAAAATAACTTTGTAGAATTACTTTCTCATCTTTGTCAAAACTAATTGACCATAATTATCTGTGGGTCTATTTCTAGATTGTTCTTACACATACACTCTTGCTAATACCACACTGACCTGATTTATGCTGTTTTATGGTAAGTCTTGGGGACAGTGCAATTCTCCCAAATTTTACTCTTTTCTCCCCCAAAATTGTTTAGGCTATTTTAAGACATTTCCATTTCTGCATAAATTTCAGAACTCATTTGTTTAAAAAAAAACTTGCTAAAATAATCATTAGGATTGCATTGCATTTGTAAAGCAATTTAGAGAGGAGTGACATTTCAACTATATTGATTGTTTCAATCTATGAACCTAACATGTTTCTCCATTTATTTAGCTGTAATTTGATTTCGAGACAAGATTTTAGCATCTTGATCTTGGACATATTATATTGGGTTTATACCCTAGGATTTCATGTATTTTAATGTGTTTTAATCACTAATGTAAATGGTATTTAAATTTTTAATTTCCCCTAGTTAGTTGCTAGCATATAGAAATACAGTGAAATGCAGTGAATTTTCTTATTTTTTTAAAGATTTTATTTATTTATTTGACACAGAGAGAGAGATCACAAGTAGGCAGAGAGGCAGGCAGAGAGAGAGAGGGGATGCAGGCTCCCTGCTGAGCAGAGTGCCCAATGCGGGGCTTGATCCCAGGACCCTGAGATCATGACCTGAGCAGAAGGCAGAGGCTCAACCCACTGAGCCACCCAGGCACCCCTACAGTGAATTTTCTTATACTAACCTTGTATCCTGTGACATTTCTAAGCTAAGTCATTAGATCTAGTAGCCATTTTTGGTATATTTTTGAGGAATTTTTTAAATAGAAAATCATTTCATCTTCAAATAAAAACAATCCTATTTCTCATTTTTCCAATTTGTTTTCTTTTTATTTATTTTCTTACCTTATTTCAATGTCTAGGACATCAATTATAATAATGAATAATAGTGGCTTAAAAAAGATTATTTATTTATTTTAAATTTATTTTAGAGAGAGTGAACACACATGCTGGCATGACAGAGGATCAGAGAGAGAGAGGGAGAGAATCTCAAGCAGGCTCCATGCTCAGTCTGGAGCCCAACATGAGGCTTAATCCCATGACCCAGAGATCATGACCTAACCAAAATCATGAGTCAGATCCTTAACAAACTGAGCCACTCAGGCACCCCTAGGAAAAAATATTTCAAAAAATAATTACTATTTAAGTATAGTTGCCATAGTTTCAGGTGTACAACATAATGGTTTGAAAAGTCTAAAAATTACTCAGTGCTCACCATATGTGTTGTCACTGTCTGTCACCATAATGACATCTTTGCTTTGATTCCAATGTTAGCCTGAAAGTATAAAATCCTCCACCATTAAGTATGATGATAACTGTAAGTTGTTGTAGAGATCTTTTATCAGTTTTAGGAAGTTCTCTCTTTTTAAGGTGCTAAGTGTTTTTATCAGGACTAGATATTGAATGTTGTCAAACATTTTTTCTGTACCTACTGAAATGATTATATAGATTTTTGGTTTGTTTGTTGATACAATAATTTATAATGATTTATTTAAAATCTTTAACCATCCTTGAGTTTTTGAGATAAACCCCACTTAGGCATAAAGTGTTGCACCACTTATGTACTTTTGGGTTTGCTTTGTTAAAAATCAGTTGTTGTATTTGTTGTTGTTATTATTATTTTGCATTTATGTTGATTAGGCATATTCAGCAATAATTTTCTTGAAATTTTTTCTCTGGTTTTGCCTTAAGGGTTAATTTCATATCATAGTATGACTTGGAAGAGTTAGTGAGGAATAGGTATTTCTTTTCTTAAATGTTTGGATGAATTATTCAGTGAAGCCATTTGTGTCCAAAGTTTTCTTTAGTAACTCTGGGTTATTCAGGTTATCAATTTATTCTTAAATGAGCTTTGTGTAGATTTTACCTTCCAAAAAATCTGCACAATTAAAATAAGCCATGGAATTTCCTGACTTAAAGTACCCATAATATTATTTAATAGCCACTTAATGTCTGTAGGGTCTGTAGTGATGCCCTTTATTCCTGATACTGATAATTGAATTTTTTATCCTTTATTAATTTATTTTTAAATTTATTATTTTTTCATTAATTTTTCCACATCACTTTGGCTAAAAATTGTGTTTTATTGATATCTTCCTTATTTTGATTTTTATTCATCTATTCACTCTTCATCCATCAAATCTTTCTAGAAGTATTTATTCGGTACCTCCTATAAGTAAAAATCTTTGATAGATACTTGATACAATAAAAAAAGTCATAATATATGGGCTAGGAATAGAAAATCCAGTGAAGGAAAAAGACAAGTGTACCTATAATTGACTTACTGACAAAGTGTTATCTTTTTTGTCCAACAGTCAGTTTAAAAATTAATTTAGAATCACCCAAAATGGGAGTTAGATGAGATCTCTTATTAAACACCTCCATGAATAAAGATAGAAAGGAAGAAGAAGGCAAGGGTTATCAGCACCAATTGCATAGTTTTTCCTAAAAATTGGGGGAATGACGCTGAGCATCTGGATTTGCTACTGCCTTAGTGGCTGCACACATTTCTTTTCCTATTAAAAACACAGATTTATTTAGTAAAGGCATATATTTGGTAAAGGCAAATCTAAATTCATAGAGTCTCCTTGCCCACAAATAAAACCTGGAATGGCAGTCTATTTTTGTATGGTTTATCACTCTGTTTCCATGAGACTATTATATAATACATATAAAATAATGTGTGTCCTATTCTATAAATAATTCATTTTTTTAAAAGTCCCAATTCAACACATCATAATTCGAGGCCCAAACATGAGCAGTGAAATGATTTTTATATTACTGAATAACTGTATTAAACAACACTTTCAGTAATCTAAAATGCAACCTAAATACTTAATATAAAATCCATATTTATAAATACCTTGATTTTTAAAAATTTGCATAAATTATATAATAAGAATTCACTATTACCTATCTACTTATGCAAATAAGCATTAATCAAACTACTAATTTCTCTTGCTTTACAAATCAAGGGGTAACTCATTGGAAAAAATGTTTTATTTCACTGCTTCTTAATTTGCTTTCCTGCAGCTCCAAAATTTGTGAATGCTTTGGCAGTCCCTGTGTGAGCTTCATAAATCTCCAATTTTTATGCTGATTGATATAACTAAGGAGACTGTCCCACTGCTAGGTTATTAGATTCATTACTGTTTATATTCTAAGAACTAGCATTTCTACTTCAAATTCCAATGTTAGCTCTCTTGAGCTCATTTTCTCTATGTGATGAAAACCCTATTTTGAATCCTTTTTTATCCATGTGTCACTTTTACAATCATTGTCCTTTGAACTTGTCTTCATCCATTTTTAAGAAGATATCATTCCACACACATTCTCGCCTCCTGTTCAGTCTTGCTCCTTTATTTTCAATTTCCAGAAATAGCTATTTCCCTACTGAACCACTTCCAGAAACTGAAGAGTTTCTATAATAATATTATAGAAGGCAGAGGCTTAACACACTGAGCCACCCAGGTGCCCCTAAATTCTGACTTTTCTAATTAAAATGATTTAAATGTCATTCTTCTATAATTTACCTACCAATTATGTCAATTTTTAACCCAGGACAATTTTTACTGTTGCTATCCTCTTCTGAGACTCGAAATTCACCTTTCATTTAGACTTGATTTTAAATACAATATCCCAACATGTATGACATATTACTTACAAAATGACATATTACCTAAAAAATACCTACCATTTTTTGAGATAAATATAAATGAGAAACATTGTTTAACTATGATAAAATTTAAACACATTTGCATTTAAATGTATTCCTCTGTTAATATATTCACTTTTATAAAGTGAGTTTCCAAGCTGACTAGAATAAATATGGCTCAATCAACTATAATTCCATTAAAGTTGTTATTTTTATACACTGAAACATATTTTTCACTTCATTTTCTGTTTCCAAATTCAAGGTATATAGATTATTTTTCATCTGTAGAGCTAAAGACAAATTGAACATCAATTTAGTATCTGACAGACATGTTAGAACAACAAATTCTACTTGAGCTGAACAAGGTCAACATCTCAAAACACAATATATTCTTGAAGAATATTCTTTAAGACATTCCTCTTCAAAAATACACCTAAAACTAAGTATGTCTGGAGATTGTTAATTGGATGGGAGCTATGCCAAAATATCCAAGTCATTAACATGCTCAACCTTATGATAGAGAAAATCTACTGACATTCTTCTTTGATGGGTTATTGAGAGTATTCTCATTCTTATAACTGGATAAGCCTTTTTTAAAATTTCATACTTTCTTGTAGATTCTTTTGAATAATATTTACCCAAAGTAAATATATATCTAACTGTCATATATGACAATGAATTATATTTAGCAGATACACATCAATGTAGAACTCAAAAAATTGGCTTGGACTGAAGCTGAGGATGGAACACTGTTATCATCTTCCTTTTAGATGGGAAATACAGTTTAAAAGTAATCATAAACAGATATCTGGATTTCAGTGCATAAAAATGACTGGATTATCAATGAAACCAAATCACCAAATGAAAAGCTTCCAATGAGGAAAAGTCCAGGATCAGACAGCTTACAGGTGAATTGTATGAAACATTTATTTTTTTTTTGTACCAAAAATTTAAAGAACCATTAATAACTATTCTTCTCAAACTACCCCCAAAAAATATAAAAAGAAGGAAACCTTCCAAATTCATTCTATGAGGTCAACATTACCCTGATACCAAAACAAGGTAAATAATAAAACTATAGGCCAATATCTCTGATGAACATAGACATAAAAATCCTCAATAAAATATTAGCAACCCAAATCCAACAGTAAATTTTAAAAAATCAATTCATGGGGCACTTGGGTGGCTCAGTTGGTTAAACATCCGACTTTTGATTTTGACTTGGGTTATGATCTTGAGGTCATGGGATTGAGCCCTGTGTTGAGCCCCATGGCAAGGCTTAGTTCACTCAGTGCATAGTCTACTTGTTCCTCTCCCTCTTCTCCTCCCCCACTCATGCATTCTTTCTCTCTCTTTCAAGTGGATAAGTAAATAAAATCTTAAAACAAACAAACAAAAAACACCTCATTCACCTCAATCAAGTGGGACTTACTCAAGAGAAGCAATAGTCACAAATCAATGTGATGCATCACACTAATGAGAGAATGGATAAAAACCATATAATTATCTCAATAGGTGCAGAAAAGTATTGACAAAGTACAACATCCATTCATGATAAAAGCCTTCAATGAAGCAGGTTTAGAGGGCACATAGCTCAACATGATAAATGCCATATATGAAAAACCCACAGCCAACCTTATACTCAATGGGGAAAAACTGAGAGTTTTTCCTCTACGATCAGGAACAAGACAAAGATACCCTTTCTCACCACTTTTATTCGACATAGTACTGGAAGTCCTACCCACACCAGTCAGAGAAGGTAAAGAAATAAAAGGCATCCAAATCGGTATAGAGGAAATAAAACTTTCACTACTTGCAGATGACATAGTATTATAAATGAAATTCCTTATGTACTCCAGCAAAAAAACTATTAAACCTAATAAATGAATAAGGTAAAGATCCAGTAATTCCACTACTGCGGGTATTTACTTAAAGAAAACAAAAAACACAAATTGGGAAAAAAACATATGCACCTCTAGGTTTACTTCAGCATTATTTACAATAGTCAGGATAGGGCAGTAATCCAAGTGCTTATCCATAGGCTAAATGGATAAAGAAGATGTGAGAAACACACCCACACATACACACACACATATATACACACATACGATAGACTACTAGTCTTAAACAAAAAAGTATGAAATCATGCTATTTGCAAAAATATAGATGCATGTATTGGGTACAATGCTTAGTGAAGTAAGTCAGTCAGAGAAGAGAAATACCAAATGATGTCAACACTCATGTGGAATTCAAGAAACAAACAACAGTCAAAAAAATAAAGAAGAGACAAACAACAACAAAAATATAGACTCTTAAAAACAGAGAATAAACTGGTATTTATTTACCAGAGGTAGAGTGTGGGAGGATGGGTAAAATAGATAAAGGGGATTCAGAGTTCATTTATCTTGATGGACACTGAGGAATATATAGAATTGTTGAATAATTTTAATGTACACCAGAAACAAATGTAACACTGTATGTTAATTATACTTTAATAAAGAAAATTTAAATGAGTGTTTTATTTATGAGACTTGAGGGATTATAAACTACAGATCAGAAAATAGTTATAGTCACATCTTTTCATTTTCATTTCTACAAAATCTACAAATTTATTTTAATACTTAAATTAAATGGCTTCAAGAGGCCCATAAAATTGAATGTTCTTAAAATGGAAATGATTGTCAATTTATTGAACAAATCAAGTAGCTTGACCATACACTTATAAGGTTCCTTAAACAAACTTAGTAATTGCTTCCAGTGAGTTTTCCAGATTGGTTGTCACCAATTGTACTAAGTTTGCCATCAATTAATCATATTCAATGTCCTTCCATTGAATTCATGGGCATTACATAGGACAAGAAAGAATACTTAATAATCTATATCTGAATTATGAATGTGGACTTCTGAATCTATAGTTTAACTTGAACTGGCCCAAACTGACTAGGGATAAGAAAATAAGGGACAAAATCCCATCATCTTTGAAGGTCTGAATCACATGTGCTTCTAGAAGCCGTACCAAAGACCATGGATCTAAAAGGAATTCTTGGAGACTGGCACCTACAGAAATAGAAAGTCAGTTCAAGGGTCTCAATGGCAGAGCTCACAGTCTTGACCTATGGAGGCTTTATTACATTGCTCAAAAGATTATCATTCTGTGACTAGGCTACTATGTCTTGCATTTGCTTGAAAGTAGCATTGAGTTAATCCCTTCACACTTAAAGATCCTATTTTATTTGCCAAGAGTGTGTTTCAAGACTTTTCAATCAATTATTGGCCTCAGGGAGGGCTTGATGTCATGCATATTAGTAATCACGAAACCACAATTAAGAAATCACCAAAATGTAGTATCCTGTAAGATTTCTATGTTAAAACAGAACCAAATACTGGGAAAATAAACTGTCAAATATAGAAAAATACTTTGCTCTGTGTAGAAAGTAAGTAGGTGGTTTTGTTTTATACCCATCTCCTACTCTTATATATAAAAGTGTGGCTTATAAAATGACTTATTTATTTGCCAAGTCATAAAATATTAATTTTTTAAAAGAGTTAGTGCTTTCAAATTAACAATATATCATGTTCAAATTTACTGTCATGGTAATAGAGGCTTAGCATGGTTAAATGTCTTAAAGAAATAGAAGATAAATTCAGATATTTGTTATAGACACAGATTTTCTTTAAGGTTTGAAACACTTACAGAAATATTTTCTCTAAAATAAAATTAAAACATCTTAAATAAGTACCCTTATTTAAATATGACATCATGCTTATAAATTTGTAGAGATCTGAATTTTTTAAAGGGATGAGTTCTGTAAAATGTAGAGGACATTTAAACATATTTATATTTACACACAGAGAAAGAATGTCTGAGTTTTTTCAACTTAATTATTAAAGATATTGGGTAGTTAAGCCACTTAAAAGTAAAAAGCAAACAAATAAATAAATAACAGAAAAAACGTGTTTGTAAATCTTGCATCTGTCACTAACATCAATCAGTCTGCCTATTAACAGAACAAAACACTTGCTCTTTTTTGATGCCAATGCTTCTTTTTCGTTTGTTTACTTAGAACAATCATTTTTGTAGATGTTCTAAAAAGGAGCTTTGGTGTTTAATTCATTAATAGGTTTATTAATTCCTCTAGTCATCGGGTGCAATTCATCAACTGTACAACCCTTTGTGTTCTATTTTTGCTAAATGCTTTTTCTCTGGAATTTAAATTATGCAGGAAAAGTGGCTGACTAATCTCTATTTCTCAATTTATTCATGTTCAATGGAAAGCTATTCATCAGTGTAAACTCTGCTGCGAGTTCAAGTCAAATTTAAGCCACCTGGGAGTAAACAAAACTGCTCTTCTTTCCTAGCACTTAGAAAAAGATAAAAATAACACATTTTCAAGGAACTCAAGATACTAACATGTTTTACTGAAATTAAAACAAGAGACTGTAAGTCATCCTACATTTCCACTCTATCAAATGCTTTGTCCATATATTACCTGTTTCTGAAATAGTTTTTCTATGGTTATATTTTCACCATTTAATACTGATTTCTTTTGCACCTTGAAGGCATTAAAATAATCAGTTATGCTCAGTACCTGCCAAATGTGCATAAAATCTACAAGACTTGTTATAGTCCTTTTACTTAAAAACATTTGATATATAAATGAAGTTAGTGGTTAAAACAAATTACTCACTCTCAGAATTTTTATTAAGCTTTAAAGTCCACCAGTCCTATAAACCTGAAGTATAGTATTTACCTGCTTGGATTTTATAGATGCTTAGACTTATAAAATTACACATTTTTTTCATAAGAAACATATGGCTAGCAGTGGAGTAGGATGGAGGCTGATGTGAATTTGAATCTCAGAGACGTCCTTTAGAGATTACGCCATACTAATAATGGAATTAAGCTTCATCTATTTTTGAGTTTCAAGGCAATATAAGGTTACATTTGGAGCTGAAGATTTTGGAGCCCCTGCATCTTGCTAACAGTTAAAAACAAAGAAACACTTTGCAATGGTAAAGTTAAGTGTACATTCCCTTTCACTGATTGTTTTTGAGGACTCAATGATACTTTTATTTAGCTTAAAAAAATCTATTGTCTATTATATATCTCAAGTAATCCTCAACTGTAAAACAACCTGAATCTATGTACATTTCCTTATTAGAGAAAGTAACCAATGGATACCTGAGCTATTATATTACTGCTGCCCACTACATTGGCAGAGCTATCATCTTTGTTTAAAAGATAAAATATGAAATTTCTGAATATTTTTGGCAATTACATTTTATTTCCTTACATGGTAGGTCAAATATTAATTACAAATCATTATTACTAGTGATCAAAGGAATCATACAAATAAAAGACTTGAAAAAAGAATGGAATCTGTTGACATGCCAACAGCAACAAGTTTTTTACCTGAACTGGATTCACAGGTTGCCTATGTATTCATTTGTGAAGGAAAAGAATATTCAAGGATATAGAAAAACATATTCAAGGATATATAACATTGGAAACATATTAGTGGAGATTTTGTCTACAAGGTGGGATCTGGTAAAGATTTTCTGTTATCTGTTTAGATACTAGGGACTGGGATCATCTTTGTGAATTGTAATTTTTAGGAAAGTAATATGCATATATCTTGGGATATCCTATACTTAAAAGTGGATGTACTGAGTTTCTAAAAGATTGATTTATGAATGTTCTGTTTAGTCCTTCTCCTCAGCCTATCTCCAGAACCTCTGAGGCTATTGCTTTTGTTTCAGGGAAAGATAAAGTCCAAACTCACCTTCTCCCAATATAGCTTTAAGAAATGCTGCTGTCTAAATGATCCAGGGACCAAAATGTATATGGGGCTATGACCCTGCAAGGAGCCTATAGAAGGTACATAGTGATTTGAGCACCAGTCTGAACACGACGAGCAGACTCCATGGCACTTCACTGGCCATTTTCCCCTAGAAGTGATGATGGGGAGGTAATGGTGAAAATTCCATTTTTTCCCAAAACTGTCTTTTAAAAATTTGTGGAATATTGTAAAGTTTAAGAAATATTTGTGTTTATATGAGATGGTTATCTTTTAAAATATTTTTACAAAATATATGACAGTAAACATTGTATCTGTTAAAATAAATTTAGTCATATAATAATGTAACAAAATATGTATTCTACAGTTATATTTGTATTCGATCATTTAATCTACATTGAGCTATTTTCTGAATCATGAAGTTGACTTATTGGATCGTGAGAATTAAAAGATCTTATTACTAATTTGTTGTTTTTAGAAAACCCAATGTTCATTATAAAGTACTGTTTAAAATGTCTGTGTAATGATCTACACTATTATCTACAGCAAAAATGATGTTTTCACAGCTGCTCTATGCCTAGAGTCAGCCATGTCCTTTATGATACCTTGCCTCTGCATGGGCTCTTATTCCTAACATTTGCCTTTTAAAATCTCTATAGAGATCTAACAGAAAAATCACAAGAACAGCATCTTTTGTGTTTCTCTTTCTCTGGAAATACCAAAGCAGCAGTGTATCTTCCCATATTTAAAAAAGAAAGAAAGAAAAATGTTTTAATCTTTCATTTTCTAATCTAGTTTTTAGCCAAAAGGGTATTTATTAAAAGAAAATAGATCTGTCACTCACTAATTCAATGACTAACTACATAAGTTTAAAACTTTTTCTATGAGCATCAGACAAAAGGAAAACAAACTGGAATTTTCAGCTCTCCTTTAGAAAAAAAGAAAAAAATATATATGTATATATATCTCCTACGGGTCTGGCAATTAAATCTAAAAAAGCTTCCCTTATCTAGATATAAGGGAAAGTAGATATGAAAGCTGAGTTGAGTAACTACAGTTTACTTCTTGGTTTATTTCTCACTATATTTTGCTATTTGTAATAGACTAGAAGAAGGCAAACAACCTTTTAGAAGTTTATTGCAGAAGGACAATGGTGACTTCTGGGAACCAATTTATTGAAAAAAGAAAAAATAGCAGGGAACAGGCCTGGTTCAAATATATAGATAGCTTTCTAAATGGAGGGAAGATTCTAAAACAGCAGTTACTAGTAGTTGACCTCCATATTCCCACTGCCATCAATGCATTCATGTCTGATCCTACTAGAGAAAAACCTATGAATACAAATGAAAGAGCAGGAACATTTATTATAATGGGTTATTATAATGGCAGATGAGTGAGGTGCTTATGCCTCCCAGACACTACAATTATGAACTGGATTAAAAAATGTAAAATCAACTCAACTATGTAAAGATACTGTAACCTGTCCTAAGCAAAGACAATCCAGAAGGAATTCTTATATGTATTATGGCTTTCTGGCCTGCGGTACTGTCCAACTTCCGTGGCTATAGCTGCAGGACGTAACAGAACAAAACTCCACTGCCTTGCCAGGAAAAGGTGCCACAGAGAGGATTCAGACTAGAACACTCCAAGATGTCTTATTTATAATGCCTAACTTTCAGCCCCAAATTAGCAAAAAAAAATAACAAAATATGACCGATACTCAAGACACAAAATGGAAAATTGTTCCAAGTATATCCAGATAGTGGATATAGCTGACAAAAATTTCAGAGCAGCTATCATATATAGTCAAATAAATAAAGAAAAACATATATCAAAGGATCAGAGAAAATGTTATCAGTATGATAGTCTTGTATCACATCATGCAAGTAAGATATTTTTCAAACTTGACATTCTAATGTGAGATAGACCTCAGATGAAAGGTTCATGTCCTGAGAATTCCGAAGAATGATAAGGAAAACTTGAAATGTCAAATGTGCTAATGCATTTATCTTAAGCAGGCAGAAGTGGTCACAAATCCTTGCTGCAGTGGCAGTGATGGCTCCCTGAATCAGATCCTCAGCTTATATTGCAAGGATCACTGAGAAAATAAATAAATAAATAAATAAATATAATATATATAAATAAAATTTATAAATATATTATATAAATTTATAAACTATATATTATATTTATATGCTATCTATAAATATATATTTTCTCAGCGATTATTATATATAATTATATATTATATAAAAATATATATCAGTGATCCTTTGGCACAATCTTCTTTTGTTAAAGTGGTTATTAAAAGCAAGTAGTGAGATGTCTTCAAGTGGACATATTTTACTGTGAAAACTATTTAGATGCTTTGAAAGACCCTCACCTACAACTAAATTATTTTCTGAGAGAATTAGAAATTCTAAATTAGAATTTAGAAATTGTGGAAATCATAATTTTTAGCAGCATAGCTAGAGTCACACATTCATTATTCCAAATACAAATATTACTACTTTAAGCCCCTTGTTATTTGTAAGTTTCCTTTCTTTTATCAATAGTATATCATCACACTAATAGAACTTGTGGATGTTAAAATATTCATAACAGTAGCTTCAAAAATACTATGAGGGGACACAAATTCAAGAATATTTTCCCACATCCTGTGCAATTATCATCAAGTTCACTCTCTAAATTTCACTCTAGTACCTAGTGCCTACTACATAGTAAGTAATTCATAAATATTTGTTGAATAAATACAGGGTCATATGCCATAAGGAACAATGATGTAAAGTCTCTTATTATAGAACTGAATAAGTATATAGGGAGTTTTAACTATACCTAAGAATTGTACTACCTTGCCTCGTAAACATGCAATTTAATCATCAAGATATTTTTCCAAACCAGGAACACCAGATAATGGAAAGGGCAGGAGGAGTCATTTATTTAGGTGTGAGAAGACATGGTGTTATATTTTTCTTAGACAATATTTCAAGGGACAAATCATATCACTCTGGTCTTAGACAAATTTACTTCAAGTTCCAAAGATTGCTTGGCAAATTATTTCAACAATGGAGTGATAAGAATATTTTTATCTTGCACACCAAATACCTATATGGTATTCCTCTTAAGGAGTCAAAGTCTATAAAGTTGGAAGTAATGAAAAAATTACTTGGTTCTACTGGCAGATTTTTTTTTATGAGTACTGGTATAAATTATCATAGGTATTGGTACAATGTCATAATGTTTTAATCTTCTTAAAGACTATTAAAATTAAAATATTACTATTATGTTATTAATCATATAAATTTATAAATGTACAAATGAGCAGTTGAAATCTTACCCATTGGGTTATTTGAAAGTGACCTTGTTATTTGAATCACTTGTACCACCATCCATAATTCTGAATGAACAAATCATGACTTTGTGAGACTTGCAATTCTAGTTCTGGTCACTTTTGATGGGACTGGTTTAGTCTATTCATAGCTGACTCTCTCCTGCAGCCTCATTTAGTGCTTAACTGAGTTAGGGGACAGGAATTTAAAAATGGGTGTTGCAGACGTTGAAAAGGTGTTGCCTTTTCCAAGAAAGTATATATTATGGAGATTCAACTGCCTTCTACCACCTCATGATTAACTCTAGTGATAGGCCAGTGCTGAAAGCTGGGTCAATTGACATTTAATGTTGAGTTCTAGTGAATAGGTGAAAAGAAATAAATTAAAATTTATATAGGATCAAAGACAAACCTTATCAGCTGCCAAGGCCTGTTATATCTTATGGAGAAGATATTAGTGCATATTTATTTATTTATTTAAGATTTTATTTATTTATTTGAGAGAGAGACAGTGAGAGAGAACATGAGAGGGGAGAAGGTCAGAGGGAGAAGCGGACTCCCCTTGGAGCTCAGAACCCGATGTGGGACTCGATCCTGGGACTTCGGGATCATGACCTGAGCCGAAGGCAGTTGCTTAACCAACTGAGCCACCCAGGTGCCCTTGGTGCATATTTATAAGTAAAAAATGTTATTTAAATGAAACACACAGGGTAAGGGTCAAGTTTTCACCGTCACATAAATATTGCTAGAGTCTCCTTTTTCCCTTGTAAGTGTGAAGCCATTCATTGATAAGTATTTATTACCTGACAAGTAATTTACATTACAGAATGGAGTATGGCCATTTTCCATCGATGTTTGAGATGTTATATGATGAGCATGATTCCAGATGGCAGTTTTATATTAACATTTTATTATGATTAGATCCATTTGTGTTTGGGGAATTTAATGCGACATGTGGGATCTTGCTCTTTAGCATATTCTCTCTTTCTCTTTTTTTTTTTTTTTATCTTGTTAGGAATAGGACCTTTGAGATTCTTAGAAAAGAAATTAGAAAAAAATTAAAATATTACAAAAATTAAAGTTACAAAACACTTGTAAAGCAATCAGACTTTTTTTTTTTTTTAACTAAAGAGCAAGGAACTGAGTAAAGGAAAGTTTAAATGATTTGCCTAGTTAGTCTCTCTCATAATTAGTAAAACATAGGATCAGACATCCCACACAAGTTATCATATACTTTTATGATCTTATCAAAACTAGTCATTCATTTCCCAAAGGAATAACATCTCCAAATTTTCACACTTTTTTTTTTTTTTTCATGCTCACGATCTTGACCTGAGCTGAGTTCAAGAGTCAGACAGTACTGACTGGGCCACCCAGGTGCACCCACACATTCTTAAGTTTACAAAGATTGTCATTTCTGTAAGAATGTTTTCCATGATCTTAACACTCCCAAATTAAAAAAAAATAGCCTTAATTTTTTTTCCCATGGTGTTTTTTCACACATAAAGAAGATTTTAGTATTTCAAAGAAGGATATCTCACACCTAAGGATACACAGGAAACAATACTCAAAGGCCACTTGTGCCCTAGAGCTTTCTCTCCTCATTCTTTAGGTAAATGCCTGGCTAGTGCCTAACTCTTACAGAGCACTAGATTGAAAGGTGAGTCTCAGGATAACTACAAATAATGATATGTCCTGAGCTTTGTGGTCTCACAGGAGCAGTTAAACTGTGACTGTTAAATTTAAGATTGTCAGTGTTCAGCTTGATACTTATAATAGTGTTGATAGCACTTACTGTACTCAATTTTGGGGGGCGTTCTTTCCAAACAGTAACAAAAATAACTCCCAGCCATATGTGTATGCATACAAAATTAAATACTCTATTTAGAACTATATGCCTTACCAGTAACTTGCTTTTGTTTGGCATCATTTACTAAATTAAGATAGTTTTCCTGATGTGTCAGAGGTGAGGTAAAAAATTTGACTTGCAAAAAGTTATGAACTTTTAGTTATAATACATCAGCAAAATATAATTTTTTCCTTCAAGCTTTCTTTTCAAAGATTTAGAATTTAAAGAATTAGGTGAATTCTTTTATAATTTTTATTTATACTTGTTTCCAAAATGAAGTGTAAGCAACTAATAAACAAGTGCACATACACGCAGATACCCATGATAATTTTAAACAATGTTGACAGAGAAATCACAAACGGGACATAATTATCAAAAGCCAAAAATAAAATAAGTAATGCAATAGTATATTTACCTCTAAACTTTCATATTAAACTTATTTTACTCTTTCTTTTGATTCAGGATTTAAAGAGTGTAATAGCTTTTCTAAAATATAGGAATGCTTAGTGATCATCAGTAAAATCATTTAGATCAGCAAAAATGAACACTTGTAACTAATTACTCAGGAAAACTTGAGATTACTTATCTTTAATATTACTGAATATATTTCTTAAAACAACTAATCAGTAGTGAAGATTAGATTCCTTTAAGTTAGCGATAAGGGATAACTTTACTTTTCTTGACAAAAAATCCTTGATATTTGTCTCTCAGTTTAAGAGAGTTGATGAAGTTAATGACCACCTGATGGAAGGAGCTGGATCATTTCAACAATTATCAAAACGTCCATGCCAGAACACTACTACTTATTAGCTATGTTAAACTTTTATGCTCCCTTAAACTCACGAAAACTTCAGTCCCTTTCTCCATAGAACTATGTACAACTATTATCAGAAGGAAAATGTAAGATTTAGAAATTATGTTGAAAAAGCAACTGGACTACCTATGGTTCTCAATCAATGGTAATTTTTATCATATAAGTCCATATCACTCCAGAGAAAAAAGGGACGAATTATCTAAATTTAAAAACCAAAGAAAAAAATGAAATACATATAACCTGTTGTCAAGTAGTTACCTTAAGATATAATGATTTAGAATAGCAAATCATTTTCTAGAATAGGTATCTAATTGTAGATAGTGATGACCTAACATTTTTCTTAAAACCAGTTTATTGAGGTTGACTTACATACAAAAGCTGTGCATATTTAATACATACAATTTAATGAGTTTGGAGATAAATGGCTTTTGTGAAACAAATACCACAATGTATGTCATAAACATGTCTATTGACTCCAAAAGTTTCTTCCCCTCCTCTTTCTTTATGATGATGACAACAATAATTTGTGATAAGACCACATCATAAGGGTCTCCTGGGTGTCTCAGTCCTTAAGCCTCTGCCTTAGGCTCAGGTCATGACCCCAGCGTCCTGGGATTAAGCCCCACCATAGCTATTGGGCTCCCTGCTCAGTGGGAAGCCTGCTTCCCCCTCTTCCATTCCCCCTGCTTGTGTTCCCTTTCTTGCTCTGTCTCTCTCTGTCAAATAAATAAAATTTAAAAAAAAAAAAGAATACAATATAAGATCTACCATGTTAGCTAATTTTTAAGTGTATGAAACAGTATTACTAACTATAGGCAGTATGTTGTATATCAGGTTTTTAACATTGTTTTCTCACCTTTGAATCTAGTGAAACACCTTGTTATACTTCACATCCAGGTCATAGATTCATTAAGACAGTAATGTCACACTAAGATCCAAATCCTATATATTTTATTTTAATCTACTTTTTATCAATTTAATTCATATGATTGCAAAACTTTCCTTTAAAGTAAACAGATAAATTAGTTAAAGTATGGGACAATGTTTGATGATATATGACCTTGTTAAAAAGTGGTTGTCATCAATAATGTTATACTCTACACAGTCACACAACTTTGTTTGGAATTAGAAGAAAAAAAGAACTAACAATAAAGTTTAAAGAGAGATCATAATAGGTACTGTAAAACATAAAGAGAGATTATTTTTAATAGCATTTTGCCATGTCTTTTTATTCCTTTGGCTGCAAACTGAGTAAAAATACACATTAAACTAAACTGCAGATGGCTTGTTAATTATTCCAACTATTCCTTCAAAATACAATGCATTGTAAACAATATTTGCTAGGGACATTTTCTTTTATTTGCTGGAAAATGGTCATAAAAGCAAAATTTTTCCTTTGAGGAACATGAATTGTTACTTTGTATATATTTCTTACTCAAGATAGCAAAATACTTTGTATTAATCTCTAAATATTACATGCAAATACAATCTTTTATTTAAACACCATTTGTTCCTTCAGTTATTTTTATATAATTTTTTCAATATGAGGTTAAAAGATTTTAATGAGGTTTTTTTTTTCCTATTGATAATTTTGTGAACCAACATCTAAGTTATATTTTAAGAATGTAACAGCCTAGGTATTTAAGAAACTAAAAAGCCTAGGCATCCAAACTTTAAAAACTCAAATCACTGAGGTTACCCATAAAATACTTCAGAACCAAGAGAAGAAAAAGGCAACACTTTAACCTATATATGAAAAATAAAATCAATTCTCAGACCTATAAATAAACCAAAGGAGGATCCATGGAGGCAGAGAAAGATCCCAAATCTCAAGATACTGTGACAGTTACATAATAAAAGTAATTGGAAAAGGTTATCTTGAGCAAACGTTCTTCACAGGCACATAAATCATACAAATAATTATCTCTGTGTGGTGACAGGGGCTTAGGAAGCAAGCTACTTTAGGAATAGCCTCCAGAGATCCTCACCATTTATGAGCCATGCCATCATCTCTTCAAAAGACAAACTCTACTTGAGAAAACCATGTAAGTGCTTATTCAAAAAAAGAAACAAGCTGTGAGTAGAAAAGCTAATATGATGTGCTATTGATATAAAATAAATATTTAATGTCAAGTTTTTTACAAAAAATTGCTTAGGATCACTTTTTTTTTTTCTTATTTATTCACTGAAGCACATTATTATAAAGACCAAGTAGGCAAGCACAACATGTTTATGTGATGAGAACCCTTTCTACACAGTTTTCTTGTTTGTTTCCTGTTTCTACTCATTCATATACTTAGCCATGTTGTGGCCCCTATGTTAGGTGTTTGGAATAGAGTAAGGTTGAGTCCGTACCTTCACAAATCTTAATAGAGAAAAATAAATGGAAATAGAAAGCAGCTCCACACTGTGAGGAATAATATAAAGGGGGCAAGATACTTGGTTTCATCATGGAGTGCTTTTTGCACTCAAACTAGAATTTGAAGGATGAACAAGAAATCACTAGGGGAGGTAAATGGGGTGTGAGGTGTTCAAGGAAGAGAATATAAATATGAAAGTTCAGGGAAGAAAGAGAGAGAATGTTAAATTAAGGAAGCCTAATAAATCTGGACTGGCAAAGGTGAAGATAGCAAGGAGAGGAAGAAAAGGCAAGAAACTAAGTGGCTATATAACAAGTGGCATTGCATGCTGGAATAATTTGTACTTCAGTACAGGAAGGTCTATTAAATGGTTTTACAAAGAAAGTGATATGAGGAAACTTGCCAGTTAGAAAGCTTTAACTGGTGGCTGTGTAGAAAACAAATGGAAAAGTCGACAGAATAGCAAGATCAAAGGAAAAAAAATATGAATTAGGAGGCTTTACCACATTTCAGGTGAAATATGATAGTGGCCTAAATTAGGCTAATGTCAACAGGAATGGAATTGTGTGACTGAACTGGACACATTTTCTCAGGGTCAGAATCAAAAGGTTTAATAATTGCTAACTTTTTAAATATTACAGTGTGACCTTGGTAAGCATGGGCTTTTCCTTCCATTAGCTCTGCCTGTTGTATGGAGGTTTAAATTGAAATGCTGTCTCTGCTATAAATTTCAGGCCAGGAGATCTCTTTGTTGAACATTTTGAAAGGAGTTCTCATCTACTCTTCAGTTCCTTTCATGCTTACAGAAATTATTCTCTCATATCTGAGGTACCAGGTATGGCAAATTACAAATCAAAATGTCCTCTTCAAACCTTTCCCTGAAGCCCCTCAATAAAATGATTTGATCCCAAAACAAAACAGTTTAATGCCTCTGGTCATATTCATGTGTACCTTACTTTCAAACCTCTCTCAGAACTAAAAATATTATTTTACTATTTATGAAATGACTTATAAGGTAGGATAATACTGATTCCAAAACTTTTAATAAGGAGATGATTCACTGGTTTCAATGGGATTCTAAGAAACCTTAGAATCTATTAACCTAGACACTAGAACTCCAAGACAATAATTTGGATGCATCTCTGTGTGAATTCCCAGGCCCTAGTCAGTTGCATAGAACATAGTATATGTTTGGTCAATGTTTGCTAAACTTTGATAGTAATTCAGTATATAAATAAAAGGAATTGAGTTATGTGGTAGAATTATTCTATGTTGTAGAATCTCTTTCCCTCAGTTTTCTCTCCACTCTCCTTGCTGCTTTCACTTGTCTTCTTCTGGTTTATAAAAGGATTAATACATACGGGCAAGGCCAGGAATTTCTCTTCAGTCACTCAAAGTGATAAATGGGAGGTTTTCTGAGGATTAAATTAAAGAATGCACAGGACGCCCATGACATCTTATTTGACATAGAGTAGATACTTTGCAATTTGAGATAGCTCTTTTCATTCCTCTTTACGTATCACACCTGAAGGGCAGAAAAACTTAAAGTGCATATAACAAAGGTCTATAACCACAGTATTCATTGTGCAATTGGTTGACTCATTCAAGATTGTATATAAAAGCAGAGAGCACATTTCCCACGACAAGGAGATAGATTTTATAGAAACAGATTGAAAGTGGTAAAATTTTGGTTTTCACTTTTTAGATTTCTGCTAGATCTTTTGCTATACTATTAGGACAGTATTAAAGATGTTCTTACTATTAATCTTTACATAATTTGAAAGTGTTTTCTATGTGAGATCTTACTTGTTTCTGAACTCTGATTTACTACAACCTACTACGTTTAATAAAAGAATACACAGGAAGGGACGCCTGGGTGGCTCAGGCGGTTGAGGTGGTGACTCTTGATCTCAGCTCAAGTTTTCATCTCCTGGTTGTGTGATTTAAAAAAAAAAATACACAGGGTGGTTTTTAACTGTCAGAATACACCACAGACAAAAAGAAAGAGAAAAACCCAATGAATATGAGAGGCAATAATTTTGATGCTATTTTTCCAGTTTGGGCTAATGCATAATCTTCCCTTACGGTGGGAAATTTACTTCTGTTTTGAGAAGGTTTATAATTCCTTTTAAAGGAAAAGGGAGAGAGAAACAGAATTAGCATTCACATCTTCCTTCCTTTGTGGTAAACTGTATGCTAGGCATTTCATATATGATAATTAATTATTTCAGTTAATCCTCTTAGAAACTTTATGGAATGGTTGTTTTTTGAGTTTTACAAACACCTCAGGGTGATCTGATAACTTGCCTAAGGTTATATGCCTAATATGTTGAAGACCACAGAGCACAGACTACTTTGACTAAAACTTATGTTTTTAAAATGTCAGTTATCATCTTTTCATATCTGCATTGCAAGATGATAATTAATGTTTTAAGAGGAATTCACTGTATAACTGGGAGTTTTCTCCATTGTTGTTGTACCTTATGGAATCTACATATGTGGGTTATGATTTAACTCACTTCCTCAGAAACATTATAACATTATATCAGAATATGATGCAAGAGTAAGAAATAAAATCTTCATATCTGTCCCCTGTGAGGAGGGCACATGTTTGATAAAATGGTGTCAGCACAAAGGGTGAGAATCTCCAAAGGAATTTCTATCACGTCCTTCGATCTGTCAACATTTGAACACTACTTCCCCAAGTTAATGGCTCAGATCACTGAGGTAATGATAACCAAACACACACAATGCTTGGAGGTAGTTGTCCTGGAAGTAAAAATAACCCTTGTTAATGATAGGGATGTGAGAGTGAGGGATGCAAACCAAAACCTACATTTCAGTACAATCTAGACTATAATTAAAGTTCAGCATAACTAAGTTCAGCCCAGGAGTCACTTATTCTCCTGCAGTTGACCTACAAGCAAGGTAGCATTAGGATTCTCTGAATAACTTGAGACTTCAAAGATACATGATCAATCTTTTTGCTTTAAATTTATTGGTCTATAGATTAAACATGTTGCAATCTTGTTTACTCGGGGCCAATTTTCTCATTCGATCTCAGTTCTGAACTGACTAAAAGAAAAAGTAAGCAGAAAGCATTTTATCACATAATGCAACACTTGCAATTTGATTTAACAATATGATAGATGAAAGGATGAGGTTATTATATCATACTGCATTTATCATCTTTTACAAATTCTCGCCTAAACAGAATTTACACTGAACAATTTCCAGTGAGGTTTCTAAAATGACTAGCCTTGCCAAGATAGGTTTTTGGTTCATAAATAACATTGGTAGAAAAAATAAAATCACTAAATGCTATAAAAATGTACTATCGGGAATCACTGAAGGGTGGAACATTAAATACACTACTCAAAATGGGATCCTCAAGTGTGCAAATCATTTGTCCGTATGACAGTACCCAGCTTACTGTCACAAGATAAGGACAATTGACTTTTCAGATTATTTTAATATCTAGGGAATTGCTCAAGAAAATTCTAAGCTACTGGCATCCATGTTAAATAACTCCATAATTAGAAAACCCACTAAAGTCTTGCTGTATTTCAGAATCTCCACTATTAATATTCCAAATAGCAATGACAGTCCTAATATCTCCATCCCATACTGGGAAATAAAAGATAGTCTGCTTTTCAGTGACCAATATAAGTAAAATAATGATATGTTTGGTTCAATTTACATAAATTTCCTCTTGTTAGTAATCCAAAAATATTCATTTAAATTTTTTTTTCTGATTGTCTGAGTTTTAAATCTCTCTTTCATGCCAGAAAATGCGGTATCTTTCTACATCTTGCTTTTTTCCAAAGCATTGCAGCCTAGTGGAAGAGCAAACATAAATGTGTGTGTGTGTGTGTGTGTGTGTGTGTGTGTGTGTAGAATAGATGACTCAGTTCTATCATACTTCTTTCAATCCAGAATATAACACAGCTTTTGGTTTCTATGTAGTTTATCAAGGATTCAGGTTTCACCAATAGTACTTAATTCTCTAATCATTGCTTAGATATCTTTAAGATCATGATTTTGTATTCTATTGGGAACTTCTAATACGCCATCAATTAGACATTTGTACAAAGACTTCTTGACAAAGGATAAATTGAAAGTCTTGTGCTTGATCCCTCAAATCCCCTCTAGTTTTAACCTATAGTGAGCATCAAATTTTGCAAGGCCACGGACATTAGAGTTCCAAAAGACCCAGCAAAGCAAACTGTTACATTCCCTCCACTACTGAAGCTCCTCTTCTTCCTGTGCTTTGTGGGTAATGGGCAATGGGTTAGGGCCAGGGATAGAAGAAGTCCTTGGCATTAAAAAGATGTTCCTCCGTTTTCAAGGGCCATTTTCCACATCTCTGTAGATGACCCTGGGACTTTATCATCTCTCAGTTTTATGGCACAAGTCTCCCAACTGATCTTTCCTGGTTCCCCTGCGTGTGCTTTATAATATGGTGAGAATTATCTTCTTAAAATATAGCTTCATGACTTTGGTCTTCTAAACAAAACAAACAAACAAACAAACAAACAAAACAAAACAAAAGAACAAAAACAAAACCAACCAAACAGAAAACCCACCAAAAACTAAATAAAGGCTTTGTTTTTTCAGGGAATTCAGTATTACACTCCTTAGTTCAACCTTAAGAGATCTTTGTAGTAGAACTCCAATGTATCTTCTTAGCAACACTCACCACTATATTTTTCCTCATCTTCTATGTCCATGTTATCCAGCATTAGTTACCATTATTTGGGAATCTCACAGAATTTTGTGCTAAAATTCATTTATGTGGTTTGTCCCAACAAGAAAGTTATTTACCCTTCTCTTCATGATTCTACCTATATCCATTCATTTATCAATATCAGTTAAGTCAAATATCTTTGATGACATGATTGGGATTGTAGTCAGTCGACAAATTGGAAATTTTAATTAAAGTATAACTCATAAAAGCATGACAATAGCATAACTTAAACATTTCATTTAATTTCAAAGTCTATACATCTACATTCACTTCAACATTTTTTGATAGAAGGCCAAGGATTCTTTTTAAATGAGACTTTTGAGTTGTCTTTGCATAAAAACCACCCATAATGTGTCTTTTGAGGAGTTCCAGTTTAAAGAGGAGTGATAAATTGCTTGTAAAGTAATTTGAATATAGAATCCTTAAAGATTTTGGTTATTTTCTCCTGATCCTTTATATTTGTCATTCCCACACCTAACCTACAGAATCTTTAAAATACTTTACTTTCTTTTAATTTCCAAATCATTCAAAATAGTTTTCTTAGAAATAACTAGTTATTTCACACACTTTTTTCATTTTATATAATATTTAGAAAAAAATCATATATTTTCACAAGTAAAAATGCCATTTAGAAGTCTGAGGATAACACAGGTAAGTTTGGAAAGCATTTATCTCTTATAGGTACAATGTTCTTGGCATTCCAGGGTCTGCTTATTTAAGGAATGGAGATAGAAAGTTAATCAGAAGTAAGCAGCAGGTTGATTAATTTTTATGCTACTGTGTGTCAGGAAATTGTGACAGGCATAGTAAATACAACAACTGTATTGGTTATCTGTATTGCTGCCCAAAAAATAACCTAACAACTTAGATGTATCAAACAGAATAACGATATTTACTTATTTTGTTGTTCTGCAATTTAAAATGGTCTTGTCTGGGATCATTCAGGCTGCTGCAGTTATCTGGTGCTAGACGGTAGCTAGATGGTCTTAGATGATCTCATTCATACATGTGTGGAGTTTGTACTGGTGTGTTTCTCTCTTCATGAGTCTTCAATTCTCAAGGAAGCTAGCCCAGGATTTTTCATATGAGGGTGTTAGGGTAGAAAGAGTCAAGATTGGATGCTGTAACACCTTTCAAGGTTTATACTATAATCTCTGTAGAATTTTATAAATTAAACCAAGTCATAAATCCAGCTCAGATTCAATGGGGTAGAGAAGAAGATTTCATACCTTGAAGCAAGGTGGTATGATTACTGAAGACATGTGGTTCTTACTAAAGATAGGCTTTATGAAAAGTATCAAGTAATGATCACCCTTAGTTGGTAAGTCAGCTTTTGTTTTTGTTTTTGAATAGACAAATATATACTCTAAAAAAATAAGATATTTCTGGAATATCTCATTGAGTAAATATAGCTCATGTTACTGCTTGTGAGGTTACTGTGTAACATTCTGTATCTGTTTCTTATGGCTGCTGTAACAAATTTCCACAACCTGGTGGAACAGAAACATAACCTTAGTGCAACAGAAATTTCTTCTTTATTTCTGTATAGTAGCAAATCATTGGGGTAAAATCAAGTTGTTGGCAAGGTCATGATTTAGAAAAGATAAAAGTTAAAAATATTTGTTGTATAAGCAATACTCCTGATAAAGTGATATAAGCCTTATAGACCATAGACTAACAACTTTTGTTGGTTTCAAAAGGAAGAAAGTAATACCAGTTAGGGCAAAATATTTTCATTCAAATGATATGGGCTCTCAAACTGGGTAAGATTTACATAAGATAGCCTGAGACATTGAGCCTGGTGTTCTTTATTTATCACCAACTTCCAAATCCTAACCTTGCCCTGAGATCATGGCAACACAGTTTGAGAAGGAATAGTTCAGGTATAGGGAGATAATTGCTTTCTAAGAATCCCAATACACAAATAAGCTTAGCCTGAAAGCAATGTTAATGAGGGTTTCAGAAACACAAGAGCAAAATGGTACAATGGGGATCTGGAAGTCTATGCTTAAGGATAAGAGCCTAAAGCTTTCTAAACAGAGAGACATCTACCTTATTTCTCAAGAGCTTCATGGAATTGGACCCCCAAAGTACCATAAAATCCCTTTTCTATTATGCAAGTACTTTCCTTTTTCTTTACATAAACTCCAAAATCATCTTGTTACAGTATAGGTCAATTCTGTTTCTTAATCAGAAGGTACCTTTAACCAAAAAGGGCTTTGACTATTTTCAAAGATACTCTTCAATCCCCTACTTTCTCCTCTGATGACCTTTCACTGTTAAATGATCATCATTCTTCAGAGACTTTGGTTTTTATTTGTCTGTTTGTTTTTCTTCTTTTTAAAGACTTGAGTTGCTTTACACAGTGTTTTTTTTTTTTAATTCTTACTTCAGTTTATGATTTTGAAGATTTAATCTCACCTAGGTCATATTTAAAAATCTAAGGAGTATGTATGTGCTAGGCTCAGAAGAAGAAGATTAGCGTTTATATACTTGGGGATTACTTGGGAGGAAGGAGCAGAAAATTAAATAAAGTACTATCATGTGAACACATTAATTCTTATAAGGCAAACAAATGTAAAGCAGGAAAAAATAATGACACTTTTAAGTATTGGCAGTATATTGTGAAAGCATATAGAAATGGGGGTTGTTATCAGCTTTAAAATGTCAAGAAACTGTGTTTATGAATACATTTGAAAAGAGTCCTTTCCGGAAGCCCATAATCTTATACAGACTTTCTTTTTAAAACTCCATTTATATTTCTTCTTGTAGCAGAGTCTCTTATTTTGGAAATATATGGGGTATCTGGAGGAAATTTTAGGAAAATAATTTATGGAATTCTTTTTTATACTAAAAAAGAAACATGCTTCTAATAATTTAAAATAATCAATAGTTTGGCACTATTATGGGCAAAAGAAGAAAAGAAAGCTAAATTAAAAAAATAAGAGGTCATAAAATTATATGCTTAATCAGCTGTTACAGACCTGTCCATTTTAATTGTTAAAATAATTAATTATTGTTATGTTCAAATTTAGAACAAAGGCAATTAGCTGAAAATCCAATTTGCCTATAGTTATTTTTCCTTCTTTCTCCAAAATACTTCTAAAACAAGATAACTACATACAATCAGTATTCAAAACAATAGTTTTGCCAAAATATAATTTTGGAAGGCTAGAAGTAGTCTCCAGTATAGTATCTTTCGACTTTTATTGTCATTCTTGCCTCTTTTCCCAGCGCTTCTCCATTTATCCTCTTCATTCTGGATTATCTATTATCAAAACTTATCTTAGTCAACTATGTTTTTTTCAACATCTTTAATGAAGTTAGAAATGTTTTCAAATCTGTGTAGAAGTATAAGGAAAGTGCCATTCATTTAACTCAATGTAATGAAAATGTGTAGAAAGCATCTCTCAACTAGTATCTTTCTTAAAAAAATTTGTTTCAGAGGTAGAATTTTGTGTTTCATCAATTGCATATAACACATAGTGCTCATTACATCAAGTACCCTCCTTAATGCCCATTGCCCAATTATCCCTCCACCTCCCCATCCCCTCCAACAATCCTTAGTTTGTTTCCAAAGGTTCAGCATCATTTATGGTTTGCCTCACTCTCAATATTCATCTTATTTTATTTTTCCCTCCCTTCCTCTACGGTCATCTATTTTTTTCCCCTTAAATTCTACATATGAGTGAAATTGTATAGTATTTGTCTTTATCTGACTGACTTCATTCTTTGTGATGGCTGAGTAATATTCCATTGCATATAATACACCTTCTTTATCAGTTCATCTGTTGATGGACATCTGGGCTCTTTCCATAGCTTAGCTATTGTGGGCATTGTTGCTATAAACCTTGGGGTGCTCCTTTAAATCACTATGTTTTTATCCTTTGGATAAATACCAAATAATACAAGTGTTGGGTCAGAGGGTAGCTCTATTTTTAACTTTTTGAGGAACCTCCATACTGTTTTCTAGAGTGGCTGCACCAGTTTGCCTTTCCATCAACGGTGTAAGAGGGTTTCCATTTCTCCACATCCTTGCCAACATCTGTTGTTTCCCGAGTTGTTGATTTTAGCCATTCTGACTAGTGTGATGTGGTATCTCATTGTGGTTTTGATTTGTATTCCCCTGATGCTGAGTGATGTTGAGCATTTCTTCATGTATCTGCTGGCCTAATAGCAATAAATGTATACAACAAAATTCAACTCAGAAATGAAATGGGACAAACTACTTATATATGCAATAACATGGATGAATCTCCAGAGTATTATCTTAAATGAAAGTAGCTAGACATGAAAGTCTACCTATTGTAAGCTTCCATTTTTATGATATTGTTAAAACTCAAACCAGTGATAGAAATCAAATCAGTCGTTGCCAAAGACTGGGTGTGGAGATAGAGGATTTACTACAAAAAAGCAAGAAGAGAACTCTGTGGGAAGATAAAAATATATTCTCCTTGATTATAGTAGTTTTTCTATAAGTCTGTACATTCATCAAAAATAACTAAATTATGGGACACCTCCATGGTTCAGTCATTTAAGTGTTTGCCTTTGGTGCAAGGTCATGAACTTCAGGTCCTGGGATCAAGTCCTGCATCCAGCTGCCTGCTCAGCAGGGATTCTGCTTCTCTTTAAATCTCTCCATTTATCCCTCTGCATGGCTCTTATTCTCTCTCTCTCAAATAAATAAATAAATAAAATCTTTAAAAAATAACTAAAATATGTAGCCTAAAATGGTGAACTTTACTCTACGGAAAGCATACTTCAATAATCATGACTTATACCAATATACAAGTTATACAATTATTGTCTAGCCTTAGTTAGCTGAGGATCACAATTTGCCTCTAAGTTTTGTAAACCCAATGTAGAGATTAAAATAGTGTCAGTTACAAAGTCTTCAGCGTCTTTGAAGATACTATGAAGAGAAATGATCAGAGCAAGGGCATAATGAGGTGGGGTAAAGCACTATCTTTTAATATAGCATATTCATCAGAGGTTGGTGATTCTGCAATTGAGTAAATACTTCACAATACCAGTTATATGAGTTAAAAGCTTGAAGCACGTTTAAGCAAGAGTAACTAGTGCCTGGATTGTCCTCTCACTGGTATAGAGATTCTGAAATGATGTACTTAAATGTATTCAGACCTCTAGAGAGCTATATATAACCTTTGATGCATATAAACTAACTTATTTAAGGGTCATTTAGAATTTGTATTGCCAACTGGTCTTGTCAATGTGAATTTTGTCAGCTACCCCTTTGTAAGTTCATTCTAGTTTCTACAGACCTTTCTTTGTCAAATTGCTTTCACACAAGATCACACTTTATTTAGTTCCTCTGTAGAGTAATTTAGTACATTGAGTAAAAAAGAAATGAAGGATCTGCATTTTAGAATCACATTATTTTGTTCAGATTCTAGAGAATATTCTTTGTAGAAACATTCCTTCACTCTGGCTCCCTCATTTCCTACTTGTAGCCTTGGAAAACACACTTAGCCCCAGTATGTCTCAATTTCATCACATGAAAATGGAACTAATAAGAGTACCTCCCTCATAAAATTCTACTTTAGTAGTTAAATTAGTAGCTACATATAAAGTGTTTACAGCATGCTGGCAAAAAACACTGTGAGTGTTAGTTGCTGCTACTATGGCTCTTAAATCCATTCTTAGATGACCAGAACATTCCTGAGAAGACAAAATTTCTAGTACCTCTCTATGTAAATTCTGGGTACCCTTTAATGTCTTATCACCTCCCATTAGAAAAGATGTAAATGTTAATCTATGGCAATAAGTAGTATCATACCTGTGCATGGAAAGTAAATGCCTTAAAGGAAAAATTTATATTAAAAATAAGAAAAACTGGGGCACCTGGGTGGCTCAGTGGGTTAAGCCTCTGCCTTCGGCTGAGGTCATGATCTCAGAGTCCTGGAATCGAGCCCCACATCAGGCTCTCTGCTCAGCAGGGAGCCTGCTTCCCCCCCCCCTTTCTGCCTGCCTCTCTAACGTGATCTCTGTTCAAATAAATCTTTAAAAAAGTAAAATCTTTAAAAAAATAAAAATAAGAAAAACTCAGTCAACAATCTGAATATAATATATTATGGTAGCACCTTATGATCAAAATGTAAGGAAAAACACACTCATATAGGAACAGAAATAAAACTTGCAGTGTGTTGCCAAAGAGCTAAGCATGTGAAGTTGAATGGTTGCACTCTCCTCCTACCCCACTACCACTCTAGGCTCTAGCCTGATCTTTTTTTTTTTTTCTTTTTTCTTTCTTTCAATTCATTCCATTTAGGATGACTTATTTTTACCTTTGATAAAACACAGGATCTAATGACAAATATAGCCATTAAGAAAACTGGGTGGGAATTAAAACAGGTTTAAGATATGATAGCAGCCATGTAACTTGAAGATATGGATGGATTCTCGCAGGAGAAATTTGATAGACCTGCATCCCTTTCTCTCACAGGACATTAAAACTGCCTGAACAATGCCATGGAGGCATTATACTCTCCATAATTTTATCATAGTTTTACATTAGACAAATTCATGCTTCACTTCCTATAGGGAAATTTATCTCTGTAAAAAATAAGGGATGTGTTATGGCTTCGTTGTTACACTGAGGAAATCAGCCCATTGAAAGAACCAATGATCTTCCCATTTGACACAATGTGACACAGAGAAATACAGGAATGTAAGAATGAATTTCACCAGTAGATAGTCTTTGCTTTGGGAGAAGTTTCAGGAAGAGTAGACACCTGAATGCTTACAGGGGAGATAAGTGGTAAACTGAAACCTGTAGTTTATGGTAAAGAACTTTTCATCAGAAACATAGTGGGCCATGGTAGGAATGGGTCTATAAAGAAGGCATAGAGAAAGTAGAGAAACAACAACTGGAGAGAAGACCCAGATAAGCAAAGAACAACAACGACAACAAAAAATCCAGAGAAGCTTAAGACATCTCAGAATATCAATAAAATATCACCTAACCTTCTTATGGAATATAAACTCTATTTCTTAATCTCAAAAAAAAGGAATTTATTTAACACTTACGGATAATTCACTCTTTTTAAAATTGTGTCTTCTATCTTTTTATCTTTAATTAGTTAATTGAATAAAAGAAATTATCTTGCTTTTAATGAATATGTTATGTTAAAATTATCACTCTCATATTGACACATATAATTTTTCTTAAAAATAAAAATATTTGAAGGAATTAACTTCCCACAGATTAAATCCATAAAAAGAATTAATGATAAAAAAAGGCAAACCCAGGAATATATTACTGTAGAGTTGACAGAAAAAACACGTACAATATGATGATTTCAAGCACAATAATGCTGACTGATCAGATTATATGCTGAGCACAAAAGCAATAGTGGTCAGGGATGAATGCTAGTGCCTGAAAGGCAGAGAGAGTCAGGCTGCACCTTACAACTGATGGCCAAGTATGAGCAGCTCTAACAAATGGAGTACAGTAATAGAAGCTGAAAGTTGTAATGATTGCCTGAAGAGGTAGGTCAGAAAAGATTCACAGGACATTTGATGCTTAAAGGCATTAGCATTATGGACATAATTGGAAAAAACGAGAGGCAAGATCCATTACAGGACTGTTACAGGCAAGGACAAAGGAAACATTGAAAGGATAAAATGAAATTTCATTTTCGCTGATGGTGCTTAATCAAAACTTTGAAAGCAGATAAACAACTGGAGAGGTTTACTTAACAATATGTCTATTCTCCAGTAGATTAATATGCCTCTTTAGTTCTCAAAGGTAGAAAAATAGATGTTGAAATGGCAAAAGTAAATTATATGAATTCATTATGTCTAATGAATGACAATTTCTTTTCTCTTATAACAATATGTCTCTTTCCAAAATCAGTTTGAATGTTATAATTGCAAATGCAATATACAATGTGGCATATATGTTCAACTGATCCTTGTTTACAATTCACAATTGTCCTTTTAAAATTGATTGGTTCAAATTTAGCTAAATAAAGTTCACAGAGTTAAGAGAAGGTAATCCATTATATTGAAATAAGAAACCAACACAGACCTATCCTTTCCCCCATTCTTTCCACCTGCTCTTCTTCCTTCTCCTCTTTCTCTTTTAGCTTTTAAAATCCTCTTTCATTTTATAGCAGAGTTAAGGTTCTGGGACTTTCTTTTTTTTAAAGATTTTATTAATTTATTTGAGAGAGAGAGAGAGAGAGAGAGAGAAAGCACAGGGGTAGTATAGGAAGAGGGAGCCAGAGAAGCAGACTCTCCACTGACTGTGGAGCCCAACACAGGGCTGGATCCCAGGATCTTGAGATCATAACTTGAGCTGAAGGCAGCCGCTTAACCAACTGAGCCACCTAGGCACCCCTGGAACTTCTTTTTATTTTTTATTTATTTATTTGTTTATCTGTTTATTTATTTATTTTTAGAGAGAGGGAGACAGTGTGGGAGTGGGAAGGGGGCAGATGGAGAAGGAAAATAAGAGAGAATCCCAGGCAGGCTCCACCCTCATTGTGAAGCCTGACATAGGGCTCAATCTCATGACTCAGAGATCATGACCTGAGCTGAAATCCAGAGTCAGAGACTCAATCGACTGAACCACCCAGGCACCCCCAGGTTCTGAAACTTCTTAAAATCAATGCACTGCTCACAATATGCTCTATTTGAACTGGTTCTTATTTGCCTTATATTACATAGATCCTTGTGTATTTCTTAAAACAAATATATGGCCTCAGGAACTCTATTTCTTGGGTATAATTAGTTGTTTCTAACATATGATATTTATTACCTGTGAATCAAATTTTTCCTATTCCCACCCTCCCAAAAAATCTATACATAATGATGGCATAAGCTTATAAATAATCAATATTGACAGATGGATGTTTATGGAAGGTCTGACATACTCCTGTGATACTACCCACCACTGTTCTCTCATCTACTGGGAAGTTTTACACATCAGCCCCTATTATTTTATATTCTTTTTTTTTAAGATTTTATTTATTATTTTGACAGACAGAGATCAGAAGCAGGCAGAGAGGCAGGCAGAGAGAGGAGGAGGAAGCAGGCTCCCTGCTGAGCAGAGAGCCTGATGTGGGCCTCGATCCCAGGAACCTGAGACCATGACCCGAGCCAAAGGCAGCGGCTTAACCCACTGAGCCACTCAGGCACCCCTATTATTTTATATTCTAATCAAGGACACAATGTAGAGTATAGAAACAGTGAGATCCCAGTAGATATAAGGCAGTAAGTAGGGACTCCTCACAGGTCATCACTGGATTCTCACAAACACTTCAGGAGTTAAATGTGTATTTTCCTTATTTTTCTGATGTGAATGATATAATATTTCATACTTACACATGGAGATTAAATAGTTTTGCGTTAGTCTTCAAGCCAGTAAAGAGCAATACTGAAGTTCAATTTCTGGGCAGTATGTTTCCCGACAGATTTTGGCCAAATGTTAAGTACCCAGATGAAAGAACCCCAGACAGTGAGAGAAGTAAATGTGTTTTTGAATAAAGATAGGATTTTGAATAAAGATAGACTGGGAAAGAGAAGATGCATGAGGGAAATGACAACTTTTTTCAAAATTTTAGTCCTTTTCTATGTAAATGAATTTAGTGAAATATATGATACTTCTGAGGACAAGGTCACAGGCTCCCCAGGCTGAGTTTACAAAAAGACTTTTGGCTCATTATAAAAAGAATGTTCTCACAATCAAGCCATACCATCCTCAGCTTCCTTAGAAAGTAGAAGCTTCCGTACCACTAGACGATTCAAACAGTGGCTGCTCACAATACGTCAGTCATGTAATTGAACAGATTCCAGCTTTTGGTAGGAGCTGAATCTGGGTGGGCACTCAGGTCCCCTTTCCACTGCAGGTGCTACAATTTAAATACAGGACTGGCTTTAGAAATGATGCTAAATAAAATGAAGAGACAATTAGGCATTTTTAAAATGTTGCTTCCATGATGATTTATATTTCTTTTTAGAACATGTATAGTTCTTCAAATTATCCTTTGATTGCCTGATTCAAATTGCCATTCTGAGAGTAAAATGCTATAGCACCTGGCTGTCTACTTATAAGAATTCACATGGATATATGTACATACAAGTGAAGAGATAATATGTGCTAATTCTATGCTAATATGTCACATTTTAATATTTTACAGGCAATCTAACCTAAAAGAGAAATTGTTTTCAACCTCTGAAATCTATCCATTTATCTCTGTGTATATGCATCTATATGTATACACATACATATATATACACATACATATATATAATTTCATTATATTTTGAAGATGACTTTTAAATTGTTTAATACACCAGAGTGGAGGGATACTGTTGACTCAAACCCAAGTGAGTTCCTGAGAAATCTAGTTTCTATTTACTATCTTCCATTTTCTATATATGGATTGTGAGATTTTAGAGGGAAGAGTCTATGTACTATTGGTTTTTGCCTTACAGCTTGGTGGCCCTAAAATAAAAGGTACTCAGTAAATCACTGATCAATAACTTGAAAGCTGCTTAAAATTAACTAGCTTTCTCGGGGTTCAAAGGAAATAAATGTAACACCAACTAATTCTAGATTTATAGATATTTTATATTATGGTTGCCAGCTCTGGGTATATAGCAGGACACTTGCTGGGGGTTTTGGTACATTATCAATGACATTATGTTTATTTTAATTCCAATATAGTTAATATATAGTGTTAGCTTCAGGTGTACAATATAGTGATTCAACAAATCTATATGTTACTCAGTGCTCATCATGATAAGTGAATTCTTTAATCCCTATTACCTATTTCAGACTTGAGAATCACTTTTACTGACAGGCATGTAGGTATTCACAGAAAAGGGGCTGGCCACGCTCTATGGATACAGAATTCTATCACTTATTCCATTATGTTAAGAACCACATTTCCCTAACGGGAAAAAGATTCTTCCTCTGACTATCAGCAATTATGTTTGGTGTATGCACAAAACTAAAATGGGAAAAAAATGTTTTTATTTATGTCTGTGATGGTACAGAATCATCCCATAATATAAACGTCTCAGTCTAGTCTTGTAATAATATATAATTAAAATAGATGAGTTCAAGTTAAGTTATTAGATCACACTGCTATTTTCCTAACCCATAAATTATAAAGAATGGAGAAAACAAATTTATAGGGGCTCAGTTGAAGATAATTCTATCATTTCCATCCCTGTCTCACTCATTTGTAGAATGTGATGGCAAAATCTGCAAACTCAAATGCATCCTCTTCCTCCCCAAACCCTCAATAAAATAGTGAAAAAGTAAAATTGTTTCTAGATTAGGGTGAGCGTATTTCCAATTTACCAGCTTGTGTTATTGTGGTTGAATCTCTGGCTTTCGGGTCTTTTCTTGGTAACATCCTATGCCTTCGTTTTGCAGGACTTGACCTCTATGAGATTTGAAAACTCTTCCTACTTTTTCTGAATGCCCCTTTTTTCCATTATGTACAGCAGCTACATAGAAATTCCATCCTTTACATGAATGACTCTTTGGCTTTGCTGCTCGTCCCATTGTATATGTTTGTATTAGATAAACTCAGTCTTGGTCAACTCAGTTTCAGAGTATCCCTATCATAACACACCACTTTGAAATACTAGAAAAAAGTCAGATACCTGCAAACCAAGTTATATACTCCTGTTCAAGAAAGGATCTCACTCACTGCTTTGTTTTTAGTGCCTCATTTGGCTTGCATCTACTTGGCTAGCCTTAACTATTTGTTGAATAAAAGCAGATAAATTGTGATGATAGATTTGATAGAATAAATATGGAGAACATAACATTTGTTCTGATTCATAAATTTAGACTCAACTTTTTTCTAGTCAAGTAATGTTGTGCATGACTATGACAAAGGAAAGATTGATGATAACCTAAAAAAGATGACTGCTCCAGTCTTACTGGAGGAAGTGGTTGCAAACATTTTCTGCAACCTAAGAAGGACAGAGTGTATATGCCACAAAGCTAACATTTAATACATTTAATTTTATCAAAAATCTACTGTCAAATTTCAAGTAAGTCTATAAATGCCAAATAAACTACTTTATCTCCCCAAAGCAGAGAATGCATACAGTTATGGGACAAACCCAGGACTTGTCTCCAAAATTATGTTACTTATATTACAATCTGTGAAGCACCATCTCTAATATAGTTCCTTTACTGGATGATTTTTTTTTAGGATTTATTTATTTATTTCAGAGGGAGACAGAGCATGAGCAGAGGGAGGGGCAGAGGGAGAGAGAGAGAACTCTCAGGCAGACTCCCAGCTAAGTGGGTAGCCCCACGTGGGGCCAATCCCAGGGCCCTGAAATCATGACCCGCACTGAAACCAAATGAGCCACCCATGAGCCCCTGGATAATGTTCTTAGTAATGAAAATAATAAATAATAATAAATTTTTAAAATAAATATTTTAATAAAAATTATTACTTTGAATTTCACAATTGCATTTTTCTTTCAATAGCTCTGCTAAGTTTTGCGTTATTTTCAAGAAGCTCTGTACTTGTTTTATATAGCCTATTACCCATATGCTATATTTATTTATTTATGTTTTAATTAATTTACTTATACTTTCTTTGTATCTATAACTACAAATTTTATCAAGTTAATAACATTTTTAATATTAAATTTTGCTTGTCTGTGGTCTAGAGATTATCTTTAAGGTTTTTTTTTTTTCCAAAAAGAGCTTTTTTCTAACACCACAAAATATATAATGACTTAAAGCTTAAGTAGTATAATGAACATTGAGACTTTATAGCAGTCAGGTATTTTATTTGTTTTTTAAAATATTTTATTTATTTATTGGAGAGAGAGAGAGAGAAAGAGAGAGAGAGCTCATGAGAAGGAGAAGGCCAGGGGGAGAAGCAGACTCCCCATGGAGCTGGGAGCCTGATGTGGAACTAGATCTGCTGACTCTGGGATCATAACCTGAGGCAAAGGCAGTCACTTAACCAACTGAGCTACCCCGGTGCCCCATAGTCAGGTATTTTAAAACAATGCAATTGCCAAACATTACATTTTGTGGTCACATTTTTGCTTTAGTTTTAGAACTGAAGCAAAACTCATGTTTTAGTACAAATTATGATTATATGGTCATTGGTATTTAATCTGACTCCATGCATATCAAGAATTTTTAAACAATTTTATAATTAACCAAAATGACATGCAATTATACAATTTATAAATTAGGGTTAATTATATTATTCATGTATGTTCCATCTTTCATGTATCCAGTGGATGTCAATTGAATTACACATGCCTTTCCTATCCTAGGCACTGACTGCGAAAACAACGATGAATTAAATACCAGTTTGCTCACAGCGAACTTCCAGTCTAGTAGAGAAATCATATGTACATAAATTAATACTCCCACTAATAGTTTTTTGTTTTGTTTGTTTTGTTTTTAGAAAGAGAGCATGATGAGGGGATAAGGAGGAGGGATAGAGGGGGGGAAGAGAGAATCCTAAGCAGGCTCCATGCTCAGAGCAGAGCTCAACGAGGGATCCATCTCATGAATCTGAGATCATTACTGAGTCCAAAGTCAACAGACTGAATACTCCCTGGGTACCCCCACGAATAGCTTTATCAGAAAAAAAAAAGTGTTAATTACTCAGAAAACACCAGAAGTGCATCAGAGAGCTTATGAAGCTTTAATTGTGTCTTAAAGAGAAAGTAAGAGTTTGCAAGCAGCAAAGGTGAGCAGTGCTCCTGGGAAAAGAAACAACATATGCAAAGTCAAAGGGAAATGAAAAATCAGGGCATGTTTGGGAAATTAGAAGAGGGTTGGCTTTTCTGAGGTTCAAGTTTCATGGAAATCAACTAGTAGGAAAGAACACAGGATATATTAGTAAATGCCAGACACTAGATGTTGGATTCACACTCCAAGGAATATGTGCCTTTTTTTCTGAAGGTACTGGCTAATCACCGGGAATTCTCAAGCAAAACCTCTAGCAATGGACTTAACTTTTAGAAAATCACACAACTGGTAATGCATACAGCATATTAGAGGGAAGTAAGAACAGAGCTAGGTTTGAGGCTATCGAAATAGTACTCATGAGAATGAACAGAATAATAAGAAAATGATGAAGATGGTATATTTTTGAAATTAAAATTTATGGAACTAGGAAAACCATTGGATCTACAAAGTATAGGAACAGTTCTCTAAATTTTCTTGTTTCAGGCCATGGAGAATTAGAAAAAAATTAACTAAGGAACAGATTTTTGATGCAAAGATGATCTGAGTTTTAGACACAAAGGTTGAAATATATGTGCAATATCTAGATAGTATTATCTAGTAGGTAGTTTTGTTTGTTTAGGTCTTGATCACAGCAGAGAGTTCTACTTGGATACACAAACTTAGAAGTTATTAAATTACATATAGATTTTGAAAAAGGTAATAGAGTTACAACAAACCAGTGAGACTGATGGTAATACAGATTAGAAACTCAGGAACCCCAACAAGTACAGACTGGGATATGCTATTACACGTAAGAATGTAAAATGTGATCAGATTTCTGAAAAAAATAATAAAATTTCATTTGTAATTATATAGTTATGGTATTCTAATGAAAATATTAGCACAATTTAAATACTACTTGACATATAATGTATGTTCATAGTAGTTTTAAAATACCATTTTACAAATTTAGTTCTGTACAGAGAGCCACGAATTTATACCTTGTTCTCTTTTGCTCTGTAATAACAATAATTTATACTTAATGTCTATCACTTGAATCTGCTGTAGAACAGTTGATACAAATTAAAAAATACTCCCCAAATAGGAAACATTAACAAAAAGGAGTTTGCTACTTCTTATTTTTTTAAGATTTATTTGTGTATCTGAGAGAGAGGGAGAGATTTACAGAGAGAGCATGAGCAGGGTTGAGGCAGATGGCAAGGGAGAAGGGCAGCCTGAGCTCATCGGAGGGGGACAGGATCCCAGGACCCCAGCGAGCTGAAAGCAGACACTTAACTGGCTGAGTCACCCAGGCACGCCATGGAGTTTGCAACTTCTTGTATAGAGGCAAAAAAGCAAAACAAAACAACAACAAAAAAAAACCCCTTGTTTTTAAAAAAGAAAAAAAAGGGGCGCCTGGGTGGCTCAGTGGGTTAAAGCCTCTGCCTTCGGCTGAGGTCATAATCCCAGGGGTCCTGGGATCAAGCCAGGCATCGGGCTCTCTGCTCAGCGGGGAGCTTGCTTCCTCCTCTCTCTCTGCCTGCCTCTCTGCCTACTTGTGATTTCTATCTGTCAAATAAATAAATAAATCTTTAAAAAAAATAAAAGAAAAAAAAATAATTTACCTATATTATTACAATCAACAGTATATCAATCTCCACACATTTGGAATTGTTTCCTTGGAGAAGCTTTGCATTATTAACATTACCCCACTGGACCTGCATATACACAACATAAATAGAGAATCAGAAGTTGTCAATCATTACCTTAAATATAGCTCCAGGCTGTAAAGTCCTTGGCTCCCGGGAGTAAGCACCACAAAAACCTATTTAACAGGAACTTTTGTTGTTAACATCTTCCCTGGGAAACAACTGTGTTATCTTGTAATTTATCGCAAGTTATTTTTTGATCCACTGCATCTGGTAGTGTAATAAAAAACTAAAACCACTTGAACAGGAAGAGAAATTGTGAAGACTTAAAATACAACCCAATCCGCTGTTGTTTTATCCACAAGTTATTTCATCTTTTAATTTCTAGGACTACAAATCTCTTTGGCATTGTCTGTTTCCCCATACTAGTTTAACAAACATGCCCTGAATTTTTGTCAACATAAGCTGTTTGGGAAGGAATAAAAAAGAGAAAATCTTTCTTTATTACCAGAAATAAGCAGAGAATCAAGAATACAAAATAAAGCCACTATCTTGAGTAAATGTAAAAATGAAACAGATGCTTATTAATTAAATGTGGGCAGGTGATGACAAGGCACCATGGCACATTGCACCAGCTGCAAAGAATGTAGACAGCTTTTATCCTACCAGACCATTTATTTATTATGCAACAGACACCTCCTGCACTGGAAAAGGTGTCAAAACAAACTGATATGAAAAGCTAAGATTTCAGTTTTTCCAACTTAGAACACTACTTGGTTTTACCTGTTTTTCTGAGGCATAATCTGACTTTTATGTTTAAAACTTTTATGGATGCAGCAGTTCATAATATTTTTCTTCTACTAGAAGCTGTATAACTAAAATATTCTTTATAGAGTTCTGTTGCATACCATATGCCAAGAAGATAGACAGCACTGCTTTAAGTATGGAGTCTGCTTTTAGAGTCCATAATGAGAGCAAGTATTCAGAAGAAAGTAAAAATCCAGACAGAAAAAAACTATGAAAACACAGATCCACTGATCAGCTCTTTATACCCAATTTATATTAAACTAAATTTTTGAAAATGAAAAATAAATTTTATAAGGCTTCTTGGGAGACAATGTGATGGCCAGTCCATTCCATTCTCATCTACTTTTGCTCAAATTAGTAACAATCAAATTTTTTTTATTTAGGCAATTTGATAATGAGCCATTAGAGTAGTCACATCAAATCAATCTGTTTTCCCCCCTCATGTCCTTGCACTCTTGCATAAAACTGGATTCAATAACATTGATTGACAATTGATCCTTAGTTTTTAAGTTATTTTTTAAAGTTGTTATCACTTTTCTAACTGACTTTATTTTTTGTACTATGTGACTTTATTTGGATTTAATTTTACAGTATTTCAGCAAGCTGCTGATCTCATCCCTTTCATTATTTTGCTTATTTAAAGAAAGTGATGAAACAAAAGTCCTTCAAAGAGAATGAACAATAATGGAAAGTGCAGACATGCAAGTAGGAACTAAATGAGGAAAATGTTTTCCACTCTTCTGTATTTCCAAAATGGGATCTATAAGTTTATTCATTCCAAATTAAAAAATATTAAAGGTCAGAAATTCGTGATAAATCTGGTGCTTTTTTTGTGATTATAGCAAATAAGTACAATTTCCTTGGAAAGCAATGTAGCAATCAGTATCAAGAACCAACATAACATCCAAATCCTTGGTCTAGTAAACTTGTAATAAAAGAAAAATAAATAAAAGAAAAGAAAAAATTACAAAAAATGAAAAAGTTCATGCAAAAATTATAGTAAAAAATAACAAGTAATATTACTTTTTAAAAACTCATATAAGTATCCAGTGGATTACCAACTCAGATCATATTTATGTCAGCCATTAAAATATAATTGTGGAAACTATGGAGTACCCTTTACAACTTACATTATTGGAGATTTGTCAATCACCATTTGAGAAAGTAATACTACTGGTGAATCCTACCTATATAGGTTGCTTCCCAAAGTTACACAGAGGAAAGGAAAAAAAAAAGTTTAAGAGCTCAGATAAAAGTAAGAAGAGAAAGAAAGATGATATGAAAATATGGTTGAAGCACTTTATTAGACATCCAAATTATATGGGAACAAGTTACTGATTATCCATAAATTTGTAATTAAGGTAGTATGTTTTAGATATTATATTAACCACTTATAAGACAATATCAATGCCTTCCAGCTCTTGGGGAAAGGGAAAAAAAGCCAAGGAAATTTTCATCTATTTCTATTCTCTATGAGACATCAGTGGGGTACTCATATAATGATAAAGTGATAGAGACTCTCAATCCTAATATGTTATATACATTATATGTTTAGATATATATAACTATTACTATAACTCTCACTCCGAGCTGAGTACTCAAATTGTGGTTGTGAGGGGTGCCTGGGTGGCTCAGTGGGTTAAAGCCTCTGCCTTCAGCTCAGGTCATGATCCCAGGGTCCTGGGATCGAGCCCCACATCAGGCTCTCTGCTCCGCAGGGAGCCTGCTTCCTCCTCTCTCTCTGCCTGTTTCTCTGCCTACTTGTGATCGCTGTCTGTCAAATAAATAAATAAAATCTTTAAAAAAAAATGTGGTTGTGATTTTTTTTTTTGAAATTTACAAGTTCAGAGCTAATGCTAAACAAAGTAGATGATTCCACGAAACTGGCCTATATGGCCATAATAAACAAAAACGATGAGAAGCGTACACATAACAAGATTTACTGGTATAATTTATGTGAAAGACACAGAAAACAATTGTGTAATTACTATATGAATACAATTATCTCTCCATTTAATACATCTAAGGAAAGAAGAGAACAGTGAAAATGAAAAATGGAAACAGCTGAATGCCCTGGGGTGAGCAATTTCTTTATTTCTTTTATATTTATGATAATACTGTCTGTGGAGGAAATAGAAGTTCATAGTTACAGAAATAACATCCTTTGATTAAGTGCCTGAAGAGTGCTTCAAAGGCAAAAACCCGAAGTTCCCAAACAAAGAAAAATAATGCATCTTCAAGGACACATGCAGTTGAGGACAAATCTATAATGATGAAATATTTCATGCACGAATTAGAGTAAAACTTTATTTCCAAGATGATTTTCTAAATTCAAAATATGCAGCTGGTCATGTACAGCAACCCTGGGACCTGCAGTTGTTGAACAGGAGATCCTGGATGAAACACTGATGGATCATACAGGCAAATGTCAATAAATATGCTGAAAGGAAAAACTCCATCAGATCTTCTGTCGATCCGTCTCTGCCAACTGAGATGATGCAGAACACCTGAGCTCAACCCACTGAAGATGCAGCAGCCCGCTTGGCAAGTACTATTATGCGTCGGGATGAAATTTAAGGAATAGCTGCTGTGGGGCAAGGCTAAACTCATTTAGAGGACAGTGACCAGTGGAATGAGCTTTCTTATTCTATCCAGTAGCCAGTGTTCAATTTGTTCTTGATACTATTCTCTCATTGATAACTTCAAAAGCTTTGACAGCTCTGATTCTCACTTAATATGGCCATGAGCCATTGATCAAGGAGACTTCATAGATTACTATAGGAATAGCTTGTTTGGGGAGGCAAAGGCAACAGTAGGCTGGAGAAAGGAGGCCATGAAAGAATGTTCCTTTCCATGAAAGGAATACATGGAAATTGATATTGGGGTATCTGAACTTATCATCTAGTAGCAGCTGACAATAACTGTATGGGCAAAGATCTTATACAAGAGGTAAAGGATGCTGAAGAAAGGTTGTTAGACCAGAAAAGCAAAATATTTACGTTCTGTGAAATCAGGTTAGTATGAAGACAGCATTAAAGATAAAATTTTAACTGATTCTATTTATATTTTGCAGGGAGTGCTTGATAGAGAGAATTTCACTACTCATCATAATAAAAATAAATTTCTTTAGTTTAAACACTTCAGCTATTTAATCAAAAACAATAATGAGATATACTATTATTCAACACTGCATGGAAAAAAGTGCTTATAATCCCTGAAGCTTTCTCTGGATTTGTACTGTAATCCATTCCCTATAATCCAGGTCACCATTGATAGCCTCTGTTCAAAGCATTTTACAATCTTGTTCCTGTCAAGAGGCAGACAGTGTTTTCACGGCTGAACTTGCCAGAGTCCTATAAGACTTCACCCACAGGATCAACGAGCCTACTTTTGTAACCTACTCTTCCTTTCCCACACGGCTTGAGTGATTGCATGTCTGAGAATATTAAGGAATGCCAGCAGCTGTGTATGACAGAGCTATTTATCTCAGATAGCTCTCTCAGGAATGCAATGAAGTTATTACTAAAATGTTGCACAAAGTGTAAGTTCAACACCATTTTATAATATTTATCCTTTATATTGTTGTCTGGCTTTTAAAAATCTATTAAATGCATAACAAAGAAAGACATGTTAAAACTACACAAGTTTTCAAGTGATAATACACCTTTGGTACCTCAGAAGGAAAAATCTTTATATCATGAAAAATGCTACTGTGCATGTTTTTAACAAAACAGATTTATTTTTTACTTGGATTTCTGTATTGTATTCACTAGATGGCACTATCAAAGTATTTCTAAATCCATAAACTTCTCAACAATATGTTCTGGTATTAAAAAATAGCATTTAGGTTTCTATGTACTTCAAAAAATACATAACACTAAATTTGTCTCTTGAAAGGAGACTTTATAAATGTCACTGAAGTAACCAAGGTGTCCCAAATTAGCTTCTGGGACTGAAAATCCCGAGACTGAGTATAGTATTTTTTAAAGAGTCAGTCTTTCCCCCTTTAGTTGTTATTTAATTTTTCCCCTCACCTTTTAAAGACAAACTCATAAGGCATTTCAAATATGACTTCCATGGATAAAGCTATACGTGTACATCTTTTTTTTTTTTTTAGAATTTATTTATTTATTTGAGAGAGAGAGACAACAAGCAGTGGGGAGAGGCAGAGAGAGAGAGTGAGAGAGAGAAGCAGACTCCCTACTGAGCAGGATGCCTACTGAGCCAGAAGCCAGACATGAGGCTCTCCATCCCTGGTCCTAGAGACCATGACCTGAACATAAGGCAGACGCTTATCTGACTGATCCACCCAGATGTCCCTACATGTGTACATCTTCTTGTCCAACTGACACCACCAGAGAAGGCAGATTCAAAATACCTTGCTGATGCTGGTAGTTTCTTTAGGTAGTTCTCTGAGAGGTAGGTGGAAATAGAGACGCTTAGGGAGTCAGAAGTGATTCCTTACACAATCTTTAATACATTTTTGAGATTTTAGTCAATTATTTTGTGATAAAACAGAGTTTAGTGTGTATTGACTTCAAATTTAGTCTTCACTACTTAGGAAAATTGAGCAGTACTTACAATCTCTCAGCTTCATTTCCTTTTTGTTAAAACATGAATAACAAACAAATGTAGGGGTTGGTATGGTGGTCAGTTGAGATTTTTATATAGAAAAAACATACATTATGTAAATGGGCCAAATTGATATTATAAAAATAAACTGAAAGAACCAACTGGAGGCGGTTTGATAGGTGTTGGAACCAGACGTATCAAGATGAGGATTGAGAAGGTAAATTAGGCAAAACAACATGACAAATAAATAAAGTTATAAACAGAGTACTCTGGGAATGCTGAGAACATAGAGATGTTCATGGCCCAGGAGAATCAGAAGAGGCTTCAGAGAGGAAGCAAGCTTTGAATACAAATAATGTCTGTTTCTTCAAGGCCTGGCTTTTAAGAAGTCTCTGCATGTTCTCTTTCCTTGTCTGCAGGGGGGCTGCAGAGGACCTTGAAGTCTCCCAGGGTGGCAGACAGACTCAAGACAGAGGACCCGGGGGGTCATATACCTGAGGAAAGCCATCTGCTAAAAAGATTGTTAAGAGAATGAGATACAATCTTTCATTATGTTAAACCATGAAAGCATTGGAATTTTTTTTTTTTTTTGCTAAATCAGTTTGCATCTCTCTAATACACCCTGTTTAATGCTGATCTTATTTATTTCACTTGAGAATAGGACCTGCTCTGCAGGGATCCTGCTTCCCCTCACTCTCTGCCTGCCTCTCTGCATATTTGTGATCTCTGTCAAATAAATAAATAAAATATTTAAAAAAATGTTAAAAAATAAGAAAATACCGTACATGCTTGAATTTGAAAAGCATCATTTGAAGTAAAAAAAATTAGGAAAAACATATATGGTATGGTCCTATTTATATTAGATTCAAAACTTGATAGACATCGGGGTGCTGCTAAATCTCCTACAATGCACAGGACAGCCCCCATCACAAAGAATTTTCCAAAGCAAATGTCAATAGTACTGACAATGAGAAACATGTCTAAAGAAACATGAAAACACAATTAATACAAATTTTAATTTTTATTATAAATATTTTTTATAAAAAGGAATCAGAATTACTAACTTTTTTAAAATTTTCCTTTTCACTGATACTGTATTTAAATATATGGAATATTTCTCAGCCATCAGAAAGGATGAATACCCACCAGCTGCAGCAACATGAATGGAACTGGAGGGGATTACGTTAAGTGAAATTAGTCAAGCAGAGAAAGATAATTATCATATGGTTTCACTCATATGTGGAACGTAAGGAATAGCATGGAAGACCACAAGGGAAGGCATGGAAAACTGAATCCGAAGGAATCAGAGACAGACAAACTGTGAGAGACTCTGGACTCTGGGAAACAAACTGAGGGTTAGTTATAGAAGGGGTGGTAGGGGATGGGTTAACCAGGTGATGGGTATTAAAGAGGGCACGTGTTGTGAAGAGCACTGGGTTTTATACACAACTAATGAATCGTTGAACACTAAAATAAGTAAGTAAGTAAGTAAATAAATGAATTTGGTATCTTTTTCATCATGAATTTTTTCATCAATTTAGATTATTATAAAATACTGCATTAAAATATTATTTATCTTGATTTCTGAGTTTGTTTTTGTTTTTGTTTTTTTTTAGAGTGAGAGTGTGTGAGAGAACACACATGTGGGGGGAGGGGCAGAAGGAGAGGGAGAGAGAGAGAATCTTAAGCAGGCTCCATGTTTGGTGGGACCTGATATGGAGCTCCAAGTGGGGCTCAATGTGGGGGCTTGCCCTCACAAACCTGAGAACATGACCTGAGCCAAAATCAAAAGTCTGAGGCTTAAACAACTGAGACACCTATGTGTCCCCTTGATTACTGAGTTTTTTGGTGTCTCTTTAATTTTGGGCTTGAAGCAAAAATCTCATTTGCTTCATGTTAGTCCCAGCCCCGTGGAATGGTGCAGGTAGAAGGAAGGGCTTATAGAGCTTCAAAATCATTAATATTCTAATTTCTTTAATTTTAATTTTTAAAGTTTTTATTTTAGATCCTGTTAGTTAACATAGTGTTATATTAGTTTCAGGTGTACAATACCATAATTTAACAATTCCATACATCACCATATGTTCACCACAAGTGCACTCCTTAATCCTCATCGCTTATTTCATCCATGCCCCTAACCCACAAATTCTAATTTCTTAAACAGAGCCACAGTTAAAGGAGGAGGGTTGTTTCATTATTTTTCTTTGAAATATACACATAGCTCATATACAGTCTTTGCTATGCATAATTAAAATGAAAGCAAACTTAAAAAGAAAAATAAATTATGGTTAACTCGTATATTATTTATGTGAATTCTTAGAAATCTGCTACTTATTATGGATATGCTGGCTAGTCTAAACTATTATTTAACCTATCAAGTATACATTTGTTTGGGTCAATATTATGAGAACACTAATATAAAGACATAAAATGATTCTTCATCTTTAAATCCACAACTCATAAATGTTCATAAAGTTTTTTTCAAATACTCAACTTTTATATACAATTGAGCTCCCTTGAATTTTCCTGATGAAGTTAGAAATATAAGGGATAAATTTACTTCAGCTGTGATGCATCAATTCCTGACAACGCTTGAAAGCAGGGACTTAGCATGCAAATGTAATATTTCTATCTCTTCTTCTATTTCATCATCAAAATTTTCCAGCTACTTTGTTCATTAGAAAGATGGAAGTCTTTCATTCATTCAGTTTCTGACTTCCACAGGATGTTCACTCCAGTAATAGCTGTACATTCTTCTCCCAGCTAGGTAAAAAATGAAAATCAAGGATTTATTTATTATATGGTTATTTCTTCTTTATTGTTAATGGCCATTCAGTTGTAATCCAAAGTTAGAAAAATAACTATTGTAACATAGTATAGTCTTTTTTCCTTCTCATTCACTTGACTATCTTGTTCCTTATTTCTGATAAGTGCTCAAGTGGCATTGAAAGAGTTTTCATTACTGAAACTGGCTTTCCATCACATTTTTCTTTGCTTTACCCCTAATGTCATTACGAATTGTATTTTCTTTTGAAAAAACTTTAAATGACTTGGATTTTAGTATACACTGTTATTTGCATGTGTTGGTACTGTATTTTACAATGTACTCTTCCAAGCCAACATATAGATGTGTCTACACAACCCACCATTATCCTCCAAAATTCAAAGCATGTTAGTGGGTGTTGTGTGAGCCATATATATATATATGTATATATATATATATATATATGTATATATGTATATATATATTAGTTTACACACATATTACACATACATATATACACATATTATTCACATATACATATAAACACATTATTAAACACACATTATATCTATATATCTATATCTATATCTATATTTATATATCTATATCTATATAATTTTTTCCCATTGGATAAGAAGAAAAACAGAAAGCTAATCCTTCTGAAAGTATCCTTTGCATACTCCTGAACACTCTTTCTACATATAGGGTTTTTGTGAAAGTAGACTTTTAAAAATATTAACAATATAATAGATATTTAAAACAAACAAGGAAACAAAAAAAAAAACAAAGAATAAGCTATTATATCTACTGTTCTCTCAATTTTCACTACTCAAGAAATTTGGAAGAAATAGTTTGGTTACCCTTATTTTTAAAATTTTGAATGTACAATAAAAGATTTTTAAATTTAGTATGTGTCTTGGGAAAGCAGTTTAATTTTCACTTCTCAATTTATAGCTTTTTTTTTTAATTAGACCGTGAATTTGACAAACCTTATTCAATATATATGCTAGGTTCTAAAGATTTTAGGAAGCAAGGTCAATTATTTGCCTTTCCCTTTTAGAGACAGAGTGTCTACAACCTTGAAGTGAATCATTAGAAACACACAAGCATATTTAGCTTGAATCTGTTCACAAAATAATTAGAGAACTTAATCTATATGCATACAGGAATGTCGGTAATTATGTTTACCAAGAGCACTGGTTATTTACGGGTAGTCCTTCTGGGTGATTTATAACATATTTCTTGTCTTTTCTGCATTGCTCAAGTTGTTTATAATAGTCATATACTCATTATGAAAATAATGTCATTACTACAAAACCAAGTAATATAAAATGTGCTAACAGATAAGTCTTGAAGCTAAACAACATAGTAAGAATTTGACATATTAACTATATACAGGGAAAACACTAATAATGAAAGAAAAAGTCACTGCTGCATTTTATTTTTCCACTAACCTTGTGCTGAATAACAAACTAGGGCACCACTGAAAGATTAAAGCCTAAATTAAAAGTTGTACTACAAGCTGATCCACTTAATCAAAAGTGTTTCTAAATGATAATATATTAGAAGTGGTGAAGGGAGGTCCATAGACATCTTCATTTATCTCTCTGATGAGAACAACAACAAAAAAAGAAGTGTGGTGTAAGAAAACTTGATATATGCCATACAAGTGAATTCTCCAATAAATAAAATTCTCAATATAGTATAAAGATTTATAGTTAAGGTAATGTAAGAAGAAACGCTATTTCAAATATGCTATTCCTAATGTTGCAGCACATTTTCTAAGCATTAGTATTATGAATTCTTTATATAAGTATTTTTCTATGCCTGATATTGCAATAATGTTTTTTAGACATGTCTGTCTGAAGACTCTCCCCAGCTGTAGATCTAATATGCACTTATGCTGAAATCACTGGCATTGATTTGTTTACTAACTTCTAACTTCTGTGCCAGCAAAGAAATATAATTCAAATTCTAAAAGGAATGAGAGGACTGCCTAGAGTTAACATCTTCAGGGTAAATAGTTGGGAAATAGGTGTCAACCAATTGTATAGCAAGCTTTTGGTAAAGGTTTGCCTGAATCGATTCCAAATTTCTTTTGATCAGATGAGGTTGCTTTCTTAGTTATTTTTGAAATATTACTCTTCATTTTTTCATATCTAAAAGTCACAAGTGATTCTAAATTTCTATATAGTAGCAGTTTAACCTCCTTATTACATTGGAGAAAAACTTTGGCTAAATTGAAATTTTAAAAAGTTACATTTCTTTTCCCTTATTTTACCTTTTTAGGACTAATACTTATTAACCACAGAGGAATGACAAAATGGCGAACAAAGCATAATGTGCTATTTCATTAAAAAGAAATTTAGTATTTGAATGTAGCAGAAGGGCAGTATCTTAAAATAAATCTGAATAGACGTATGTCCTAAAAGATAAGTAGGCACTACTACTTAGTAATTTACACAGAAACATAACATTTTTATTCATTTAACAGGTGATTGGATCTGCACAGAAAAGGATTCAAATATACATTATTATAAATATCATAGTGGTAGATAGGATTATTAGTATGACAGAAGTCTTTCTTTCTAAATCATTAGTAGCTTTATAAGAGATATAAACTCTGGAAACACTATACTTTTCTATTCCTTGCCTTTTACCATGCCACCTGCTCTCAAAACAGAATTTCTCTTTCATTGTGACTCGCTATGGCTGGAAGAAAGCACTTAATATTCTGTCATTCTTTTCTTTTTTTTTTAATTTTATATATTTTTTTAAAATTTCATTTCTTTTCAGCGTAACAGAATTCATAGTTTTTGCACCACACCCAGTGCTCCATGCAATGTGTGCCCTCCATAATACCCACCACCTGGCTCCCCCAACCTCCCACCCCCCGCCCCTTCAAAACCCTCAGGTGGTTTTTCAGAGTCCATAGTCTCTCATGGTTCATCTCCCCCCCAATTTCCCTCAACTCCCTTCTCCTCTCCACCTCCTCATGTCCTCCGTGTTATTTGTTATGCTCTGCAAATAAGTGAAACCATATGATAATTGACTCTCTCTGCTTGACTTATTTCACTCAGCATAATCTCTTCCAGTCCCGTCCATGTTGCTACAAAAGTCTGGTATTCATCCTTTCCGATGGAGGCATAATACTTCATAGTGTATATGGACCACATCTTCCTTATCCATTCGTCTGTTGAAGGGCATCTTGGTTCTTTCCAGTTTGGCGACCATGGCCATTGCTGCTATAAACATTGGGGTACAGATGGCCCTTCTTTTCACCACATCTGTATCTTTGGGGTAAATACCCAGTAGCGCAATTGCAGATTCATAGGGAAGCTCTATTTTTAACTTCTTGAGGAATCTCCACACTGTTCTCCAGAGTGGCTGCACCAACTTGCATTCCCACCAACAGTGTATATGTAGAAGAATGAAACTCAACCATTCTTTTCTTATATATATCTCTTACGTCTGGTTTTAAGCATCTTGACAGGAGGCACTATGTTTATTACTTTGAATCCTGAATTTTCATATATGGGAGGTCACATGATAAGTACTGAGTCACTGCTTCTGGAATAACTAAATATATGAATAAATGAATGAACTAACAGAATAACCATTTAAAAACTCCAGTATGTATGGTTCATTTCTAGGACTCAGAAGGCTAGAAACACCCCCAAAGACTTCTTGGGGGTGCAGCTCCATCACTCAAAAGGCACCCTTCATTAATTGCAAGACAACCATTGATAGTGTTTTAGTATTTCAGTATTGGATCAGCCCCTGACAGAACATTACAGAGCTTAAGACTATATCTGAATAGTCCAGAGGTCTGTTTTTCCATTCTCTCAACTATGCCCCTATTCTAGATCAGATAAGATGTGTGCTGCTTATAAACCTCAACATTTAAAATAAGATTCCAACAGAAAATACAAAAATTGTGACACTTTTATTACCCTGGAATTTGTAAGACAAATCGATCTATTCTCTAAAATGACAATGTTGGGGGAAAATGGCCTTCTAAAGGGTACCCAAAAAGATCTTTCTTAAAAGGATAAAAAAGAAATCTAAAAAAAAACAAGAATATATAAAGGCAATACTTTTCAATTTCAAAGGAAGAGGAAAAATACACAAAACATAAATTAATATCTAAACATTTACTAAAGTTAAGTTTGGATTTCATTTTAGAAGAAATGCCAACATAATCTCTGAATTATTCATATTCTATTTTTTTCTGGATGTGCCACTTAGCATTAACTGTCTTTATTCTAATTAGATAGATTTTATTTAATCCACTCAACTTGGAGCATTCATGAGCTAATTAATAATGTTTGATTTTCCATGACTTTCCAGGTTTCTTCTCCTGCATCATTTAGGTTATCTCAGTTTAGACACTGTAAACTCATCGAAACTTCACTGCACACTATATTGGCCATAATTAATTTATAATATTAGATTCGGGACTTCTGGTAGCAGTTTTATTTTTCTCAGGCTTTGATGGAACCAAATGGTGCAACTATGTACTAAAATGAGAAGGCTTTAGGTAACTAGACATTACACCTACTCATACATTCCTGGTCTTCATCAGAAACTCACAGACATGAAAATCTGGCCTTTTTCAATAAAATAAATAAAATTATTAGATGACTACTACAGAACACATACTGAAAATTGAAAACAAGGCAAAATGTTTTAAGAATATGAAATCAATACACTATGTTAATAGAACAAAAATCCCCAGGTTATTTACAAAGTGTCATAGGTGATCCCCATAATTATAATAAACATAATATATGAAATAGGAAGTTTCTTGATGGTTTTTAATGAATTATCAGTAAAAATATGTGAAGACAAACTACAGGGTATTTTGTCGTTATCTGATCTATATTTTTTCTTTAATCTTTAAGTAGAAAAGCTGTTTTTAATGTACTAGAATGCTTATTTTTAATATCATTCACAGCAAAGTGTTTTAGTTGAACAAAGTATGAACAACTAATATCTTTGCTAGAGTTTGAACAGATAATCTTTTACTTTTATATATTCTCTATACTTAGAATTACAAATTGTAGGCTGCCAATGTCTAGCCTCTAAAACATCAAATGGATGAGTTTCCATGCCATGGAAATACATATACTGCTACATTCTCTATTTATCCTTTGCTATAATCTCTATTTTCTTACTTTCTCTATTCTTGATTTTCCCTCTTATACTCTGAAGTTATTTGCATTTGTCAATCTTGCTCTACATCCTGAAGATTTTACTATTCCTATTCTTTGAAAGAAAGCATATAATTCTTTTTTTCCTATTTTTGAAAGCACATAATTCTAAAGCTGAGAGAAACTTTACAGCTCTTACAATCTACATAATTTAAAGTCATTTAACATGCAAATTGAATACTATCAATAATACTTATAAAAACACATAGAATTATATAATACAGTTATCACCATTTACCGTAAAATCCCATTCTATTTGTATTCTGTAGTTTAAAAAAACTGGAGAAAGTAGAAATAAACCAAAGTTGAAACAAAAACTGAACATTTGATCGGAGTGTGATTTTAAATAGCCTACATGTATCCATATTAACTTGTACTCATTTTAAATAGTATTCCCACTCAAAGAAAAAAGACTAATTTAGCATTAACAATCATTAATTTAAATACTAACTTTAGGACTTCTTCCATTTATAAATGTACTGAATAATAAATTGCAATGCACCATGACATACTATCATATTCTAAGTAAAAGTGATAATAAATCACTGGCACTTTCTGAATGCTTGTTACATGCTAGGCATGGTTATTAATTTTACATATATTAATAATTGAAACCCTCACTGCAACCCTAGGAATAAGTTTCTGAAATTATGGCAATTATACAGATTAAGAAACTGAGAACTAAATAATCACTCACCTAAGTTAATGTATGTAGTTCCTCTAGAGTCTAGTTCTTATTCACTCTGCTATACTGCCAAAAGTTAAACACTGATAACATTTTGAGTAAATGGTAAGTTTCAAAAGTTGTCGTTACAGACAGAAGTGTTAATGGACAACTGTTCTACAATAATTATTTTTAAATGTATATAAAGCAAATATATCATGCCACTGTTTAAAACATAAAATATTCTAGAACTTCATGTAAATAATAATGGTGCATTGTAAAATATGTCTGTGGGTACATAAGTGTGTATTGTATATACATATATGCTATTATTTTATATTAATATATAATGTACATATTATATACATACATTTATGTTATTTACCCTACTAAATATACACACATATATAACTATATTTATACACATACATTTTGTAGATGCACTAATTTATTATCTGATATTCTGAGTTTTTGCTGAATATAGAAGTTTTATTTTTTTAACTTATTTTTAAGATTTTACTTTTTTGGGGCACCTGGGAGGCTCAGTGGGTTAAGCCTCTGCCTTCAGCTCAGGTCATGATCTCAGGGTCCTGGGATCGAGCCCCCCATCGGGCTCTCTGCTCTACAGGGAACCTGCTTCCCCCTCTCTTTCTGCCTACCTCTCTGCCTACTTGTGATCACTCTCTCTCTCTCTCTCTCTCTCTCTCTGTTAAATAAATAAATAAATAAAATATTTAAGGTTTTACTTTTTAAAAATCATCTCTATGTCCAAAGCGAGGCTTGAACTCACCACTCCAAGACCAAGAATCTCACGCTCTCTTGACTGAGAGAGCCAGGTACTCCTGAATGTAGAAGGTTTAAAAGGGCATTTAGATATGCATAATTTTGAAGGATGCTACCCCAGAATTTGGTGAGCACTCAGGAGAGAAGGCAGAAATTTCAAGAACACAAGGAAGTTATGAACAAAATAAATAAATACATTATTTATTTCCTGAAACATTAAAAAAAAGGTACGTGGAAAGGCACTGTCAAACAAGAACAATGCCAAAAGTAGGAAGAGCTCCAGTGGCTGCTGAGATACTGTTTTATTTTCCTCATTATCAATTCAGTAAGATGCATGAGCCTATGCAATCATAGAGTGCAAGCTCACCAGGGAAAGAAGCTGGCACAGTACTTCCCTCTCAGCGCCATCCAGTGTAGAACACAAACATGTGAGACTCTGAATATTCTTTGCCTTTGTTATTTTCTACCCTTCTTGGTGTGCAGAAATAAACCATAGAATTCAGGGCCTGAAAGGAGGTCAGCCCATGCGCCCACATACACACCCATTCACACAGTCATGTATGTATGTATGTATACAGTGAATCCCTTGAGAGATTCAGAGATTGTCTTACATTCTCCGTCTTACATTCTTTTTGGCTCCTAGCAGTTTGTCCTATGTTTATGTTTGATACTGACTAGATCTTGTTGAAATAAGATTAATTAATGGGGAAACCCCCAAAGATGATCACCTGACCCAAAAGTTATAATAATCAACTCACCTCATATTCTGCTTGTTTTTTTGGTGGGCTAATTTAAAAAAAAAAAACGAATGAGTTAATATCACAATGTATAGGATTTACTGAAACCTCTTTAAAAGTCCAATATGTTTTTTTTAAAGCTCCTGGTTTTCATTTTCAGTGTCAATAAAAGTGAATATGTTGAACACACTTTTTAAGGTTCCCTGCAGTTCTGAACTAGTAATATAAAACTTATTATTCATCAACTATTCCTCAGCCCTCCCTAAGCCCATAGGTATATATTTATTTTTATGAATACAGTAAGAGTAATACTGCAAACAATTTGTTTATATTTAAGTGAAGGAATTGTTCCCTTCTGGGATGTATAAATAGATGTATTTTTAAGAAGCATTGAATACAACTATAATCCTTTAAAGTGATTTTTTTCCTAATCTTTATAAAACACTGTATAGCAGCTAAGTTATTAGATGGGTATTCATGGTTACCATACAGTTATTTTTCTCTGTTTTACTTCCCACCTGGAATATTAGTATCATACAAGTAATTCTGAAAGCAAATATTGAGCAGTAAGACCATAAATGCTCTGTATTATTATGATCTATAAATATCTTTCCATAATTATTAAACAAGGAAAATCTTGTAATAAACAGAGAGGCCAACAATGTTCTCCATTGGACCACACTTACTACTCAGAGAAGAAACATAAAATTGTGACAATAAATATACCTGCTAAACTTCCAGGTTAGAAAAATATAAATTACCCATTATCACAATGCATAAAACTGCAGTTTGCAAAATTGTCTACTTTCCACTAATTACTGGAATTGAATGTTTTGAGAGTTAAATAAAAGAGAAAATATTTGTAAAAAAACTATTTTTAACTAAGACTTTTTCCTCTCATCTGCGACAACTTCTCTGTTATGAAAAGCTGCTACATTTCTTTTGTTGTATTCTTTATTATGAAAATACAGTAATCGTAAATGCATGTAAAACAAAACATGAATAGAAATTGCACACTGTAAAACAAAAGAAATCAATCAGTACTTTTGGTCAACTTTACCTAAGTTTCTAAGTATTCTTAATACCATTCTTTTTCTTTGTTAATGGTCTTTATTTTCAGCTTCACTAAAGCTGTATAACCCATGTTAATATAGTAAAATGGTATCAGTAGACATTTGCAAATATCTTATAATTTGGAATATATTTCCAATTCATTATGACATGCCATCCTTACCAAAACTGTATTAACATCCTTAATTTATTTGGTAGCAAGTAACCTGAAGCATAGAAACCATAAATGATTTGCCTAAAGGGCTCATCCAGGCAAAGGCAGATATACGTTCAAAAAAAAAAAGTGAAATGCCTTTTCTAATTCTTAATAGGTACCTTTGTACAATATACAAAAGAGTTGGTTATTTGGAGCTCTGAAATTACAATAATGTAGTTCAGAAAACAAAACAAACAAAAGACACTGAGTTCTGTTAGATTCTTAATCACCAAAGCTTTGGAAATCTCAAGGAAAAGGTGAACATGTCTTGTTTGTGTATATTTGTATTTGGAGCAGTGGTCAGGTGGTAGGGAATGGGGCTGCAGAAAGGAAGTTGATTTCAGGATTGTCTCTCAAGCCAGAGAGAAAGAAAGAAAGAAAACCTAAGAATGGATAGTGAAAAAAACAATTATAGGGGGAAAGTTTCATTTTCTTTCAGCCTTTTCATTCCTTTTTTCCTTTTTTTTTCCATTTTCTCTGCTCCATTCAATGATTTCTTTTCTTGTTTTTATTTCTTTCTGGTCCTCATGCATTTTTCTAATGTGGCATCTCTTTTCTTAGTCTATTTTTTTTTTAATTTATTTTTCCTTATTTATTATTCCCGTTGTTCTTTATAGGCACATTTCTTGGCACTAAGCTAATACTAGACAGAAAATTATAACCACCTGGTATTCTTAAATTTTAAGTCTTGGTTATTACAGTAGTTTACCCACTTCATTCTATTAAAACCTAGATAATATAAGTAAAAGTAAATTATAATTTCTTTGTAAAAATAATCAGTTCCTAGATAGAAAAATGTTCTTATAAATCCTGGAAGGAATTATAAGCAAAAAATAAACAACTGAATCTAACCACACTAGTCACAGTGGATATATACTAATTTAGATTTTCCAATGGCTTTGTGTAGACCAGAAACTTCTTTTTTTTTTTTAAAGATTTTATTTATTTATTTGAGAGAGATAGAGAGATCACAAGTAGACAGAGATGCAGGCAGAGAGAGAAGAAGAAGCAGGCTCCCTGCCGAGCAGAGAGCCAGATGCAGTACTTGATCCCAGGATCCTGAGATCATGACCTGAGCCGAAGGCAGAGGCTTAACCCATTGAGCCACCCAGGCACCCCTAGACCAGAAACTTCTTACTGCAGAACTTACAGTGTATGGTTAATATTATTAGGTTGATTTGAATGTTAGGTATGAAGGTAAATCATATCTTCTGAAGCAAAAAACAATAAATGGCAAAATCCTCATTTAATACTAAGATTATAAAGTTGCTTTCAGTTGTCTCTTGGGAATAATAACACAAATCAAGTTATTAAAAAGAATAATCTCAGAACTCATTCAATTTGTTGAATGCTTACATGATACCAAGCACTCTTCATTATCCTGGTCACGAGAATTCTATGAGGGAGATATTACAGGTAAATGGATTTTTCAAGTAGAGAGTTTTCACAACATGGATAGTTACATGGATTATGAGAGTTAGAGGACAGATCCATACTTATGTCTGATTAACTCAGAATTTACCAGTATTTACTTGTAAATAGAAAACTGCCAAATTTTAAAATTCTATAAAGCAGCATTAGTTTATTTTATCACATGCTTTTCTTTACTTAAACTCTCCTCAGGTAATCAAAATTTTGCCATGCTCCACCATTGGCTGTATTTTAAACTCTAAAGCCATTTAACTATTTCTTTCATAGAATTTTGATGATTTCTATCTATTTATTTATTTATAAAGATCTGTTTATTTATTTGAGAGGAGAGTGAGGGAGAGGAAGAGAGAATCTCAAGCGAACTCCACACTGAGTGTAGAGCCAATGTGGGCCTCTGTCTCGCCATTCTGAGATAAGACCTGAGCCTAACCAAGGTTCAGAAATTTAATGCACTGGACCAATCACGGGCCCCCTGATCTTTTATTTTTAGAAGAAATATTGTAACTCTCTTTGTCTCTCTCTTTTTTTTAAGATTTTTATTTATTTGTCAGAGTGAGAGAGAAAAGGAGAGCACAAGCAGGAAGGCAACAGAGGGAGAAACATGCTTCCCACTGAGCAAGGAGCCCAATGTAGAACTCAGTTCCAGGATCCTGAGATCATGACCTCAGCTAAAGGCAGATGCTCAACCAGCTGAGTGGCCCAGGCATCCTGATGTAACTCTAATTTGTAACATGAGTCTATGACACTAAGTGACAAAAATTTTAACTCCGAATTTGCATTTTTATTTTCAAAATCGCTGAATTGAGTCTGTATAATTGGATTTTTAAAAAGATTTTATTTATTTATTTAACGGAGAGAGAGATCAAAGTAGGCAGAGAGGAAGGCAGAGAGGAGGGGGAAGCAGGCTCCCTGCTGAGCAGAGAGCCCAGTGTGGGTCTCAATCCCAGGACCCTGAGACCATGACCTGAGCTGAAGGCAAGAGGCTTAACCCACTGAGCCACCCAGGCACCCTATAACTGGATTTTAATAGTGCATAGTGAATAGACATTTTAAAAACCTCCTTTGTAAAAAAAAAAAAAAAAGAACCATATTTCTATTTTATAGTTGCCATAATTATAAAATTTAAGTGCACTGATAAAATAAAACAAGCTATTTTATTCAGGTCTGAGGTGCTGACCAACCATTATTTGTTTCTTAGGTTTAACTTATGTAGCTTTCTTAATCATAGTGAAGAATGTGATGTTAATTAGGAATACGCTTCTAATGATCATCTTCGGATAGTAAACTAATGACTAGTGAGATAATGTTTTTGGTGGATGAAGATGAGGATGCCATAAGGGTGAAGAGTGGGTACACTTTTGATGGCAAGAGGATGAAGCAAGAGAAAATTGGATATCTCCGCGCACAGAAACTGCTGTGGTATGCATCTTGCTTTTTTGGTTTGGCTTCACTGGGATGTGATTCGTTTGCTCATCCCTTTCATGAAAAGCGTTGAATGTGGCTGTCTAGAAGTGGTCAAAAACATGGTCCAAGAATAACAACAGAGCCCATCCATTAACTGTCACATTCATACTGGGGATAAATGTCTCCATGGTGAGAGCATTTAAGTATTAACTAAATCCAGTAAATAATTTAATGAACCTTTTAAGAGTTAATATTCATGGTTTTCCATCTAAATAACACATGGGAATGAATTTGAGTGGATTGGAATAATAGATTTATGCCCACTTAATAGAGATCTGGCTAATGTAGTTAATGGAAACAAATAAAAAAAAGAATGGACATTGGGAAGAACAATAACTTCACTGAGAGCCTCTTCTATGCCAGGTACTATGCTAGGTATTATACATGGATCTTATTTAATTCCTACCACAGTTTAAGTTTTGAACCATTTCCACTCATGGTCTGCTATATAATATGTGGACTCCAGGGCAAAATTAAAATGTAGGGCCCCAGCTGGGGTAGGGAAATTAATGTCTCCTTCCCACTGGCTTTCCACCCCAAAGCATGGTAAATTGATGACTCCAAAGGGATTGCAAGATTGCAACCATTGTACTGGAGAGCACTCAGTACCTGGAAGAAAGTGGGTGAGAGGACCCTGCTAAATTGTTTGCTGAATGGGCAGTATTGTTGCCATCATAGGATGTGATGTCCACAGCCTTGCTCTGCTTTAAAACACCATGCAAAACATGCTTAACCCCTCCCTGCCTTTTGCCCATGCCTAGACCTTCAATAAGAATAGAGCAGTAGTGAAACATGGACTTCTTCCACTTGTCACCCCACATGGAGGATGGCAGCAGTCATATAGCTGGGGCCACAGAAGGGGTTGAGTAAAAGGAGGCTGATGAAAAGATATCCCGGATCCCAGGAAAGCATAGAGGCTGCAGGAAATGGAACAGTGCATCAGTTGTCTCCAAGAGCCTACCGCATGCTTCAATTTCCCCTAAGTCTTCACTCAGTAAACACAAATTCAAAAATTTGTTGTAAAATTATTATGAATTTCAAGTCTCCAACTATAGAGTATTAAATTGCAAATGTTGATCACCCGGTCCTGTGTGCCTACATTGTTAACATGGCCACAGAGTCAACCCTATTTCCATTATACAGATTAAAAAAATGTGTTCCAAATCACAGTCATCAACATGAGATAAAATGTGCGTGTGTGTGTGCAAGAGCAGGGGTAAAATTTGTTATCTGTTTTTTACTATGTCTAATTGGTCATATGTATTTGTCACCTCTCCAAAATTAATTGAATATATTTTAAGTGTATTCCTCACAGTTCATGCATTAGTAGATGTAAAGGAGTAAGTACAATAAATAGATATAAGGAATATAGGGTCTAGAAGGACTAATAAAATATAAACACAGCTATCAAAACTGCAGCCTATCAAATAGGTGATGATAATATCTAATATACATATTCTTATGTGTTATTGAGCTCAATATTGGCTACCATGAGAAGTTTATAGGACAATTTATAAAATGGAAGCTAATATTTTAACTTGTCAAAGTAATTTTATATCATACTTGCAGAGATATTTTCATGTGGAAATCATTTATCCATACCTTATTTACTATTATCATCATCCCCTCTGGTCTAGTGTGATTCAAAAAGAATTGAAATTACATTTTTTAGAAGCACTCCACAGAAAAATGGTATGGTACGTCGAGAGTTGTAGCTCCTACAAAGCCACTGAACTAATGAAAGGTGGGATGATGCTGGACTAAAAACACACTGCACGGCCTTAAACACATACACAAATCAATTGTTAAATTACTTCAGAGGATTATGATAGAAATAATTTCAAACAGCTTTGTGACCTATTTTATAGTTATATAAAATATTTCATTTTTATAATTAAAAATTCTTTTTTTCTCCCAGTAAACTTTTACACTTCCCATACAATCCTGCAATGATAAATTTATTCAAGATTTGACTCAAAAATCAGTTTCCTTAATTTACTTTGCCTAACCACCTTTCTCTGCTTTCAGAGTAAAGAACTTCTACTTAATGCTGGCTGGGAGATTTTCACAGGTTCTTTAATTCAGTATTAGCACCCAACATTATAATTTTTCATTATCCTCCCTCCTCCTCCTAGGTCTCAGCAACCTCAGGGAAAAGAGGAATCCTTGTTTTTATTTGCTTGCTTGTTACCATAAATTTGTGCTTATTAATATGTCTGTGAGATGGAAGACACTAATTCAACAAATAATAAATGAATTAAAGAATGAATGAATGAATGAATGAATGAGAGGTGGGGCATTTCTTTTCTGCTTGAGGTCAGAGTTAATACTTGCCTTGCTTGCCTCCACAGATATAAACTGGCAAGATACTTCCTTGCACATTATCAGATCTTCACAATTCAGAAATAACGTAAACCCTTTTTGGTCATTCTGAGGTGTCTAGAAATTGTTCATGTTGTCTAACTTATTAGAGGTTAAAGGACAAGTTCTTGTTTGTAATACAAGTGTCATTTGCTATTCAGACTCATTATGATTTAGTAAAATACTGGGTTCTTCAAAATCTAACTACTAAATCTAAAACTTAAAAAAAGTATAGAGAAAATATCCTACATTTTAGGTAACTTGTTTTCAAATGAAATCTTAGAAAATGACTCATTCTCAAGGAAGAGAAGAGATCTGTATATCTATGGAAACTACTCTTCAAGTAATAGGCTTGTATCCAAAATTAAAACTCAAGGAAAGTTTCCTGTTAATGTTGGAGTATTTGTTTTCACATTTTGTTTTCTTAAGTCAATGAGGGAAAACACATTCAGGAAGATGTATTACTATATCAACAGGGTATTTTTGTATCTAAACATTCAGTGTTAGTCAACCTTTATGTTTAATATTGACTGTTACCTGGATAATAACGAGCATTAGTCTGTTGCATGTCATAGAACTTTAACAACTGTAAACAACTCTAACCATGAATCTAAACATGTTACATAAAAAGTTACATTTCAAATATAAGAAAAGCGATTTCAGCTATTTCTAGAGTATAGTAAATACTTGTCACAAGTTACCTACTCCTCACTGTTTTTAATAAAGGTAAAATTCTTCATCTACCCTATTAACAGTTCTGCATTTCTTTTTGAAGAAAAAAGGGGAAATTAAAAAAAAACTGAAGAGAATATATATATACACATATGCATATATTTTCTCTTTATAAATGATATGCATTTGTATACAATATATTAATATTTATATATATTTTATATTACATAGAACTATAAATTATATATTATGTATCCATATATAACATATAAATAAATATAATACACATATATTATCCACATATAACACACATACACATATATGCATATTTATATTTATTATAAACACATGTGTATACACATACATATATATGCATAAATACATGATATATACACATGTACATTATCTATATCTATACCTTTATTTCAAACATATATAGTCTCAAATTAAAATGCTAAGTTAATTATATTTACATGGAAGTATTTTCAAATGTTTTGAATATTTGTGACTACTATAGGAATGTGAGCAGCCTAAAAGAAACATTGCTTCTTACATAACTCTTCAGTAGCTGGCATTTCACAAAGACTAAGAACTAAGTTTGATATTTTGCAGATACATGAGATCAGTACCAACTGGTTTTAAGCAATGACTGTGATATCAGAAAAAGAAAAACATAACTTTTAATTATACTTCACAAGCTTTAATATTCTTTAATTAATTTACTAATGTACAATTTGGGTTTCTCCAGGGCTGGTAACCCATCCTGTAACTGAATAGTGTATTTTAATTCCTCTGTTATGCTCTTGATACTGGTATCTTTTATTTATAAACCAAGGCATTACTCAAAGACTTGATAGATAGTACTTACAAGGTAAGTATATTTTACTGTGTTCAGTTGCAGACACAGCCCTTGGCTGCCTTTACTGTCTGGCTTAGTGGTAAGGTCTTCAATGTTACCCATGCTTACCATGCCAGATTTTGAAATGATTATGTGGAGATCTATGTGTGTCATAGTTTGAATCATGTCCTCTAAAATTCCTATGTTGGAGTCCTAACTCCCAGTAACTTAGAATGTAATCTTAGTACAAATAGAGTTGTTGTAGATGTAATTAGTCGAAGTCATGTAGAAGTTGACTAAGGCCCCATTCCAGTATGACTGGTGTCTTAAGAAATTTGCACACAGGCAAGTACACCATGAGGGACCAATATATGTTAAGATAAAGGCAGGGCTCAGGATGAGACATCAAAAGCTAAGTGATGTCAGAGATTCCAGCAAGCCACCAGAACTAGAAGGGAGAAACAGAAAAGATCATGCCTTCCAACTCTCATGAGGAAACAACTCCACCGGCACCTTCACCTCCTTTTGGACTTCCAGCCTCCAGAACTATGGGACAATAAATCTCTGTTATGTAAGATACTCAGTTTTTATCCTAAATAGTAAGATAGTGCTTTGTTATGGCAGACTTATTAGCCTAATACAATGTGTAACCTTGAGAACTCCTTCCTGACAATAACATGGTTCTACTCATATGAAGTTTCATGAAGCATTAGGATCTGAGAGATGTATTTGGAGTTCTCTTTAAACCTCTTTTCCTTCTTACTAATATGTTCTAAACATTGAGTGAAGCCCAATTATTTTCAGTTGTGAAATCTGAAATATTTTTTTAATTGTTCTTTAAAAGGTTCACCCGATTTTTTAAAATTTGTTGTTTTGTATGGTTTTAAAGTTAGACAAGAGTATATTCAGGCACCTGAGTGGCTCAGCGGGTTAAGCCTCTGCCTTTGGTTCAGGTCATGATTTCAGGGTCCTGGGATCGAGTCCTGCATCAGGCTCTCTGCTTATCAGGGAGCCTGCTTTCCCCCCTCTCTCTGCCTGCCTCTCTGCCTACTTGTGATCTCTCTCTCTGTCAAATAAATAAATAAAATCTTTTAAAAATAAATAAATAAAATCATTTTCAATATGGGTACCAAAATGTAACAGAAGTTTGCAGTTTTCTATCATTGTTACTTATTTGGGTCAGTTGTAGATGGGCACTATTTAGCCCAGAATGGCTCGAGTATTTAACTCTTATTTTACATATTTGTGCCAATAATTCTAGGTTGTTGTACACTTTGAGACGTAATCAGAGATCTAATCTGCTTAAGATTCTCTTGGTTTTTTAGGATGATTATAAGGTTTGGGGGTTGCTGGTCATTTGCCTTACAAAATGTCCATGAAAGACAGAGAAGACTGGCTAAGATAGTGAAGTTTCATAAGCTAAATCTGGCAAGTTCCAGTCCATGATGAAGGTACATTATAAAACAAAAGTAACAGTTGATTTTAAGCTGGATTTTGGATTTCCAAGAGCAAGTGTGATTTAGAAATGGATGGTTTCATCCAAGGTGAAAAAGGAAGCAAATTAAGGTTGAGATAAGAAAGGATACACAAGAGAAAGTAAAAGAAGTGAGACTGGTAGCAAACATAATAGGGAGAGCCTGTGAAGAGAGAAACACTCAGAAAAGAAAGACAAAAAAAAAAAAAAAAATGGAAGGGTTCATTGGAAGGGATAACTAAAGGTTGAGTAAGGTATAAAAAGAAACACAAATTCCATTACCTAAAAAAAAATCTAAGCAAGCTATCAAATAGCATCTTGTTATCACACACTGGTTGTAAATGTCAGGTAATTATTATATACTCTCTGCTAAAATAGGTAATGAGTTCTTGGAGAGTAGAACTGGAGTGTCTATGTGAAGGCATGTGTGTGTGTATGTATGTGTGGAAAGGCTGCACACACAGGTGTGTACATTTATGCATACATGCATGTATGCATGTGTCTACATGTTTCCATTTTGCATCCTCAGCATTTAGGCAAATCACCTGACAAACAGTAAGTGCTTAATAAATACTTGTTGAATTAGTAACTGTTCGTTAGCTATTCATAGTTACTCAATTTTTTTCTGATTTGCAAATCATATGAAGAAATGTCTTTAATGAGATAACTGGAGTATCCACTAATACAGAAATAATACTCTAACACATTAGTAGAAAGAGAAGGTGAGAGTAGGAGCTGGATGAAACCAAATCTCTTTCTAGATATGTTCCACTTCCCTTTTGGTTTCTTAGAAACAGTGCTCCCAGGACACCAAAGAAAAGTTTGGCACTTGAGTAAAGAAGTAGTACAACAAAGCATCCATCACTTTTACTAATAGGTTTTTCTCATATTCAGGGCCTGAAGGTTTGCAAAGTATGCTTCCAGCAGATGGCAGTGTTTCACATACATAATAAAGATGTTCACATCTCCTGAGTTTTGTAATTACCTTCAGAATAAGAAGGAAAATAGAAAAAAAAAAAAAAAAAAAAGAGGAGTAAATTCCTTCTGTTTCCTCTCCTTTTCAGTTCCATTATCATAATCTGTATCCCATTTCAATTTTCATTATTCTCACAAGAGTACACCAGGCTGAAAGGCAGTGAGTAATCCGTATTGGAGAGACAATTAAATTGCTCTGCTAAAAAAGAAATGCAGTTCACACAAAACAGGGCCAACCTTTTCTATTTGATCTTACAGCTCAAATGTCAACTGTGCCATACATTGTATGTGATTTGAAAGAGCATAAATGGAAACAAAGATTTTAAACATTCCATTTCGCCTCACTACCATTTTATCCATTAAGAAAAAAAAATTTCCTCAGTGGCATTTAACAAACTTTAAAACACAACAATCCTCAGGAATATGTCAAGGTCTCAACAGATTACTCCAGTGTATGTGAAGCTAGTTGACTGTTTTTAGTTGAATCCATTGAAGATATGCATTAAATTGTTGGAAGCCTTTCAGAATTCTGACTTACAAAGCACAGGGAAAATAAATAGAAAGGCTCCTGTCAGTGCATTCATTTGCATACCAATGCTGAGAATTCTGTCAGTTTCATAGAAATGATAGTGATTGAGGTCTAGGAATGAAAGTGAGCGGTTTGGATGTGCACAAGGGTCACCAGAATTTTCTCTGCTCTCATGCCAATATTTCAAACGATTTTCCATGTAGGATAAGCTGGGTCTTTCACTGTTTTGTGTCCTCTGAGGCAGTACTATGGAAGTCTGAATAGAGCTAAAGAGGCGGATGTTTTGAATTCTCATCCAACAACTTTTTTAAGAGACAATAATTATCTGCCAAAATTTCAAAGCCCAACAGCTTGAGATCTTTGTCTCTTTCTTTTTGGTTCCATTCCTTTTAAAAAAAATTAAATAAAATATGAACATTTTTATTCAAGAAAGCCAAGTTATGAGCAATAGTTTACCAAGAAATGGACAGATTTTTTTCCATTACATTTTACTTGCCAAAAAGATTTTTGTTACCCATAAAATCTACAGTCCAGTAGAGAGAGATATTATTAGTTCTTTCATGAATCTGAAAAACATTAGGAAACCTTAAGATAATTTTTCAGATGATGTCATACTCAGTCTGGTGATTAGTATGGTAGAAAATCTAATACAAGGACTATTTTAAAATTCTTGAACATTAAATAAGAACATAATTTGAATCAATATGTCATTCAGAAAATGGGTTGCTCTAGAAAGAGGTCTCAGAAGAATCAAATATTTTACCTTAACTAAAATCATGTCTGGTATATTCTTTAATGTCCCTTTATTTTTAATAACTATCTAGATTGTAAGCAGCATGAAGGCAATGTTCTCTTCACTGCTATATCAGCAGTGCCTAGAATAGTGTGTATCATATAGTGAGAGTTTAATAAGGAGTTGTTGAATAAGGGAATGGATTAATTACTAAAAGCTCATTTGGGAAGAGATTCAGTTTTGTGAACACATGGTATTAATGGACATCACAGACGCAGTTCCCCTATGTTCTTTAGCTAGAACCATTCTCCCCAGCCCCAGCTTCATTCTGTCAACTGCCTGTAGATATGCTAATCCCTGTAACAAAGTCACATTAGCATGTCCCCAAATAAACTCATCATTTCTCCTTCTAGGAACATTGCCTTCCTATAATTAATATAAATATTCTTTCTTCATTATTTTTCTTTTTCTTTTTTTCTTCATTAATTTTCAATACTGTGAATATTTGCTTTACCTTTAAAAAAAAAAGATTTTGTTTATTTTGAGAGAGAGTAGGTACATGAGCAGAGGGAGGGGCAGAGGCAGATTGAGAAAGAAAATCTAAAGCAGACTCTTCTGGACCCCGACGTGTGGCTCAGTCTCACAACATTGAGATTATGACCTGAGCCAAAATCAAGAGTCAGATGTTCAACAAACTAAGCCACTCAGGTGTACCTTCGCTTTAGCTTTTGGAGGCTACCCAATAATTCTGTTATGATGCCTCCCCTTGCCCCTGTCCTGAAGCCCTTCCTTCTCTTGTTCGGGGCCGAATTTCTTCTTCCTCAGTCTCAATTAAATATAATTTTTAACTAATCAACTTGCCTCAAACTTTTTTTTTATCTTCCAATCCATTCTATATAAGAAAAATGGATAAGTGTGTTTATACATTTAATTGTCTTACCTACTTTCCTTCCTAAAATTCTCAGTAGTCTCTAAATTTCTACAGGATTCCTTATGTTATCTAAGCCCTTGAGGCATATTTCTGACTATGTTGGGCACACATTTTGATTTCCAATGAGCCTCATTCTTTGATACTCTAGGAACACAGAGTGCTAAGCTTTCTTCCCTCCCATTGCTCATGTACTTCCCTTTTCCTGAACATCCTTCTCTATTCTGTTATACTTCTTAAAATATAATAAACTGCCTAAGCTTAATGGCCTTAATTCAAATGTCCTCTTCAACATGAAGCATCTTGGAAGGTCAGGATCAGAGGTTTCTGTTCCTTTTGTCACACAGTATGTATGTGTATATATATATATATATATATATATATATATATATATATATTTACATACTTTCCTTACTAACTGTATCATATATTGCCCAAATTATAGTTATGCATGTATATTTCATATCTGCTATTAAACTCTAAGTTTTTGAAGATGTAGATAATGCTATAGTATTAAACTTTACAGTCTCCTCCATACAAACTTGCTCTTAGTAGGGACTTAATTATCAAATTGCTAAATCACTCTAACCATTTATCTTACAAAGAATGAAATTCAGTGTTTATTCTAGGCATTAAAATATTCAATTAAAATATGATCCATTTCTACATTGTCATCTTATACTCAGAAGTTAATTATTAATACCAGTGAATACAGAAGGTGTCTTGCTGCTTAAAATTTTTATATTACTGAAGACAAATTTGATGGAAGTGAATTTAATACTTTGTGCCAAAGAATAGATATTGGCTAATACCACAGGATTTTGTTAATATAATCATTATTAATGCAGCAAAAATAATAAAGGTAGTGATACGATTTCTTTGTCAGAATGAAAGTGTTTTAGAGCCTCAAAATTTAATTATTAGAGAATTATGAAATAATCACTCTAATACATCCATTATAGATTGTGATCTAGATAACATTAACATTTACTCTAAACCAGCAGTTCTCAAATTTTAGTAAACAGGGAATCATTTGTCTTGGAAGGTTGTTAATACAGAGATTACTTGGCCCCACCCCAAGGTGATAAGGGAGGTCTAAAGCAGGGTTCCCAAATTTGGTTTTTAGCAATTTAGCAATTTTAGCAAATCCCCAGTTGATGTTGATGCTCCAGGGATTTCCCTCTGAGAAGCACTGATAATAGAGTAAGAAAAATAATGGTCCACATGATCATAATTCTGGGTACATACATGTGTGTTAAAGTTGTTGAAATGGACTGGACCTGTAAGTTGAAACCAGCATCTAATGGACCAATATAACTGCAGTGTCCCCCACAGCACCCCTTTATTGTGAGGTACATTCAAATTCTACCTGCACCAGCTATTTGAATTTAGAGGTCAGTGTTTAACAAAATAGCAAAACTATTATAGCATAATGGTCTTTTATATCTTGCTAATCACTGTATCCCAGTGTAGCTCGGAGATACAGAAGGTTCTCAATATTTAAAAATACAGGGGCGCCTGGGTGGCTCAGTGGGTTAAAGCCTCTGCCTTCGGCTCAGGTCATGAATGATCCCAGGACTGAGCAGGGAGCCTGCTTCCCTTCCTCTCTCTGCCTGCCTCTCTGCCTACTTGTGATCTCTGTCTGTCAAATAAATAAGTAAAAAGTCTTAAAAAAATAAAAATAAAATACAAATACAAGAATAAAATTAAAAGGGGATATAGTGCTGATTTATTTCATAATAGTCATAACAGATAGAAACTGGATTAAAGGGTACATTGTTATTTTAAAATGCCTAAGGAAGAGGAACTGCCTTGAGGAAAAAGATTGTATATGAAGTTAAAGTTTTTTCGTGCTAGGAATTTTCCCTGAATCTCTGCCATGGGCTATGTCTTGCTAGTAAAGGATCAAATGTTAGCTTTTAAATGTGTTGAGTGACATCTGGCTATGCCTATCTTTGTTAGAGACAATACGTGTTTTTATTGAGAAAAGGTATTAAATTCTAAAATATATGAAGATCCCTCTTAATCTTAATCTTAGAATAATCATCTTACACAACCATTTTGAAAAGGACATATAAAGAACACATGAGGGAACACATATTATGGGAATGCGCAGATAGTTTTTGCAGGTCCTGAAACCAGCCAAAATCTAAGCTTTGACTTTTTTTCTTGACATTCATATTTCTCCCACCTTCCAGATTATATCTAATATGTAATCTTATTTTTAGCTCATTGATCTGCAGAATTAAATACTTACAAGGCAGGAATTGTTTATATTTATACCTAAGATTAGATTATAGTGTTTTCAAACTAGTTAAAAATTTAACAACAAAAAAATTAAACAAAGAACAATTAACATTTTACACAATCATTCAAGATATTCAAGTGAAGACATGTAAATTGCTGGAAAATGCACCACTGAATTGCAAACCTACAATTGTTGTTAAGTAATAGTTCTTCTGAACATTTTGCTGAGTATATTAAAATTTCCTTAATTTTGATTAGATAAATAAACTAGAAAAATTGTCTATTTTTACCTCTTGGATCTAGTTGCATTTCAGTGGAGAATAGAGTAAATACTAATTGTTTATCTCAGGAATACAAAGAGTCAAACTGAAATAGATTTTAATTATTACAACAGATTTCTAAATATAGTTTGGAAGGTCAAGAAACTCACTACTGAAAGCCTGAAATTTTCATGATATAGGATTTTTTAATATGTTTTCCTAATTTATGAGAACAAGATTATAATAGTTATAGTTAGATCATTAAAATATCTTAAAGCAATATACATTATTATACATGTGAAAATAGATATATAGATATAAATATGTATTTATAGAAACATTTGGGACTGATCATTATTCAATATTTAAAAATAATCTTTTGTATTGAGTGATTTTTTATTAGTGATTTTAATTTTCTATCCCTTGCTTTTCCCCTCTTACATTCTCTATGATTATTCAAAAATGAACATGTATTACTTTATTACTAAGAAGCATAAATATTGCAAGTACTAATTTACTTAATTAGGGATTATTAGTGAAGAATTATACATTGGTAGTTGCATTTTTCCTCTAAAAAGCCTCTGAACTTCCCTGACCTTAGTTTAACAGTGCAATGTAAAAGACTATGTTAAACCCAGTGTGAAATAATTTAGGTAAGTCAAAATGTACTAGGACTACTTATAAACAATTGTCACGGTGTTCCATTTCCTAACAAAAATCCCTGTGTTGTACACCAGAAAGATTCAGTGCATTAAAGAGTATAGCTTACTGCTCATGTCAAAGTGGGTGGAACCAGGAAGGTTATGGTACCCTATTTGACTATTAACCAGCACATGTGGAAAAATCTAAAATTAGGAGATATTTGGTGATATCACTTAAGCCTATTTCTGGACTGCTGCAGGAAAACAAATGTAGGCACAAAAAAGAACTGCCAAATGAGTCAAACACCAGCTGGTCTGGTAGTCAACACTCATGAGCTGTTAGAGTTTCATAACATGTCTTACATGTGAGAAAAATAAATTGTCATTAACTCTCTTATCCACAGGTGACTTCACTTTATAGATTACATAAGAGCAAATGTATCCCGACAATATATGCATGTAGAAGTAATTAATGAGGTGAATTGCTCTTGACATTTTAATATAAAAATGCCCCATGAGGGTGCCTGGGTGGCTCGGTGGGTTAAACCTCTGCCCTTGGCTCAGGTCATGATCTCAGGGTCTTGGGATTGAGCCCAGGCATCAGGCTCTCTGCTCAGCAAGGAGTCTGCTTCCCCCTCTCTCTCTGCCTGCTTCTCTGCCTGCTTGTGATCCCTGTCTAATAAATAAATAAAATCTTTAAAAAAATGCCCCATGATAAGACTACTTAAAGATAAACAATGAATGTTGGAACACTGAAAAAATAAAATAAAATAAATTTTTAAAAAAGATAAGTTATGTTGGTAGACTGACATATACTTTTGATATTATTCTCATGCATTTCAGACTTGTTCTCAACCACAGTGCCTTCAGTAATTAGCCTACCTGAAACTAGAAAAGGAGTGTTGTGGTTTAACATGAGTTTCCACTAAAAAATCTTAATAGCTTCCTTACCACTAATCCAGCCCTGAAAGTCATTTAAAAATATTTTATCTATTTATTTATTCATTTTAGAGAGTGGGCAAGCATGAGCATGGAGAAGGGGAGGAAAGGGAGAGAATCTCTCAAGCAGATTCCATGCTGAGAGAGGAGCCAGATGTAGCCTAGGACCTTGATACCATGACCTGAATTGAAACCAAGAGTCCCACACCCAACTCACTGAGCCACCCAGGCACCCCTGAAAGTCATTTTTATAATAGGACAAGGTTTCATTCCACAGCCCACTTTGTCCCCTAACCTCTGTCTATCTGAAATATAGAGATACGTCTTCACTTTACAAAAAATTCCAGGAAGTTAAGCCGTAGCCAAGGCCACTTGAGAGACTCAACTGGTCAAGTTTGATGCAGGTTTAATAAAACAAATGGGCCTGACTTTATTCTAGTTCTCCGTTTATCTTCTGGGCTTGCTGTCATTCAGACCAAGGGAAGATTATGGCCTAATAAGAATGTTTAGAAGAGGTTCCTATATTCACAGTTAGGCTTAAATGTATGGCTTCTGACAGGAATGCTTGGAAAGTAATCATTCACTCTTCTCCACCAATTCCATATTATCCCAAGGGTTTGTTCAACAGATGGACATAATTTGCATACTTATCTGCCAGTTTTCATAATTGCATTTTCCCATACGCTACTGTATTTGCAGTCTATTAGGTTTCCCTTAGAACTTCATTTTGAAAAATACACACAACATATATTAGTGACTGTATTTCCTACATGGTAGACCTGCTTGCAAAATTTAGTACGTGGAAGCTTCAGGCACTTAGGATATGTTGAAAAATCTATTACCACATGTTAAGTTCAACTATAACATCTCTCAAACTTATTTAATATCTATATTTTATAAGCCTTCAAGTTTTAGTTAAAATACATAATAATATATTTTTATTTGGGGACATAGCACAATTCAATAACTCTTTACAATTTTAATATTTAAATGTTAATTTTGTTTTGAATCCGTCATCAAGTTCTAATAAATGTCTAGACCATTTGACCATTAAAAACTAATAAAAAAATCCAGAAGTGAGACAATGGATGTCATATTGCCATTTTTTAAGAGTTTATGAGACCTCACTGTATTTAAAAAAAAGGTTGACTTAAAAATATTTTTTAAATATGCATTTACAACATTGTTGCCTATCCATTATGGGGAAAGAACCAAGTACTTTGGGCCATTTCTAAAATATGGTGTCTGATTCTCAAATGGAAACATCTGGTTCTGGATGTAATGTTGTATAACTTCACATGAGACACAGTTGTTTTAATGTTAATTACCAAAAGCATGTATTTTTCTTGGAATTTATAAAATTCCACAAAGAGGCTAATGCACTTATAGTCATGGGATTAATATGTAGATATAAAATAAAATCCAATAAAAATAGTGTATATAATATAAAGTAAACCACATTATGTCTAGAAGTATACTTCTTAAAACTCAATTTGTTAATTGTGAGCTTTAAAGAAATTATCGAAAAAGAAAAGTCTAGAAATGTAGTTTCAAATATCCTTCTAATTTAAACCTTATTCCAGTGACTATCAAAGGAAGCAGTGTCTCTTTCTAGAGAAAATTTTGACAACCTGGATGACCATGTGTTTATCAAAATGATTTAGGCCAAACGGGAATTTCAGTACGGAGAGTTAGGACAGTCCTATAAAACAAAGAAAGCTACCACATCCTATTTTGGGAGGATGTTCAGTATCAAGAGGAAGTAATATATGGTTACCTGAGCCTAATCTTTAACACTCTTTGGAATTTAAACATAGAACACTTCTGCACATTTTAAATATACTTTCTAATGAAGTAATCTCTGCTTAAATTAAGGAAAGATTAAACATAGCAAAACTCTTTTTTAACCAAAATTTATTTTCTATTAAGCATAATAATATTACTTACATGGGAATACTACTCAGGATGTTTGAGTTACAATGTAATAAATCTGAATTTGTAGCTGGTCCATTAAAGATATTCTGCATATAGGTGCAAACATCTGATTATTTCATTAGGTTTTCATAGTAGTATCCAAGTGTTAATAAAACATAATATATATAATTGTTTCATTATTAATTAATCCTTTTTAATGTCTCCTTTACATTATCATTACACCACTCTATTCATGTAGTTATGTTTCATTTCAGATAGTGGAAAGGGAAATAAAATGTATACGTAAAAAATAAAATGAATCAGGTATAATAGGATTGAGTACAGCTGTTATAACAGAATAATCATAATGGCTTATTATATATTAGCATTGCTTAGAGTTTCGTGGTGTGAGTCCATAGGAAATAAGATTACTTTTGAGTCCAAAAAATATAGAAGGCAACAGTTAAAACATTACACAAATAAGAGCTTCAGGGCAGGGATGTGAGAATGAATGTATAAGAAAGGAGAAGAAAAGGAGAATTCTCCAGAAAAAGAGAATACAAGCTGGTACTGAAGAGTACATTATACAATATTAACTGCAGTGTTAAACAGATAAGGAATAAACTTCTTAACATAACAGGAAATGTAAACTATGGACCACCATTCTTTTTTTTATTTTTAAATTTTATTTATTTATTTGAGAGAGACAGAGAGAGAGGAGGGTAGAGGGAGAAGCAGATTCCCCACCAAACAGGAAGCCCAGTGCAGGGCTTCATCAGGACTCCAAGATCATGACCTGAGCCAAAGGCAGATGCCCAACCAGCTGAGCCACCTAGGAACCCCCAGATTTCCATTCCTAATGAACACAGATGTATAATTGGTAAGACAATTTTAGGAATTCTATAGCAATCTGTAAATCAAATAAAAAAGTTAATAAAACATGTCCTAGTGGATTCATATTAAGAATTTAAAGTAGGTCTAGCATGCAAAAATCTACTGAAATAATCTGTCATATTAATAGACAAAAATGAAAAAAAAAGATTGTCTCAAAAGATGCATTAAAAGTATATTTAACAGAAATCTCAGAGCCATTCATGATAAAAACTCAACATAATATACACAGAAACTTCCTCAACATCATTAAAAAAATCTTGGTAAACTTTAGTTAATAGTTTTGCTTAATGAAGAAAGATTAAATGCTTACACTGTAAGATCAGGAACAAGAAAGGGATGTCTGCTCTCACTACTTCTATCCAATACTTTACTGGGATTCCTAGCCCAACTAATAAGGCAAGAGAAAGTAAAAAAGTACACAGATGGAAAAGGAAAATATAAAACTAACATTGTGTGCAGACAATATGATCACTTGTCACCTAAAGAATTTCCAAGAAAGTTAGATCTAATAAGAAGTTTAGACAGATTTCAGAATATAAGAACAATATAAAAAATGAATTTTATTTTTGTATATTAGCAATTCACAATGAGGATTGAAATTGCAAAATAATGTCATTAAAGAAAAAATTTAAAAATGAAATGTCCAGAGATAATTTTAATAAAAGATGTACAAATTGTAATGTACCATACAATGGACTGCTATTCAACAATAAAAAAGTAACAGACTATTTATACACACAACATGGGTAAATATCAAAGTAATAATGATGAGCGAAAGAAGAGATAAAAAATATAGTACATACTGCATAATCATATTCATACAAAATTCTAGAAAATGCAACTACATTATGGTGAAAAAGGTAGATCTTTGTTTTCCTGGGGAGTATAGTTTGGAGAAAGGGAGATTATAAAGGCATACAACAAAGCTTTTGGGGGTGATGTGTACATTGATTATCTTAATATGGGTATGGTTCATAAATAAATAGGTATGTTAACATTTATCCAACCATATGCCTTAAATAGGGGCATTTTTTGCATGTCAGTATACTACAATAAAACTGTGAAACTGATTATTTATGAAGGTAATTGACAAGAAGTCAGGAATTTATCATAACTAATGGTGAATGAAACCATGGCTGTATTTTTCATTGGCAAATCGACCCACATTGTCAGAAATGTACTTAAACATCAAGGTTGTTTTCATGTCTGCACTAATGCATAAGACTAAAGAAGCCAATGTGAGGGGAAAGAGGCTCTGGATTTAGGACTATCATCTGTGAAGCAGAAAATCTGAAAATATGAGACAGAACAAAAAGAATAGGATCAATTTAGAATAAATATTTCTCTGCCATTAGCTTTGAAACTGCTTTTTTTTTTTAACTCCTACATCTGGTTGTGGTGAAATTAGGACAAGGAATAGACTCGTGTTTTTGTTCTCTAACCTCTTCTCAATAACAGAAGTGCCGTTCTTCATTTGTTTGATTTCTTTAAATTTCCATATAAAATTTCATCTCAGCAAATAATGTATTTGTAAATGTAAACTAAAGTACTGAAGCTTTTTGACTATATTAGGCCTAACAAGACATGTTAGGGCACTACCTAGTGCCCTAGAGTCCAGGGCACTACCAAGACTTGTTTTAGGTACATTTATGTATAAACAATCATCTGTCATAACAGATTAAGATACTGTGATTTAGATGGATCAAATCATTAGATCAGTGTCCATTTATTTAAGCAGCATATATTTATATAAGTCCCTACTACGTGCCAGGCACTCTGCTAGATTAAGGGAGATAGTAATGGATATAGCTTTACTTCACTGTTGGAGATAGGCATTGAGTCCAAATTTATCTTTGCATTGCTGATTATAACATACTGCCTCTTAGGATCATATAAAATCAGTCAGCTTGAGGATTTGCCTGATTTAAAAAAGAATATCTAGTTCTAGGGCTTAGATAAGATCAAGGGACATTTTTTTTCTGGTAGTTGAGGAAACAGTACAATTTACCTCTAGTTAAGTGAGCTGATGGCTATAAATTTTGTAACCTTGCTACGTCATTTCTGGATGTGATCAAGAGACGTGCCATAACATAACATTTCTCTAGCAGAAAATAGACAGAATATGCAAAATGTCACCAGGACTCTGCTGGAGAAAAGGGAGGAGGTGGAGAAGAGAGGGAGAGATGGGGTGGGGGTGGGGAGAGAAATGGTTATGCTTCAAGAATGGAAAATTTAAAAGTTGATACAAATTTCTGCCTTTAAACTAGGGCTTCCATTTTCACAGCCTGAGGCAATTTAGTCTCCACCATCCCTTTACACTTGATAAATGGTTTTGCCTAATCACCTTTCAGAAATCCAAGGCTATTCACTCTTGGGGAGGGAGTTATTCAAAGAAAGTCTTCTTTAATGTCATGCTTATTTCTTCTTGAGGTCACTGGTTTGAGGATAATAGTTTCCTTTGATTATGAAACCTGAGTGGTTTCCACATTTATATTCTGCCTTGGATAAGAATTTGGCCACAGCTGAAAAAGCTAGTGTTTTCGAGACAGGATTAATTTTCTTCTCACGTTAAGTGTTAATTTTTTTAAATGTTTATTACTTGTTCACTTTGTGTATTTAAAAATTTCCTCTTGGCTGTGGAGGTTTGATCATAAGACAAATTTTACTAGTGAGATCTGATATTCCACAGTATCACAGACCTGTGTTTACTGTTTCAATATGAGTTCTCATCAATATCCTCCCACCTGTACAACTGCATAGCTCCACTTAATGGGTTTAGAACCAATACTCTCTGTTTTCTTTCCTGTAAGATCTACCCTTCACACTGGTACCATAATTTCCTTCAAAAATCCCACAAGATACTAAAGGAAAAAAAAATACATCTTTTCGCCATCAATGAATATATGCACAGTATTGTTACTGTTAGTGACAGTAACAACTACAAATGTCTGGCATATAAAACTCTTCACAGTCTGGCCCCAACCTCTAATTTCAGCCTCCTATTTTACCTATCATGTATACCAATCGTCCAGTCTTTGAATTTATAATCCCAGACCTAAAGACGTTGTACATGTATGCCTGTCCTTATGTCCTTAATTAATTTTTTTTTCTATTTGGAATCAGACTCTTGCACTAAATCAAGCCCTTTAAAGTTATAAACATTCCAAAGTCTGCAGCAAGTTTCTATCAGTTACTGTGTAACATTGGGTATGTTATACTCTCTATGGTTCACTTACCTAATTTGGAATAATAATGATGGTACCTAAGAGCTTTGGGAGGAATAAATGAGGTAATATGTGTTAAGTGCATGGCATGAGACTCACATAGAGAGCCCTCAGTGATCATTATTTTTTCTCACTATTGGAATTTACTGGTATCCCACTCATTCCTTAAGCCCCAGACCATGAGAGACTGTGGCCTCTGAGAAACAAACTGAGGGTTTAGAGGGGAGGGGGGGAGGGGTTGGGCGAGCCTGGTGGTGGGCACTAAGGAGGGCACATATTTCATGGATCACTGGGTGTGGTGCATAAACAATGAATTTTGGAACACTAAAAATAAAAATAATAAAAAGAAAGAACAAAACAAAGCAAAACCCAGATCAGAAGCAACCTCTCTGTGTATTGCTACTTGGTCCTTCTTAGAGAGTTAGTCGTTCCATTATTGCATTGTTTTGTTTTCTGGAGTCTCAAAGCTCTTTTTTTTTTTTTTAAGATTTTATTTATTTATTTGACAGAGAGGTAGAGAGCACAAGTGAGCAGAGCGGCAGGCAGAGGGAGAGGGGGAAGCAGGCTCCCCGCTAAGCCCTGAAATCATGACCTGAGCCCAGGGCAGCCACTTAACCATCTGAGCCACCCAGTCATCCATATTAATGCGTTCTTAAAGTACATCTAACCTATATCTTTATTTCCTTCGGTGTGCTGTAATATTTGTTTCAAGGCATCCTCATTAAACTTCAATCTCCCTCCAAGCAGAGATATTGATTAATGAAAAGCTCTGTATCCCTTGCGCCCATTGCCATGTCCTGTACAAGATGGATGGTTAATAAATGCCTGTTAGATACAGGGTTCTGTATGCAACTTTTCAAATGGAGTGAAGTGCATGTCAGAGAGCACAACAGAGCAAGTTTCCATGGACATTATAGAGATAAAGGCACATAAATATGAGTTATGGTCAATGTAAATTTTTTCATACCAAAGCGATTTATTACACTGAAGAGGAATTAAAGTCCCTCTCTCATTCTGGATATGAATAGGGAATCATCTTATTAAAAGATACAATTAAAAATTTGTTTCAAATTAACTCAAATTGTAGACCCGCTGTTGAAAATGTAATGTTCTATGTGGATAAGGTTGTCGGAGGGACTGAAATTCCAACAATGTCCAACATAGGAAGAAAAATTATGTCTGCTTTTTTTTTTAATTGAACAATGATTTTAGAATGGTTGCACCTTTTATCGGGCTCTACTTTTTTTTTAACTTTAATTTCTTTCTTTTTTTATTGACATATGATGTATTATTTGCCTCAGGCGGTCTATTTTTATAAGCACTCTTTTTTCACTGATTCTATATTGACTTGTGTAAGCTCAAAGATAGTCTTTTAGACTCCAGACATATTCTTTAAGTCTTCATGACAGTTCAGCACATAATTTTTGTAATTATCAATATATTGGGAACTCTTCTCAATCTCTTGTTTTTTAATAATAATAAAAATGAAGCTATTATGAAAGTATATTAGAACATTAAGACAATGTACCTGACTGTCCAAACAAATGTTATTTATAATTATGACCTTATTTAAGGCTTGGCATTTTCCAATTTTTTGATAAACAGGTTACCCTAAACATAGGGAAAATAAAATGCAATTCTACCAAACCCCAGCTGGGAAAAACAGATTTCAATATGCTCGGGATCAGTTTTCCTCCTAGGACACATTAGTCATATGTTTTAGAATGCTGTGTAAAGCAAATATATCATTAAAGAAAATGGATATATATTCCTTTAAGTACAGGATGACCAAAGGTTATGATGTAAAGCCCTATGATACATATTTAATATGATAACAAAAATAACAACTTGAAATTTTTAAACATATGTTACCTATGATTTCCTAAGTTATCATTGTAACAGCATTTTCCATAAAATGATTGCTTGCAAAGGGTATAACTCACTATTTAATTAATACTCACTGATAGTCTCATATGTATAAGATGTGCTAGGTGACCCCACAGATACTACACTATAAATATTGGTGTACTAGCCCTTTTCTCTCATTGTAAAGTATAGATGTAGAAATAAAAAGGAGTGGGTTTTTTTTTAATGGTATGTAGTTAGTAGAAGTCTGTTGGATGTATGAATGAATGAATGAATGAATGAATGAATTTGAAAACTTAAATTTGGGAAGGTATTATAAGCCAATTCAGTGATGCAATACTTTCTATCAAAAAGCAAGCACTGAACACTAAAGAAATATGAACCACATTTGGTAATTGTTTCTCCCTATTTTTTTTTTTTTTTTAATTTCTGTTGGTCTCCTGAGCATCTTTCTCTCTGTTCTTGCCTCTCAAATCCTCTAACAGTTGTATGGGCACAAAACTGGCTAAAAGAATAACAGAAGGTTGAAACACAATTATGTAAATTATTAGATATATACACTTTGGAAGTTTATTTTACCTGTCTAAACATGAGTTTCCCTACCCAGAAAATAGATGATTAATGTTTAACTCCTTTGTTTGTTTAAAGGATTATCTGCAAAGTACATGAACATTACCAGACAGAAAGTAAAACCTCAAGAAAGTATCGCTACTTTATTTCTCCTCCTCCTACACCTCCCCTTCATCTTCTTCTTCCCTTCTCCCTCTCTTCCTCCCTCCTACTCCCTCTTCCTTTCTACCTGTCCCCTTCTTTCCACTCTTACTCTCCTCTTCTGCCTCCTCGTCCTTCCCCTCCTCTTCTTCATCTATCATCATCATTTCCTTCTAACCTTACCATCATCATCATCCCTCTAACGTAATTAGCTGTTTATTTGAACTCTGCAGAAGTTATAGCTATTTAAAACACAGGTCTTTAGGCAGTAAACGTGGATAGATGTACCGTAAGCACAAAATAAATACTCAGTAACTGCATAGGTATTCTGAGGAGACACAAAACTGTTCTAAGAGTAAATATATTTTTTGCATGCATAAAATGCAACTGAAACTTTACTAGAAAATTAAACATTTTAACCTTTGACTAAAAGATGTTATATAAATTAAAAGTAGTTTCATTAGTCATTGTTCTTATTAATGAAAAAATCTGTATAACTAGAGGGACAGTGGCATCTCAAATTTCCATGCCTAAATGATATATTCTGAGTTAGACTTCATAAAGTTGCAACTTAAATTTAATCAGAAATGATTAAGATCCATGCTTTAGAAAATTGAAAGGTAAGCTATGAATATTTTCCTCCTAGATAAATTAAAATAATAAGATCCTTATTAAAACTCTATTAATTCTCTGAGTAGTTAATCCCCAGACAATAGGATGGGCATAAAATCTTCTACACAGTAATTTATAAACCATGTTTTAGTGGAATTTTTACTTTCATAATTTCATATACATTACCATATACTCTGAACGTTTTATGAGACAACATTTTATGGATTCAGCATTATTCCCAGTTATAGTTGCTGTCTCATTTGTATCATTTCCACAAATATTTTCTCCTAAAAGGCCTAATATTATTTGTGTTTTTAATGTTGTTTTATGGGGTTATAGAAATTTTTTTAAACTCACACATATTACTGTTTTTTATATTTATTTGCTGCCTGCGTTCTCCTCAAGGATTTTGATGGATTCCTTTCTCACATTGAGGTCCCTCATCCATTTTGAATCTATTTTCGTTTTATATTTATTTGCATTCTGCCTTGGTTGCTTCCCTAGAATCTAGAGGAGAAAGAAGAGGGTTGTGCTCCATATGGTAAAGGAAGTAATGCAGCAAAGACACAAAATGAACAATGGGAAGTTGTGGCACTGAGTAGAGATGAGAAGTAAGGGTTAAATACTGTGAAGAGGAAGCAGGGAGGGGACTGAGGCTCTGAGTCCATACTGTCAGGGGTGGTCTAAGCTAACTTTTAAACTACTATTTCCATATTAAGAACATACATAAAGAATTAAACTTATAACCAACTGAATCTTCTGACTCCAAGGTATATTATTAGGCAAACAAAACACTATTGAAAAAACATTTGGGAAAAAAATTTAGGGAATGGGGAGAAATAAGGTACTCACCCAAACAGGAAATACCACTTTCCCAATGTGTGACATGTTAATCATTAGTTCTACCTAACTTCAAAGAGTACTTACAGGAAAAATGAAAGATTCCCATAACATATCAGTTTGGAGAGTGTAGCAAATTCAAGGTTACTTTACTATAGACTACCTGGGAACCATTAATAAGAAGATATGCATTCTAAATGTCCACCATGGGCTGTCCTAGGAGAACTGAGTTCTCTGGCACATGTTATTGGGCATGGCTTCAGAAAAAGGGCATGTTCTCTCATGTAGGAAACTATTCTAGAGAGTCTGGGTTAATTCAGAAATCTTGTGTTATACACTGGGGATAAGAAGTTGACTAAAACATGACCTCTGTCCATAAGAAGTGTGTGGTCTTCTTTAGCGATACTGACAATTTCCACGTGAATGCAGTTGGGTAGCCTAAGTAAGGAATTAGAACTCCTAAGGGGGTAATACTGCATGGTAGCCTAGAGACCTTGTCCCTTGAATCATGCTATGCATTCCTAATGCTTTTGTGTTCCTTCTTTTTCAGCTCAAGGTATTACTTCTGCAAATGTTATTACTCTGAAAACAGCAAATTCAACCTGCATTTTAAAATGTTCACCACAGATGAGTGATTATAATTACTTCAAGACCTCTCTGCTTTTATCTCCCCTGCTATGCTTGCACTGAGAGTAACAAGAGGAAACTCAATAGCTGTTAATCACTAAAGAAAAGGTCAAGTGACCGTTCCTCTTGTGAAAAGTAAACTTAATTCTGATCTTCACAACAACAAAGACATTATTAGGCTTGAATTATTCTGTGACTAACAGTTATGGTAGTAGTTCTCTGTTTCTCTTATTTCAAGATCTGCAGGAGCTAGGATTAACAGTTTAAAACTGGTAGCAATTCTGGTAATAGTCAAAAGTGGACCTCAAAATGTCTTTTCCATGAGGCTAGTTTGATACCATTAGTGAGAGCAAGCTATCCAGGTAATCATTATGTCTGTCAAAGGAAAAGATAACGGTCTCTTTGAAACTTGGACACTAGACCAATTATATAAAGTAGATAGAGGAACATGCCTGAAATCTAATTCATGACCCAGATTTAGAAATCAATATTTTATTTTTAAATCTCATTACATTTTCCTAACATATTTTCCCATGTGTTTATTTTATGACTAGTTCTAATAGTAAGGACATTGCTTTCTACAATTAGATAATTTGAATGGTGCTACTATAAATGCAGTTGTCTTGCATTTTAAGGATTGATAATGAATATCATACTGGGCAGCCTACAAATTCAAGTACATTTACATGTCAGCATCAGTTTATAGATAACAGTGCCTACAATCAGCTATGAAAATTGGCTGCTACTTTCAAAAAAATGCTTAAATATTTCTGTCTAAAAACAATTAGAGGGGCGCCTGGGTGGCTCAGTGGATTAAGCCTCTGCCTTTGGCTCAGGTCATGATCTCAGGGTCCTGGGATCGAGGCCCGCATCAGGCTCTCTGCTCAGCAGGGAGCCTGCTTCCCTTCCTCTCTCTCTGCCTGCCTCTCTGCCTACTTGTGATCTCTTGTTTGTCAAATAAATAAATAAAATATTAAAAAAATAAAATAAAAACAATTAGAAACAAAAACTTACATTTGCCAAAAGAAAAAAATATATTAATTATTGATGTGCATTTTCAAAAAAAATGGTCACATCTGCATCTTTTATAGATGTGTATACACAGAATATTGTTGGGGAAAAATAACTAGTTTTTTATCCTTGTTATTGCTCTTGTCAAACTTTATTTGAATTAAAGTATTTAGTATATTATTGCAGGGTTATAATAAAACAGTATGAAGGGAACATTCATTGTTTTACAACATTTACATCAAGAGAAAAGAGATAAAGATTCTGACAGAAGAGCCTATAAAAAAATGAAAAAGTAACTTCCTTTACAAGTAAGGTTTTGGGTAATAAAATATATGCCATGTATGTTCTCTGACCCTTTATTCATTTATATAACAAAATTTTAAATTAACCTCAATAATTCTATAAGACATCTGAACATTTGCTACATTTTTGGATTCTTGCCAAGACAAGATGTAATGCAACGAAATTCTATAGTGTCAAAAGACCTAAAGAATCTTTATAAGGTTTAGATTAGTATCAGATCAAAATTAGAGTCTTAAGTGGGGCTTGATTACTTTCAAGTCTTTCCAAAATGATAGTTAACAGGAGACAATTAAGAGATAATCCTTCTTTAAACTTAATCTCAGACCTAAATCCTTTGATCAATCAACAAACACTTATTGAACATACACCATTACACAGGAGAAAACAAAATCTAAGTAAAAGGAAAAGAAAGAAAATCACTCAGTATCTGCCAGAGAACTGCAAGCTATATGCTATATGTTCCTAAGCACATGCCCCAAGAATTAAAATAAGGTCAAAGAAGAAACCATTTATACGTGTGTGTGTGTGTGTCCATATATATGTATATATATATATATACATATATATGATATCTGTAATTGCACATGATTATATATTATATAGGTTACATATTAAATATTTACATATGTATTTAAAAGGACACAAAATAAAAAAAATAAAAGGACCAAAAATGTCTTTGCACTTATGAGTCCATATCCTTACTGGAACAATATGAGATTATAAAACAAAATACTATAGGTTAGTGCTTAAAAAATAAAATAATCTAATTTGTTAGAAATTTAAATGTTCATATTATCATTTATAATATCTACCAATACCACTGTAATTCAATTAGTAGGGTTAAATAGGAGGCCTTGAATAGGACAGAGTTTAGCACTATCCATATACCTATACCAAATGATTTAAAATGAAAATAGAAACATTTTATTTTATTTTTTAAAGATTTTATTTATTTGTTTGAGAGAGAGGGAGAGATCACAAGTAGACAGAGATGCAGGCAGAGAGAGAGGAGAAAGCAGGCTCCCCACTGAGCAGAGAGCCTGATGCAGGGCTCTATCCCAGGACCCTGAGATCATGACCTGAGCAGAAGGCAGAGGCTTAACCCACTGAGCCACGCAGGCGCCATTCTCTATAAATCAATTTCCACCACTCACTTAGTTTACTTTCTTGCAAGTTTAATAAACTTCAAATGTTTGGACTCCCAGCAACCAAAAACCTCTCTAGGAATATGCTTTATGATGTCATTATCAGTTTACTAAGACAGGAGTATAAATAAATAAATATCTTTTAAGTAAATTATAATGAAAAGTATGGAAAACATCAATTGGATTTTAGAAGGAAAACATAGGTTCCTCAGAAAATTAAATGGGCTAATTTTTCTCTCACTTTCAATAACTATTCTTCAGTCAGAAAAGAAGTCCTTGATCATTTTATAAAGCAGAATATCACCAATTTGGCATTTAAAAAAGAAAAATGTCAAAGGAAAGAAAATAAAAGCTTAAATAAGATAAATTAACCCTAGTTTATAGTTATAGAAATGTAATTGTGTTGAAGATAATAAGATGTTTCCTTTACAGCTTAATGTTAAAGAAAGCATCTTGTCTCAGCAAATTAAAAAAAAAAAGGCTCTAACTAATCATCATACTGACAACTGACAAGGCCAACACAGTCATATATTCCCTACCCCATTCTAAAGTTTATTTATATCATTTATAAATGGATATTTTTTACAAATTGGTAAATCATTTGTGTGTTAATATAAAAGTAAAAGTAAGCAACTGAATGTAGAATCAGTTATTTAAAATCCAAAAGTAATAACTGTAAGGCTTTGATTTACCAAAATGTGCTTAATAGTGTTTTGAATCTTTCCCTTGGTGATAAACAATATGAATTATATAATGAAATACACTTGTTTAATATTTGGGCCAATTTGGGCCAACTTCTTATTCAGGGACAAATGTTCCAGTTTGTCAAATAGCCAACACCATTTTTTTTTTTACTGTCTTTTACTGTCAAATAGCCAACATTTTTTTTTTTTACTGTTACCAGGCTAGGCTTATAACCATCTCTGTGTGTGTTTTAATGTTGTCATTATATGGCAAATGAATAAAGGATAAAAACAATTTAGCCCCAACAGCATTCTGCTTCATAAGTGTGTACATACTAACAATTAGGATGACTGAGGACTTTTCCGTTATCTTTGTGGTCCTCACTGTACAAACAGACCAAGAGTTATCCAGAAAAAATGGAGATTCTTTTGACTAGCAGAGGTAGACAGGAAAGAATGAGATGAGATACCCCTTTGAACCTGTATGTAGACAGAATTTCTGTAAACTATTGTATGGAAATAAATTTCCTCCTTCTCATGCTCCTCTCTGCTAGAACTGCTGAATAACCCATGAGGAGATCTCACCGGGACTAATCATTGGTTCTCAAGCTCCCAGTCACCTTGAGTGGTCAACATTTGAACATGTGACTTAAGACAGGCCAACCTGAATCCCCCCCAGAGGATTTGAAAATTTAAGAGAAGAGTAACTGGCCATCTGAGTAAAGTCCAATTAAAATGTTAAGATGATAGGGCACCTGGGTGGCTCAGTGGGTTAGGCCACTGTCTTCGGCTCAGGTCATGATCTCGGGGTTCTGGGATTGAGTCCCGCATCGGGCTCTCTGCTCAGCAGGGAGCCTGCTTCCCTCTCTCTCTCTCTGCCTGCCTCTCTGCCTACTTGTGATCTCTGTCAAATAAATAAATAAAATATTTTTTAAAAATGTTAAGATGCTAACAGTAGCATGCATCATGGTATTAAAAAAAAGGAAGAAGACGACTTTCTGTAGTAGACTATAATGAAACAGGCATGTGTAGAAAGGAAAAGGTGTGTGTACTGGGGGTATGTGGGTGTAGGAAAGTATGTGAGTGTAAGAAAGCAAAGGAAGAGAGGGAAAGAAAGAAGGAGGAAGGGAGGAGCAAAGGGAGAAGAAGAAGAAGAGAATGAAAAAAGGAGAGAGGGAGTGAGGGAGGAGAAGAGAGAAAGTGAAGGGAGAACACAGATTTCAATTTCCCTTTATACCAGCCATGCTTCAGCCACTTCTACTCTTGTCCTTTACAGAGCTTGAATAAGTGAACCTATATCTCTCTTCTTGCTTAAACTAGCTGTATTTGGGTGGAGAGAGAACAGAAGGACTAAGTGGAATGCACATATTAATGGAGAGAACTCAGGTTTTGATGAGTTTCTGCTTAGACAGCCCTTGTATTTAGTTCTCTGTGCATGGTCATGGTGGCCGAGGGGTTCTGAGAGCAAGAAATGCAGCATGAATGTGGTTTCTTCAGGTGAAACATGAGAAAGTATGATATCAAAATGTAATGTAAATGTAAATGAGCATAAGGTAACTCACTGTGAATACCTCAAACAGCAGTGACCACTATTAATGTGTCTTGGTCATCATGAAATGATGCAATTTATGTAAATGATGCAATGATGTAATTTATGTAATTTTATGCATACATTTTCATTTAACAATGTTTATAAAATCAGCAATAAAGTAAGCAATATTTTTTATGTATGATATTGGCAAGCCAACAAACAATCATCTGGATACTTCAGAATATTTACCTACATCTAAATCCTTTTTATACCAAATATGTATAAAGTATACAGATAGGCAATTGAGTGTGATTTCAGTTTTGTAATCTCTCTCTTTCTTCTTTCTCTCTCTCTCTCACATGCGCACGCACACACACACACACACTTAGGAATAACCATTTGTGGTTAAAAATTCAAAGAGTAGGGAAAACAGCTGAGTGTACCACAGTTTTCATGGTTTATGCTTAATTTATAATTCATTAATATCATTTACTGTATGATGGAAAATGGATTATTAAAAATATATAGCACTGGGTGTGGTGCATGAACAATGAGTTTTGGAACACTGAACAGAAATACAATAAAATTTAAAAAATAAAACAAATAGAAAAATGATAAACAACTTTAAAACAGTTGTCCAGCTTATCTCTTAGATTTTTCAAAGCATCTGTTTTGGTTGATTTGTTTTGTTTTCTTTATGGGTAAGAATACATAGTGGGGCTGACATTCTTTGTCCTCTTCACCAGTATGTGGTAATCAGTTGATTGCTGACTTCCAAAGTCCCTGGAATCCAGGGATGATGTATTGTTTATAAAAGGCCTCAAAGTCCTCTGTTCCACTCTTTACTCCTTAGATTTAAGGAACCTTTCCCCTGGGAAGTTCTGCTGTTTTCTACCTTTAGGATGTGTCCTGTTCAGTTCTTGAGCCAATCCAATTGGAAACTGTGTCAGAAGTTCACAATACCATCTGGTGATCTTTCTTATTTCAGTTAATTAGCTCACAACTTTTTCTATAACTTGCCTTTAAACTGTCATAATTTTGGCTGAATTAATAAAAAGTGGGGATCTATGTTAGTTTTACCCATCAAAAGCCTCTGTTCAGTCAATTATAAAGCCATCCAGAATCTCAGCTTTATAGCCTGGGTCCTAATCTGCTTGATTCCTATGAGTTCCCTTTACCAGATACTCAGGTCTAATATATTTCAAGGCTAGCTGTTATGATATGACAAATATTGTCATATGTCATATGTCAAATATTGTCATATGACAAATATGATATGAGAAATATATATATTAAAAAAATCTATCTGAATTCAAATTTAACCAGGTGCCTTGCTTTTTTAAAAATTTGTCCTTTTTTCTCGGCAGAGAGCCTGCTTCTCCCTCTGCCTCTGCCTGCCACTCTGTCTGCCTGTGCTCGCTCTCTCTCTCCCTCTCTCTGACAAATAAATAAATAAAAATTTGTCCTTTTTTTTCAAATTTAATTTTATTTTTTCAGTGTCCCAAGATTCATTGTTTATGCACCACACTCAGTGCTCCATGCAATATGTGCCCTCCTTAATACCCACCATCAGGCCTTCCCAAAACCCAACCCCCCTCCCCTCTAAAACCCTCAGCTTATTTCTAGGAGTCCACAGTCTCTAATGGTTTGTCTCCATTTTCATTTGTTAATTCTGTGAATGGGTAGTTGGGTCCAGACTATGAACCAGTACCAAATAAGGAGAATCCCTTTGGTACTATTAAAACCATAACCAGTCCAAGAAAACACATTGGTATAATGTCAGATCCTAAATTCCCATCATAACTGAGTCCCTCTTTTACTAATGGCTACGTCTGATATTCTGTAGAAATTTCTTTACTCAAGATCTCTTTTTTTTTTCAATAAACAGAATATCAGCCAGGTAATTTCAAAGGTAACTTCCAAGTCTAAATTCTTCCTCAAATCCTAGCACTCCTTAATATAAACCCATGTTTTATCATGCAAAACTAAATCTTCGGATTCCTAACTGTCCAGAGTGAGCTCTTGAGGAATGTCTAAATTCGGCATTTTGTATTAGTGTGTGCTTTTATTACTACAAGGTGACACCCTACGTTTACCCAGTAGAATATGAGAATATTCTAAATTCCTCCAGATTTTCATAACAGAAGAAAAGCATTTGAGCTTCTAATAAGATTAACAAAATGGAGGTTGTATTTGCAGTTGGTAATTTCCTTTAGAAGCAGCATCATCTTGTACGTGATTATAAGTCTATAGTAACAACCTTGTTTGTCCCTTGCCAGCAGTTTAGGAAAGAAACTAAAATTTTAAGCGTGATTTCCTTACTGCTCTTTTTAATTCTTACATATTCAAGGGAGTTATTTTACTTAGGGCACACTTATGGTTATTTTTCTAAATAAGCCAAAGTCTCTGTTATTAAAATGAAGCTAACTTTTAAAGATCAGTTCAAATAAAGCAAAACAACTCTAGGAAAAAAACCCCTAGAGGATCTTAGAAACTAAGCATGTGCTTGCAAGTTGATCTTATCGCTCACATGACACATGCTTTCTCAAACAAACAAACAAAAAGCTGAATGTCATTTGAAATAATATATGTCAGTAATCTCAATGACCAGTATTGCCAAGTTCATAAATACTTGAAACTGAGTTTCCTTGGTAGAGTATTGAAACAAGAACATCAGAATCAGATATACAATTAAAGGTGGAGAAAGAATATTACAAAATAACTGTGCAAAAATAAAATAAGTTAAGTGCTTATAAAACAACTGGGAACAAATTTAAAAAATGGTTTTGAGAGTTGTCATTTACCTTGACCCAACCTGACAGCTGTGATAAAGATATTACTGTTATATTTATTTACTATCCAACTGAAATAATGGTAATTGTGATTTCTAGAGTTTAAAAAATCAAATCACAGAATTTAAATAGTTATGTGAATGATTTGGTTTAAAATTGTATGAAAGAAATGAAATTCACTCCTTGAACTCAATTCTCCTTTATAATAAGTGATAAAGGCAATTAAACAATAGTAAATATATCGAAGCAACAAAACAGATCTGCCTCTATAACTGGGTATCAAAGTAGATGTGGAGCCTTGAGATATACTGGCCTTCTAGATGTATCTCCTAGAACCTAGTAAACTCAACAGATGTCTTGGAATATGCTCCAGCAAAAATGTAGCTTTAGTTCAACAAATAATGACTTCCCTCCAGAAAATGTGCCTTAATCAAACAGAAGTGTTTAAAGACCAAAAATACTACTTAATATGACAAGGCTACCTATTATGTGTATACTAAAGCATTTAATTGACAAACTAGGCTCTAAAGATGAAAACTCAGGTTACTTGAAAATCAGGGTCCAAAAAGATGAAATTAAAGAGAAAACAATTTGGAGTTTGAAAGAAAATAATGATAAAATTTAAAGAATAAACAATATATTTGACATAAACAATGGTGCAATGGAATATGAAATGGGATAATAACACTAAAAAGAAGCTAACATTTTTTTTGAGCACATACACTGATTCAATACATTGGTAATACCTTACAGAGTTCATCTTACTTGCTTATCAACATGCTTATAATGTAGGCTCTGTCATCTTTACCTGCATAGGAGAAACATATTCCAAACATTTGAGTCACTTGTTCAAAATCACCTACAGAATGGTGAAACCAAGATTAAAACTGGGGTCTGAAATCCAACATAATGCTGTTAGCTCTTGTACCATACCATCCCTGTGTGCTCCGTAATTATTTACTGACAGTGAGCTGAAGGACATTTTAAAAATATAAAAGAAACAGATATATTGCTACTAGAAATCAAAAGATTCTGTGTCAACTACAGACTTAGATGCTGACTAGGTATATGACATGGGGAAGTCACTTTAAATCTCTGGGCCTCGTTTTCCTTTCCTGTAAAATTAGGAAATGAACCACAGTAAATTTTTGCACTTGGTAGCCCCCAATTTGTTCATGCCTCCTATATTCACAGCTTCGTATCTGTCCTTTGCACACTGATGCTGGGACTGCCACTGTGACTTGCTTTGGTAGATGAGAGAATATGAAATGTGATAAAACACAGCAAGGAGTGTGAAAACTCCTTGCTCACTGGGTCTTACTGTCTCTTGATGCTTCTGGGCTTCCTGCAAAAGCAACAATATGAATCATCTCGGGCTAGGGAAACATATGACTCAGTCATCCCCGCCACTTGGACGACAGCCAACACCAACCATCAGACATGCAAATGAGGTCAGCAGACCTTAGCCACATGAGTGAATCCAGAAAAAGCCCTCAGAAGAACTGTTCAGCTGAGCTCAACCCCAGTTGCTCATAGAAACAGTTGTAAGTGAACAAGTGGTTGTTGCTTTTAGTCAGGGATAAATATTTTTTTTTTCCATAAAGAGCCAGATAGTAAATATTATAGGCTGTGAGGACTCTACAATCTCTATCACAACTACTCAACTCTCTTTTCGTAGCACAAAAGCTGTCATTGACCAGAAGCAAATAAATGGGCATGGCTGTGGTCCAATAACATTTTGTTTACAAAAACAGATAGTAAACAAACAAACAAAAAAACAAAATGAAACAAAAACACAAGGCAAGGTTTGGATTTGGCCCTCAGGCAGTAGTTTATGGATTTTAGTTTTAAGCCAAAAAAATTTAGGGTGGTTTGTTATATAGCAAAAGCTAATAGATAGATCAAGAGGAACTCATTAACATTGAGAAAATCAATGCTGTAATTATAATTTGCATTACAAGTGAAATCAGAATTACATTATTCCAATTAAAATCTGTTCCCTAAATACCAAGTTTTCATTATTGAAAAGAATAGAAAATGCTTTTTTCCCCCGTAATTCAAATTTACTTTTGGTGGAAGTGATTGCTCAAAACTTAAGATATAATACTAAAATTATATTAACTTGAAAAATAAAAATATAACTGAAATTTCACACAATACCTCTTCCTTGACCCGATGATATCAACACTCTCATGCATGCATATGCACACACAGTTAAAGTTTAAAGATCACCAGTTAAATGTGCTTTAAAAAGCAGAGTTGTTAAGCAAGACTATAAACTCACCTGTCTATGGAATTTTAAAGAGAATTAAAATAAGGAAACTAAAATTTTGCAAATATTTTATTATGCATATTAGATGTATTATTTAATATAGTGTCAAATGTGGTCCTTCATGTGAAGTGCCATTTGTAAAGGCTATCTCTAAAATATGAGAGTGAAGAGAGCAGATGATGCTGAGAAATATGATATATTTGAAAGACGTGTGTGTGTCCTTGAGTGCTGAATGAGGATAATTTTGACCCAAATATGCCACTGTTAATTTATGCAGAATATATCGTAAAAGAAATTCTGTTACTGTTATTAATTGAGGGAAGGATTTTAGTGTAAAAGAGAACTGGTAACATCAAGGAGTGTGTATGTATGTATGGAATGAAGAGTAGGGGCAGAATGTGGACAGAGAGCAGACGCAAAAATACAGAAGGAGAGAACACTTAGCAAAGAGTACAATTTGAATTGAGCTTCAAAGGAAACTTAGATTAAAGCAGAGTAAGAAGAGTTCTATGTTGAAATTTATTATTAGAAAAAAATTAACTTAGATATATTACTGCTGCAACTTATGTGGCTTAAAAATTCAGAGTATTAGGACCATTAAGAACATTCTAAAAGCTGTCAAATACTATCAGGAGAATTCAAGATGAAACTAAGGAAAAACTCCTGTCTTTATGAGTAGTCAGGGATTAAGCAGATGGATTAAGCCAACATTTTTGGCAGTAGATGAATACAAATAAAAAATAGATGTACAAATGATAGGCCCTAAGTATGTCAAAAACACTGACACCTTAATACTAAGTGTTAAGATCAAAATTATACAAGAAGTAACTATGACTTAAACAATGAAAAATCTGTAGATTAATATCTTACTAGAATTGTGGTTTTATGAATAGATGGATTGATTCATAATTTATTGTTTCTTTCATAGTTAGGTCTTTTTGGATACAGATAGCAAATAATTGGAACCTACTAGCAAAATATAGGAAAGGAAGAAGATTTTTGCCCAGGGTCCTCCTTGGCTAAGACTTATCTTAAATTTCAATAATAAGTAGGAGTAATTTCTGTGGATTGTTGAAAGGAATATAAATTGGTACAATGTTTCTTAATGCATTTTGGCATTAAGTATCAAGATTTTTATGTTTATGTATTTCATATAATTTTACTCATAATAATATAAAATTTTATGCACAAATGTATTTTTACAGTCATTTATTTTTTCCCTAAATTGACAACAGGAATCCCAATAAGAAAATGGTTAAATAAAATACAGTGTATAAAATGAATACATTTTATATGACCATGAAAAATTCTGAAAAGTTTCAACAATCTGAGAATCTAATTACCTTAATTGAATAATATGAAAGCAAAATAAAAATCACACGTACATAATGATTATATAGAGAGAAAAAGAGAAAAATCTGTCAGAATTTATGCTAAACTAATAATAGTAATTATTCCTGAAGTGGTAACATTTACTCCTTTACATGTTTAAAATTTTCTAAATTTGTAAATATGAACCAATATTGTTTTTATAGGGATTTTTAAAATATGGTGCCAGGAAATACTATTCCTTTTAGCTCAAAAACTTTTAAATGTGTCTTACTCCAACATTCAAGGCCAGTCACAATATGTTACCAAGTCTATTTTTTTTATGCAATTCTACTTCCTTTCCACATATTGCAGATAGTTCACACTTTCTTATTCTTATTTTCCAGCCCATACCTTTGTTCTGTTTACCTAAAACACTTCACCTGTTTCTCCCAATTTTTCTCCTTCCTGTGCAGATTTTCTCTGACTTATAATGAGGTTACATCCCAATAAATCCATCAAAAGTGGAAAATATCCTGTTAAAATGTTTACCCTAGCCTATCTTAAATGTGTTCAAAACACTTATGTTAGCCTACAATTGGTAAGATCACTTAACACAAAGCCTATTTTATAATAAAATGTTAAATATCTCATGTAGTTCCTGAATACTGCACTGAAAATGAAACAGAATGGTTATATGGGTACAGATTGGTTCTAAGAGTATCAGTAGTTTGCTCTGGTTCCAGGGGACTGACTGGGAGCTGAGGTTCACAACCCAGCATCACAAGAAAGTATCATATCACAGATTGCTGGGAAAAGATCAAAGTTCAAAATTTGAAGAACAGTTTCTACTAAATGTGTATCCCTCTCACAACATCGTAAGTCAAAAAATTTTAAGTCTAACCATAGTAAGTTAGAGACCATCTATATCCTCACCTCCCAGCAACCCTAGGTAACCACTGTGCTCAACAGTTCTTTTAACCTCTATTGATAGTGAAATGCCACCTGCTTAGCTGGCAGGGATAGGAGCCCAACTTAAACCAACTTATACCAAAATGAAAAAAAAAAAAAAAAAGAGAGAGGTTAATTGGCTGATTTCATGCTCTACATTAACCCGGACAGTTAATATGTTTGCTCATTTTAGGCGGGGTTTTCATTTCTTTTCTTTTCTTTCCTTTTTTTTTCCATTAAAGATTTTATTTATTTATTTGAAAGAGAGAGCATGAGATAGAGCATGAGAAGGGGGAGGGACAGAGGCAGAAGCAGACTCCCCGCTGAACAGGGAGGTCAATGCGGGACTCGATCTTGGGACTCCAGGATCATGACTTGAGTGGAAGGCTGTTGCTTAACCAACTGAGCCACCCAGTCACCCTAGGCAGGGTTTTTCAACCTCAGTATTACTGATATTCCTGGGGCTGGGGGAGCATTGTGTCTTGTGCTTTCTAGGATGTGTAGACGCTAGCATTCCTAGCCTCTACCTACTGAATACCAGCGACACTCCCCAGTGGCACAAACAAATGTTCTCAAACACTACCAAATGTCCTCTTGGAGGCAAAATTACCAAACTGTGAACCACTGGTTTGGGAGAAAGTGTAAAGGCCTGTCTGACCCTAAAGACTAAAAATCACATTCTCAAAATTAGTTCCTCTACCCAAAAGGCTATCTCTTCACAAGCTGATCACTGTCAGCCCCAGACTTAAACCTGCCAGATTAAGTACTTTAGGGCAAACAAATACATTATTCAAAATACCGACTATGACTAAAGAAAAAAAAATCGGATGCAATCTCTAATTACCCTAACTATGAATCATTCCTTTGGTTAGTGTATTAGACTATTTGGAGACACAAAGGCAGGGGCCATTTATTCACCCGGACTCATACTGTTGCTGTTGGCACTAATCAACCCCACCTGAAGAAAGATGTTTTGATTGTAAGAAGTGAGAGGGTGCTCAGTTGTTCTTGTTTCTTTCTCTCCTTAGAAAGACTGTAAGTTGCTTAAAGGCAAGCAATGCATTTCCAACATCTTTTTTCCACTGACAGTTCCCAGAATGCTGTCTTGCAGAAAGTTCAATACATAATGTCTTATTAACTAAAACTTTTTAAAGGAGGTTACAATTTTTTTAACTCACTGAGAATAAACTGTTCTCATATTTTTTGTCTCAAAAAAAGTATCTTACAATCTCTATAGAAACCTTCTGAATATATTAAATTCAGTTTGTTCTCTAAAATTTAAATTCTTAAGAAAAAATTTTCAAAAATAAAAATAGTGCTTTAATATTTTGATTGATTTGATATAAGTGAACACTGAATTTGCCATCTAGAACCAAATATGCAGTGTAAAAGAATTAAAAGAATTAGGAAAATATGGAATGAAAACTAAATATAAATTTTTTGAGAGGAGGAATTACATGTTACACTTATGCTAAAAACTTTGGTGGTAATACATCAGAAATTATACTTACATCATTTAATTATATAATATAAATAGGTATATTTATATAAATAATTGATATTTATATTTCTATGTGTGTAAATGTGTGTGCATATATATGTTTTAAATAATGATATGTGTCTGGCAACATACAGAAACCTATGAAGAGTTTCATAATTAACTATATCTTTTGAAATGTTTTAAATTTATCTTCCTTGACAAATTATCTATGAGATTTATTATGTAAAAAAAAAAGCCTTTTAAAAAATGTTTACAACACTTTGTTTGGAAATAAAAAATGTATTATGCTGATCCAGTGTTCCTATTACATCATACTTTTAAAAATAGAAGATGATAAAGCAATGGATTTCAGGTTAAGGATACGAGTCTTAAGTCAAGGAAACACAAATTCAGATTGGATTTTAAAGAGTTTGAAAGTAAACTAAATGAGCCTTGTGTATATTTTTTGTTTCCTACAATTTTACAAAGCAATTTTTTATCTGTCAGAGAGGACTGTGCCAGATATTGAAGAAACCTAATTTGAATAAGATGTAAAATGCAGAACTGTCATACAAAAACCAAAATAAAAACCTGACTTCCATACCAGATATATTATTTGATCTTCAACTCCATGGGAAACATTTCAGTTTCAATAATGACAATTTACTCTAAATGGAATTATTTTTGACTATAAAAATATGGTATTTTATGCATATTCAACATACCTTAGATGCATTCTTCTTTTAAATATACTGCTAGAATATAGACTATTTTATTATCTTATGAGAAATTAAGTCAAATTTATAATTTAAAGATTTTACCTGTAACTATTCAAATTCTTGAGTCTAACGTTTTAATAGATAAAGCTAAGGGAAGCAATGTTTGAATCACCACATTTATCTAGACTTACTTTTCAACTCTTTAAATATTTTCTATATTTAGTTCACTTTAAATGTAATTTTCAAAATTTCATATATATTTTAGAAGGAACTTAATGTCTTTTAAGTTTTCACTGGCATTCTTTAGTGGTTACAAATAGTATTTCACACAAAGAAAGTAATGCAAATGGTACATTTAATCTACTGTTGATTTTAAAGTAACAAGTATAAAAAGCAAATCAAATACTCTTGATGATACCTGAGAACATAATACTTCTCAGAACACTGCACTTCAGAAAAACGATGAAGCAATATTCATAATTGACATCTAAATGCTGTCTCATAAATTAAAAGCAAATATTATCCAATACTGATAAAACACTAATGTTTCTTATGGTATGGAATACTTCTTTGTTTTTTTTGTATTTCTATTTTTGATTTTTTGTGATTTTGCTTCCAGTCTATTGTCTGGGCATTTTTTGTAACAACTTATTCAGATATAATTCACATACTATACAATTCACCCATTTAAAATATACAACCCAATGTCTTTCTATATTCACAGTTATACAACTGTTGCTACAATCAATTTTTAAGATATTTTTATCCCCCAAAATAAAGACTGTACTCTTAGTCCTCACTCATCATTTCCTCCGTAAACTCTTCCCGGCCATCACAACCACTAATTTTATTTTCTGTCTATATTTGCCTATTCTGGACATTTTATATAAAATGAATCACAGGATATATGGTCTTTTGAGACTGACTTCTTTCACTTGGTATAATGTTTTCAAAGTTCACCAGTGTTTTAGCATGTATGAATACTTCATTTTGTTTTATTGCCAAATAATATTCTGTTTTATGGATATGCACATATTATTTACTTGTTATGCTGTGATGGATATTTGAGTTATTTTGACTTTTTGGCTATTATGAATAGTTCTGCTAGGGATATTCATATACAAAATTTTGTGTAGACATATGTTTTCATTTCTCTTGAGTATATACCCAGGAATGAATGATTTTGTTTTTGAAAACAGAAGAATGCACTGCTAAGCATTGTTTTTTTAATACTATTTTCTTCATGTAATTTCTATTTTCTCAACAGCTGGGAAAATACTTATTTTTTTGAGACACTACACTTTGTTCTTGTGATGTTCATAAGATATAGTTTCAAATGATAATTTTGCTCTCCATTTTATAAATACCACCAGTGTTGGAACTCACATAAATAGTAGCTTACCTCCTATTTTCATTTGAGACCCTGTTTAAAAAGACAGTAAGTTAAGTAAGCTGCTATCTAACCTGATTTTTTTTCTCTAAACAGAAATATTTGGCTACTTAAAATTTTAATAAATGTCTAAGAAACTGAGAGAATATCACATGCCATGTGAGAATTCTTTCAAGTCTTCCTATCTTAACTTGTAATAAATGTATTTCTTCTGTTGGGTGAGCAATTGAAATGTTATCCATCAGTATTCTGTTTCAATTCAGTAGAAATGAAAAATGCCTGATGTCACTGTCAAACACACTCAGGAAGATTTGATGAGCAAGCCCCTAGGAAAATTGTCTTTTCTCAGCAATGCTCTGATGATTGGCACAATTTATGTGCAGATGTTTTCTTTTAATTTAGAACTCTGATATTCAGAGAAGAACTTACCTATTTCAGATGATGTACCCATAATATAACAAAAGAAATCATCATTAAGAAATTATGACATATATGAGAGTTTTAAAGTGTCCTCTGAGACCAACTATAGCTCTAGAACCAGTGCCCCACTTTGCTTCATCAGTTTATAGATCCCCTGATTTCATATCATTACACCATGGAGTGTGTATTAGATTTTAAAGATTTCATTTATCTATCTAACAGACAGAGATCACAAGTAGGCAGAGAGGCAGGCAGAGAGAGAGGAGGAAGCAGGCTCCCTGTGGAGGAGAGAGCCCAATGTGGGGCTCAATCCCAGGACCCTGGGACCATGACCTGAACCGAAGGCAGAGGCCCTAACCCACTGAGCCCCCAGGTGCCCAGATTTTAAATATTAAGTGAAAGCTGTTAATATATTTTTTAACAATCCAATAAGAAAATTGCTTTAATACAAAAATAGGGATTGAGAGTTTTGTAATGACAGACCGTATTAGATGTGGCATATTAGAGGTAAGAAAGAAAAAAAAAAAGCAGATGTATACAAATTAATGTTTAACCTGACTGTAGTTCAATCCAAAAGTTAAGATGCATTAGAAATGTCTTTGTTTCATCAAAAAGTATCTCAGTGTGGCTCCAAAGTGTAAATCAGAATTTTACCAGAGTCATGTGCAATCCACAATTCCTGATCCATTAGGAAGTTGCTTTGGTAAGCTGAACAAAATGTACATGGTTTCTCTACCCAAAGAACCACTAATAAAAGAATGGAGTACAAAACTGCCAAAGAAATGCTGCTGATTCCTAGTATGGGACTGAATTTGTGCGATCAAGATTAAATTCCTTGGTAACATGAAATAAAACAACCTAACCTTACATCTAATGGAACTAGAAAAAGAACAATAAACAAAACTGAAACAAACAAACAAAAGTGGAAGGAAGGAAATAATAAAGATTAGAGCAGAAATACATGACTATGAAACTAAAAGGTCAATAGAATAGATCAATGAGACCAGGATCCAGCTCTTTGAAAAGATCAACAAAAATTGATAAACCTCCAGCCAGATTCATCAAGAGAGAGTGAGAAAGGACTCAAACACAATCACAGATGAATGAGAAATAACAATCAACACTACAGAAATACAAACAATTATAAGAAAACATTATGGAAAACTAAATACCATCAAATTAGACAACATAGAAGAAATAGATAAATTCCTAGAAACATACAACCTACCAAAACTGAAGCAGGAAGAAAGAGAAAATTTAAACAGACCAATTAGTAGCAAGAGAATGATCAATAATTTAAAAACTCCTAACAAATAAAACTCCAGGCCCAGATGTCTTCATAGGCAAGTTCTACCAAATATTTCAAAAAAAGTTAATAGCTATTCTTCTCAAACTATTCAAAAATATATAAGAGGAAGAAGGAGAACTTCCAAATTCATTCTATGATGCCAACATTATCCTGAGACACAAATCAGATAAAGACATTACAAAAAAAAAAAAGAGAGAGAGAGAGAGAGAGAGAACTACAGGCCCGTACTTTTGATGAACATAGCTGCAAAAATCCTTAACAAAATATTAGCAAAGCAAATCCAACAATTCATTAAATAAATCATTCACCATGGCCAAGTGGGATTTATTTCTGAGATTTAAGGGTGGTTCAATATTTGCGAATCAATCAGTGTGATACATCACATCAACAAGCAAAAGGATAAAAATCACGTGACAATTTTGAGATGCATAAAAAGCATTTGACAAAGTACAACATCAATTCGTGATTAAACCCCTCAATAAAATAGGTTTAGAGGAACCATACCTCAACATAATAAATACCATACATAAAAAAACCCATAACTAACAACATAATTGATGGGGGAAAACTGAAAATTTCCCCCCTAAGGGGAAAGGAACAAGACAAGGATGTCCACTTTCATCACTTTAATTCAAAATAGTACTGAAAGTCTTAACCACACCAACCAGATAACAAAGAGAGTCATCCAAATTGGTAAGGAAGATGGCATGATATTATATATAGGAAACTCTAAAGAGTCCACCAAAAACTACTAGAACTGTGAAATGAATTCAGGAGGATACAAAATCAATGTGCAAAATCTGTTGCATTTCTATATGCTAGTAATTAAGCAGCAGAAAAGAGAAATTAAGAAAACAATCCCATTTACAACTACACCAAAGATAGTAGAATATCTGGCAATAAACCTAATCAAAGAGATGAAAGATCAGTACTCTGAAAATTATAAAACACTGATGAAAGAAATTAAAGACAACACAAAGAAATGGAAAGATGTTCCATGCTCATGGATTGGAAGAAAAAATATTGATGAAATGCCTATACAACCAAAAGAAATCTACAAATTTAATGCAATCCCTATCAAAATACTAACAGCGTTTTTCACAGAACAAGCACAAGCAATCCTAAAATTGATATGAAACCACAAAAAAAACCCTCAAATAACCAAAACAAGTTTGAGAAGGAAAAGCAAAGCTAGAGATATCATAATTCCAGACTTCAAGTTATATCACAAAGCTATAGTACTCAAAACAGTATGGTACTAGCACAAAAGTAGACACATAGATCAATGAAACAGAATAGAAAACCAGAAACAAACCCAGAAATAAGCCCACAATTATATCATTAATTAATCTTCAGGAAAGTAGGAAAGAATATCCAATGGATAAATGTTTCTTCAATAAATGGAGATGAAAACTATGTCTGCTACCTACAAAAGAATGAAACCAGACTGCTTTCTTACACCTTACACAAAAATAAATACAAAATGGATTAAAAACATAAATGGGAGACCTGAAATCATTAAAATCCTAGAAGAAAGCATAGGCAACAATCTTTCCGATATTAGCCATAACAACATTTTTCTAGATATGTCCTCTGTGGCAAGGGAAATAGAAGCAAAAATAAACTATCAGGACTACAATAAAATATCTTTAAACAGCTTCAAAATAACAAAATAACAACCTCTACACAGCAAAGGGAACAATCAACAAAACTAAAAGACAACTTGCTGAATGGAGGAAGATAATTGCAAATGGCATATCCCATAAATGGTTAGTATCCAAAATATATAAAAAATTTATAAAACTCAACACTCAAAAAACTAATATTCCAATTTAAAAATGGGCAGAAGAGGTAAACAGACATTTCTCCAAAGAAGACATGCAGCTAGCCAATAGACACATGAAAAGATGTTCAACATCACTCATTATCAGGGAAATGGAAATCAAAACGACTTTATTTTTTTTTAAGATTTTATTTATTTGACAGACAGAGATCACAAGTAGGCAGAGAGGCAGGCAGAGAGAGAGGAGGAAGCAGGCTCCCTGCGGAGGAGAGAGCCCAATGTGGGGCTCGATCCCAGGACCCTGGGACCATGACCTGAGCTGAAGGCAGAGGCCCTAACCCACTGAGCCCCCAGGTGCCCAGATTTTAAATATTAAGTGAATGCTGTTAATATATTTTTTAACAATCCAATAAGAAAATTGCATTAATACAAAAGTAGGGATTGAGACTTTTGTAATGACAGACTGTATTAGATGTGGCATATTAGAGGTAAGAAAGAAAAAAAAAAAGCAGATGTATACAAATTAATGTTTAACCTGACTGTAGCAGAAGGCAGAGGCTTTAACCCACTGAGCCACCCAGGCGCCTCTCAAAACTACTTTAAAATATCACCTCACACCTGTCAGAATGACTAAAATCAGCAACACAATAAACAACAGGTACCAGAGAGGATGTGGAAAAAAAAGAACCCTCTTGCACTGATGGTGGGAATGCAAACTGGTGCAGCCACTGTGGAAAACAGTATGGAGGTTCCTCAAAAAAGTTAACACTAATACAAAGTGATTCATGTACCCCTATGTTCACAGCAGCTTTATTTTTTATAATAACCAAATTATGGAAACAGCTCAAGTTTCCATTGATAGATGGATAAAGAAGATATGGTGTGTGTGTGTGTGTGTGTGTGTGTGTGTGTCTTATTCAGCCATAGAAAAGAATGAAATCTTTTCTATAGATTTTCTATAGATAGAGGTGGAAAGCTAAGTAAAAAAGTGAGTCAGAGAAAGACAAATACAAATTTAATTTCACTCACATGTGGAATTTAAGAAACAAAAAAATTGAGCAAAAGGAAAAAAAAAGAAAGAAAAAGACAATCAAACTAAGAAACAGACATTTAACTGTAGAAAACAAACTGATGGTTACCAGAGGGGAAGTG